>RWGY01000051.1:6937946-7013939 GCA_007726485.1 Eragrostis curvula | reverse complement strand
TACGGTGCGTATCAACGGCAGCTTCGCCTACTTCCCTGGCAATAACGATACCTTCTTGGGGACCAAGCCTATAGTAGCACACACATGGAGCGGGGCTCTCGTGGAGAGCGGCCCGTACACTCTGGCGGAAGGGAAGAACAGGCTGGTGGCGTACGGGTGCAACGTCCAGATCCTCCTCGAGGGAGACCCGAACAGAACCACGAGCACCTGCTCTGCCTTCTGCAACTATGACTCAGACAGCAGATGGTGGTTTACTCCACCAGACGACTGCTCCGGCGTGGCGTGCTGCCTGGCGAACATCATGACGGCGCGCAGCTCCTACGTGTTCAAGGAGGTCAAGATGAACGGAGCAACAGGCCCAGACTCGGCTTCCCTGGCTTGGATAGCGGAAACGGAGTCCGACATTTTTCGGATGGTGATGGACGTGGAGGGAGACGAAGTTCCAGTGCTACCTGCGTTGCTCGACTGGAGGATCAACCACACGACGTGCCACGGCAACAGGTCCTCGGCTGCATGCCGCAGTGGCCACAGCCTCTGCGAGAACATCACGCAACAGGTTGACGCTGTCCAAGTTCAACTTGGGCACCTCTGCCGCTGCGACCCGGGCTACCAAGGCAACCCTTACGTTCCAGATGGATGCTATGGTAAACAATCGAATACTCTGCTTTCTTGTCCCATTTTGTATTAGTACTCGGTGATCTACTTCATTTGATGTGCATCACGGACTTGTTACTGTTTCGTTCAGATGTCAACGAATGTGAATCCCCGAAATCATACCCATGTTATGGCATCTGCACCAACACAGACGGAGGATACCAGTGCCAGTGCCTTCAAGGCTACGAGGGCAATGCTTCAGTGCCGAATGGATGTAAAGGTATCATATTGAAGAACTAGTATGGCTTCCCGCGCATTTACGCGGCTAGACTTATTATAGTATTTAAAATATTTTTTGTATTATTATAGAAGTTTAACATGGTTTCTTATTATTACTTATTTTATACTCTATATTTGTAAAACAAAAGAAAATAGATTGGAGAACTTCTCAGCGTCTCTCAATTTAAGTGTGAGATGAGTCATCATTCAGATTCTGTCTTATCTTACAATGTATTTGATTTCGTTTTAGAAATGAGTTCGGTTCAAACGTGACATGCTAAACAACTAACATATGTCATGGTAGAAAAAAAAAGAATATGTCGTTCTACAAATAAATCTTGAAGAAAATATGTCATGTTAAAATAGGAGAATGTGCCGGTGTATTTAGAAATAGGAATTAAGTGTATGTTGGATATTTTCATTATTCCAAAATTTAGCTATTTTTGGCTCATAATGGTATGGTGCAGAAATAAGAATTAGGAATATTTTTAGTTATTTTATAATTTGATTTTTTTTTTACTTATAATGGCATGATCCTTAATTTAGAAATAGGTGTGAAGGATATTTTTTGTTATTTTTTATTATTCCGAATTTAGCTATTTTTGACTCATATAATGGCATAGTGGGTAATTTAGAAATTAGTGCGAGGGGTATTTTTGGCTATTGTTTATTATTCCGAATCTAGCTATTTTTTGATTTATAATGGCGTGGTGGGTAATTTATAAATATGTGCGAGGGGTATTTTGGCTATTTTTTATTATTTCGAATTTAGCTATTTTATAAATATCTTTAGGGGGTTTTGTGACTATTTTTTTTATAATGGCAGTGGTGGGTAATTGTCTCTTCTTATTTTCTCCGATTAACGTGGGAATTTTTTGTATTTTATAGCAAACGTGGTGACTCTGTTTCGTGATCAATTATATATATAGTAATAGATAAGATATCTTTAAAACATTTCTAAATGATAGCAAATTCACTAGAACTGCTTTGGGTTCATTTTTGCTTGTACCGACAGTTGGATAAGCTCTCTTTTAGCACACTGATTTGCCTCTCGATGCTCTGGTCCATTGAACCCCTACAGCCTTGGCCATATGTTGCATTCGCTAAGTTTTTATTTTGTTATCATTAAGACAAGAAAACTAGATCATGTTATTTGAAAGAAATATGAAGATTTCAGATTAATCCAATATCTGATTCGGAAGTTTCTTTACTAGAATGGAGACTAGATTGCTTCTTGGTTGTGTAACTTGTTCACGCTCGGCTCTAAACTGTAACAATAAGATGTTTCCTACTCACAATCCAATTGGTTACTTATGTGGTGTGTAACTTGTTCAACATTTTGCTATAATGTATCTCTCTAGACATTGACGAGTGCGACAATCCCAACCTTCACTCTTGTCACGGGAGATGCAAAAATATTCCTGGAAGTTTCCAATGCCAATGTCACGACGGAACCTACGGGGATCCCTACACAAAAGGGGGTTGCAGCTCCCACTTAGGTAAGCTTATTTCGCGTTGTGACATTAATATGATTAACGTGCTTATACGATCACACATTTGTATAGAATATTATTGAGCTTGACCCTATTGATGGAGCTCATAAAATCGTAAATGTTCATCATCAAACCCTTTCTAAATGAATTTGTTCGCTAGCTAAATCCAAATTTTGATATTGTCACTGAATTTATATGTTTGCAGCCTTAAAAATTGGGCTAGGAGTTGGTGGTGGCATAATTTTTATGATTTTCGCACTTGGTGCCCCATTCATAACACGTAAAATGAAGTTGCATAAGGTTAAAAGGAGAAAAGAAAGATTTTTCAAGCAAAATCATGGGCTGCTACTCCAACAGTTGACATCACAAAAGTCAGATATTGGTGGAAGGATGATCATAACCTTACAAGAGCTAGAGAAGGCTACAAACAACTTTGATCCATCTCATGAAATTGGTGGTGGAGGGCATGGTGTCGTATATAAAGGACTTTTAGACTTACAAGTAGTAGCCATCAAGAAATCAAAGATTGTGGTACAAAGAGAAATTGATGACTTTGTGAATGAGGTTGCAATTCTTTCCCAAATCAACCACAGGAATGTTGTCAAGCTTCTTGGATGTTGTCTTGAGACAGAAGTACCACTACTGGTTTATGAGTTTATATCAAATGGCACTCTTTCCCATCATCTTCATGTGGAAGGAATGGTATCACTATCATGGGATGACAGATTGAGGATTGCTATTGAAATTTCTAAAGCCGTAGCCTACCTACATTCAGCAGCTTCAACACCAATACTCCATAGAGATATCAAGTCATCTAACATACTTCTTGATGATAATTTAACCGCAAAGGTGTCAGACTTTGGAGCATCGAAGTATGTCCCAATCGATCAAACTGGAGTAACCACAGTTGTTCAAGGAACCATTGGCTACTTGGATCCCATGTATTATTATACCGGCAGACTAACAGACAAGAGCGATGTTTTCAGTTTTGGTGTTCTTCTTATAGAGTTGCTTACTCGAAAGAAACCATTCATGTACCGAACCGACGATGGGGAGAGTCTTGTTTTGCATTTTGCATCACTAGTTGGTGAAAATAGACTAGCAGATATAATAGATCCTCAAATCATGAAAGAGGAGGGTGAACAAGTGGATGAAGTCGCCGCACTTGCGGCAAAGTGTACAAAGTTGAATGGAGAAGATAGGCCTACTATGAGGGAAATTGAAATGACTCTTGAAAATCTCAAAATTGCAAAGAAACATGTTTATCATGATACTACTTCAGGAAGAGAATGTAATAGGGGCCAAACTGTAACTCAGTACTTGTCATGTGATGGAGTTACTGTGGAAACAAGCAGGCAGTACAGTATAGAAGAGGAAATGTTGTTGTCGGCAAGGTATCCTCGATGAGATCCTGCCATGGCCTAAACAGCAGTTCCTTCTATATATAGTTTCTTTTTCTTTTTTGCAAATCTACTGTATTCATTTATAATTAAAGCATATCAAATCGGTGGATAATTGTCCCTCCTGTTCTTTTCTAAATATTTGGTAAATGTTTGTTTCTTTAATTCCAGTAGGCTTATTAGTAAGAAAACAAAATATGTAAGTACTTACGCCTTGATGTTTGTTGGGTCGATGTAATTCACAAAAAAAAAATGTTTTGATGCGCGGGCTAGGTTGCTCCTAACCCTTGCACAGTTCAACTGCTATAACAATTTGCTTCAGTTTAGCTTGGCCATTTCCGCACTTGTGTAATTCAATGTATGTACTTTACTTCTCAGTTCGGTTGGGTTATTTTTGTGTACTTTGTGATGTGATTTTCTGGGTTTTGAGTCCATGCCGTGTGAAGTATTAGCTGCATAACTAAACTAAGCGCCTTTTGTCCTTGCCTCCTAAGACAGGAAATGGACTCAAGCCAGGCATTGCCGCACCTGGGTCCGTATATCTGGATGCTGATGTGATGCCAATGAATTTTTATGGGAGAAGTAGCACAGTTTGCTTCATTCTGTTTAGTGTCAACCATGAAGAGTTTACAGTTTCGCCAGCACAGAAATGGATGGGTCGGATTCAAAAGCTGAAGCATTAACAAATCACGAGCGTGTTCCTCCTGTGCCAAAAGCTAAACTTAATTTTCTCCTTACACCGCGAACGAAAAGCGAAGCGTGTCGCACAAGAGCCAAGCGCGGAATCTTTCCTGCTGCGATCAATCCATATTGCCCGAGTGCTTCCCACATGCATGGTGCCCGCGTGATGCACAAAGTGACAGCACTCACCAAATTTTAACTTACCTCTGCGGGTATTTTGGTCAGTCGGGGGCTGGGGGTTAGGTACCTGACACATAACAAAATCTGTCGATCAGATCAAGTCCCGTGCTCACGATTGGGGCACGCATTTCCTTGCTGTTTCGTAACTTTTACTAGCTGTTCTTTCTAGTTAAGTAAGCAGTGAGGCGGCATGCCTGATCAATGCCTGCCCTAGAGTGTATCACTGCCAAGTGTTAGCTTAGTTGTGAGACATCAACAGTGGCGGGGGAGCAGAGTGCATGGATATTGAAAAGTCTCCGTTTTTCGCAGGATCGAGTAGGTATAGCGCTGATGAATAGACGTAACAGTACAACATATAAAAAACACAAATTAAGTCTTTAAGTGATTACATTAATCCAATTAAAACATAGAGTCGCACAGCGGAAATTTCACGATACAAATTCAAAGGAAATAAAGATACAGGAAACGCATACGCTCACGATACATAAGAATCCGCATTCAAAGCCGTGAAAATGCGAACTCAAGAGGAGATCACTCCTCGGTCTTCCAGTGAGCTGTCCAACCAAAGGGAAGCTGGCCATCCCACTGTCCACCTCCACTCGTAGAGTCAGGAATAAAGGTGCTACCTGCAATAAAATCATAAAGAGCTAAACTCTGAGCAACTAATACTCAGCAAGACTTACCCGTCAACGTGGCTATCTACAGCCGACTCCTAATATGCAAGGCTACAAAAGGATGGCTGACTCGATAGCATAACTCGCACTAATTACTTGGTCCTTACTTTCAAATTTTTATTTTTACATTAAGTACTTATCCAGTAAAGCAGTGTGCATATAGCTAAAATAGATATAAGTAACAATACATCATATCATCAATATAGCAGTAATAAGATACAATAAATATAAGTACTAGTCATCATCATCAATCATATCACACTACGATGTGGCGCACTGAGCAAGGTTGCTCATGACCGAGAGCGGCGGCATCGATATACATCCTGCAGGAGAAAAATCTGACCACACGCCACACACGCACAAAAGTCGCATGCAGCAACCGTTCGCAAGGGCCCCCCTAGAGCTGGCTGGGTCTCACACCTCCCGAGAAAGGCCTTCCCGCACGGTCCCCGTCCCAGACGTACGCCCCGATTGGGAAGCATCATTTCTCTCCCGAGTACCATGATAGAAAATGCAAGTATCCGCGAGACACCAGGGCAACCCAAGCTACTAAGTTTACTAGGCCCATAAAAACACTAGCATGTGATCAGTACGTTCGAACTTGCTCAATAAGGCCAATAACGAACGGTCCTCAATCGACACAGACGGAGCTACCATCGTGAAGGCCCAGCCTTCTCCAACCATCCTACACAAACAATCCCCCATCCAGTCTCAATAAATCCTAAATCCATCTAGTACAATCCAGGGTGATTCCTATAATGCGAGTGGGACCTACCACTCGTCTTCTACCGTTCGCTAGTCCCTAAGCATAGCAAGTTCTAACGTTAACCTAGACCACATCTACAAAAATAGGACACAAGGTAGATCAGGAAGGGTAATCCTAATGCAGCTCTAAGGTTTCACATCAACTCCTCATAAACCTAATGCACAATCAATTACTAGCTCCAATCAAGTGAGAAAATAAAATCCTAATAAGGGAGGCATGCACCGGGGCTTGCCTGGCTCAGAAGCGTAGCTAACAGGGTCAGCGGGGTCAGTGTCCTGCTGCGGCTGCTCCTCCTGCACCTCCTGGGCCTGCTCCTCCGGCAGCTGGAAGTCGAGCGGCTCCGGAGTCGTCTCTGTCACTACACGTTATGACAAGGAAATACTGCAAAGTTAGATGCAAGAATATGATGCAATTAATGATTTAATTACTTGATAGGACAGTCATTTACACTGTAAGTGCAAATAATTAACTTTGTTAATTAATTTCGTCTGGAGTATTTCCTTCATTAACTTTTAATTAAGTTCACCATTAATCAATTTGGGTAGGTTAAATGAATAATGTGATTTAGAAAATTAATTTATGTCCAGTGGCATTTTTCTGGTGAAATCCACCACTAGAAGTAATTTACTGTGAAGTTTGACGATTTATTGTAACATGAATTATTTACAATAATTTAAACAATGCAGAGAACGATTTAAATCATAAGTAAATAATTAGACAGGATATGACAGTAGAAAAATGCTCTGTATGTGTGTTATCAGATCCTTTACAAGCACGCAGGAGTTCATGATTTATGGAGTAACAGGGAATTAATTATAAATTAAACAAGATCTGCATAGATGTATTTTTTTACAGGAAACAGAGAACAAGTTTTGTGTGAATTGGCATTTTTGACAGATAGATCTGAGCATGAGGAACCCAACAAAATTTGTTTCATATTTTTCGGAGTCTCATACGATTTATTCTGCATTTTACAATCTTCTAGCAATTTCTGGCAATTCACAGATATTCGGAAAAAGTGTAAAAATGGGCGGACCAATCAGATCTGGGCCACAGGAAAGGCCACAAGACCCAGGCCGCACCAGATCTTCTCCAAGCCGCACGGGATCTAGCCATTCAGAAAGGGGCCACACGTTGGACCACACAAGCTGGGTGCACGGGATCCGCGTGGTCACACTGGATCCCGGGTTTGTAGTCAATGGTGCGTCGGCCGGAGATGGCGCCGGAGCGCGGCGGCGACCTCGCCGGAGTGGCGTTTCCGGCAACCTCTGGCGAAAAGAAACGCACGGGGATGGAGAGGAGAAGGCGGGGGCTTCACCTCGATGTACTGGAGAGAGCGGCGGTGGCCGGAGGGCACTCGGCGTCGAGGAAAGGTAGGCGGCGGGGGTGCGGCGCGGTGACGAGAGGGGCGAGGGTAGTCTCCAGCTGCAGACGTGCGTGCGCGGGCTTCACCTCGGCGCGGGGAAGCTCGACCCGGGTGGTGTCGACGTCGAAGAGGCCGGAAAAGTGGTGTTCACCGGAGAGGTTGTCGAGGATGATGGCGGCGAGGAAATCCTTCGTGGTGGACTCGTGCGACTGGGAGACGGAGATGGACCGGGTTAGGAAGATGCGCGGCTTCGCGGGGATGCTTCTCGAGCGAGGAATCGGTCGAGCACTCACCGGACCGGGCGAAATCGACGGTGAGGAGGCGGAGCTCCGTTCGCCGGGCTCGAGGAAGAAGGCTCCGATTGGCGCGTCTCACCCCGGGGAAGGAGCAAATGGCGCCATGGTGAGCTCCAACGCGTCGCAGCGCACGCCTTCGCACAGAAGCTCGGCCCGGGAGAGCCTCGCGGCGGCGGAGCAGTGGCGGGGTGGAGCTCGGTGGTCGGGAATGGCGCGGCGCCTAGGGTTTGAGGGTGAGGGAAGCTCGGGAGAGTGGAGAGGAGGAGTGGGTTCTCCGGCGTTCCGACTGGGGAGGGAACAAAAGGGGATGTCAGAGCGGAAGCGGGCCCGGGCGCCGCGGCGTCGCGCCGTACGCCGGCGTCCACGCGGCGCGCGACGTCGGGCGAGCGCAGAGAGACGAAGGGGGCTGACATGCGGGCCCGGCAGCATCTTTTCATTTTTCCAATTTATCCAAAATCAGAAATTGCCCGAATTTGTGCACACAAATTGGACTAGCAAATGAACTCCAAAATTTGCGATTTTGGTACCATTGGATAGATCTTGAAAAGTTCTATCCACTGGTCAACATGCACATCTGGAATCCAAAGGGATTTCAAATGACAACATTTCAAAGTTGAGCACTTTTTCAGCTTTGGGGATTTTATTGAGCTACCAAACGAATTTGTAAAATCACCAAAAATTCTCCAAAATTATCTCTTGAGCAGGGCTATCCACTGGTATTTTTTTCTGTCCAAGTTGTTATGCAAAAATTTGAGTTGCTTCACAAGCATGTGTTTGGCCATTATTTGAAATTTGCATTTCGAATTTGAATTGGAATTTGGTTCGAGGTTCAGTTCAGTCTGTGAGTGTGCATCTGTTGGGCATCAGTGACACGGGGTGTCACAGATATGAGGGTGGCAAGGAGAGCGCTGCTATTCGTGACGGCTATGGCTGCATTGGTGCTTCCGTCGCCGGCGCCAGTGCTGGGCGCCACGGTGCCGGCGGTAGAGGTTGTGTCGGACCACTGCACCCGCCACTGCGGCAACATCAGCATCCCGTACCCGTTCGGCGTCGAGGATGGCTGCTACCTCCAGGCCGGCTTCAACCTCTCCTGCGACCGCTCCCACCGGCCGCCCAAGCTGTTCCTCGGCGACGGCACCGTGCCGGTGCTCGAGATCTCCGTCCCCAACGCCACGGTGCGTATCAAAGGCAGCCTCACCTACTTCCCTGGAACTGACAACAATTTCATGGGAACCAAGCACATAGCAGCACACACGTGGAGTGGCGCTCTCGTGGAGGGCGGGCCGTTCACTGTGGCGGAAGGGAGGAACAAGCTGGTGGCGTTCGGATGCGACGTCCAGATCCTTCTCGAGGATGATCCCAATAGAACCTTGAGCACCTGCACTGCCTTGTGCGACTGGAACAGTTTGGCAAACAGCTGGTTCCTTCGTCCGCCCGTGGACTGCTCCGGCGTGGCGTGCTGCCAGGCGAATATCATGACGGAGCGCAACTCCTACGTGTTCAAGACTGTCGAGATGAACGGAGCAAAAAGGCGAAACTCAGCCGCCCTGGCGTGGATAGCGGAGTCGGAGTCCAACTTTTACCAGACCGTGATGAACTCAGACGCAGAGGAAGCTCTAGAGCTCCCTGCAGTGCTCAACTGGTGGCTCAACCACACAACGTGCCACGAAAACGCGCCCTCCGCTGCCGCGTGCCGCAGCAACCACAGCATATTCCGGAACAGCACGGGACAGGAACTGGAAGGCCCTGTCCAAAATGCGTTTGTCTGCTACTGCGATTCGGGCTACCATGGGAACCCTTTACGTCACCGGCGGATGCTACGGTAATGGAATATTTCTAGCTACATACTATTCCCTCCGTGTTTTAAATGATGTCGTTCCAACAGGGTGAGTTAGTTTATTTTTAGTTCATCTTGCTGTCTGAAGCGACATCAATACGCGAACGGAGGTAGTAGCTATATGGATCAAGTACTCTGCCTTCTTCTCTTATTTTAGCATGTAGTGATCAACTTTATTAATTGCATATCACTGACTACTAGTTGTTCGTTCAGATGTCAACGAATGCGAATCCCCGGAGACATACCCCTGTTATGGCGCCTGCAACAACACCGAAGGAGGATACGATTGCCAATGCCCACCTGGCTTCAGCGGCGATGCTTTTGAACCAAATGGATGTCAAGGTACCATAACGCAGAATAAGAATTCATAAGACCATAGTGATAGAAAATTCACTAGAACGAACAACTATCTAGCATTGGGTTTATTTTTTTCTCGTCTCTGACTAGAATATAATGGAGAGGGAACATTCGCTAGAAAATTCACTAGAACGAACAACTCTCAGATTATGTGCTTATAGAATAACATTTTTGTATATGCTACTGTTATGTTCAATCCTTCGATGTAATAAATGATGATCATTCGCTAGCTATCAAACCTTTCTAAACTTGTTGGCTAAATTTGAATAATGACATTGTTTGAGTGTTTCAGTTTTGAAAATTGGGCTTGGAGTCGGTGGTGGCTTAAGTTGTCTATTTTTTGCACTTGGTGCCCCCTTCATAACACGTAAAATGAAGTTGCATGAGGTTAAAAGGAGGAAAGAAAGATTTTTCAAGCAAAATCATGGTCTGCTGCTCCAACAATTGATATCACAAAAGTCAGATATTGGTGGAAGGATGATCATAACCTTGCAAGAGCTAGAGAAGGCCACAAATAACTTTGATCCATCTCATGAAATTGGTGGTGGAGGGCATGGTGTCGTATATAAAGGACTTCTAGACCTACAAGTAGTGGCCATCAATAAATCAAAGATTGTAGTATAAAGAGAAATTGATGACTTTGTGAATGAGGTTGCAATTCTTTCTCAAATCAACCACAGGAATGTTGTCAAGCTTCTTGGATGTTGTCTTGAGACAGAAGTGCCACTACTGGTTTATGAGTTTATATCAAATGGCACTCTTGCCCATCATCTTCATGTTGAAAGAACAATATCACTATCATGGGATGATCGGTTGAGGATTGCTCTTGAAATTTCTAAAGCTCTTGCGTATCTGCATTCAGCAGCTTCAACGTCAATACTCCACAGAGATATCAAGTCATCCAACATACTTCTTGATGATAATTTCACCGCAAAGGTATCAGACTTTGGAGCATCAAAGTATGTCCCCATCGATCAAACTGGGGTAACCACAGCTGTTCAAGGAACCATTGGCTACTTGGATCCCATGTATTATTATACTGGCAGACTAACAGACAAGAGTGATGTTTTCAGTTTTGGTGTTCTCCTTATAGAGTTGCTTACTCGAAAGAAACCATTCATGTTCCGATCTGATGATGGGGAAGGTGTTGTTTCGCATTTTGCATCACTGCTTCATGAAAATAGACTAGCTAACATAATAGATCCTCAAATCATGAAAGAGGAGGGTGAACAAGTGGATGAAGTCGCCGCACTTGCGGCAAAGTGTACAAAGTTGAATGGAGAAGATAGGCCTACTATGAGGGAAATTGAAATGACTCTCGAAAACCTCAAAGTTACAAAGAAACATGTTTATCATAATACTACTTCAGGAAGAAAATATAATGGGGATCAAACTGCAGCTCATTACTTGTCATTTGATGGAGTTACGGAGGAAACAAGCAGACAATACAGCATGGAAGAGGAAATGTTGTTGTCGGCACGGTATCCTCGATGAAATCCTGCCATGGCCTAAACAACAGTTCCTTCTATATAATAGTTTCTTTTTTCGTTTGCAAATCATCTCTGAAGCATAGCAAATCAGTGGATAAGTGTCCCTCCTATTTTTTCTAAGTATTTGGGAAATGCTTGTCTCTTACATTCAACAGACTTATTTGTAACAAAAACTTGATTTGTAAGTACTTGAGCCTTGGTTGGGTCAGTGCACTTCATCTCTAAGCTTAGTTTGCACGTACTAGGTTCCTCCCCTTGCGTAGTTTAACTGGTGTAGCAGATTTTCTCAGTTCGATTGGGCTATTTCCACCCTTGCATAGTTCAACTGGTATGCAATTTACTTCTCGGTTCGGTTGGGTTATTTCCGTCTACTTTGCGAACGTT
Organism: Eragrostis curvula; assembly: GCA_007726485.1. Classification (NCBI taxonomy): domain Eukaryota; kingdom Viridiplantae; phylum Streptophyta; class Magnoliopsida; order Poales; family Poaceae; genus Eragrostis; species Eragrostis curvula. The sequence continues at coordinate 7,002,142 of RWGY01000051.1, read as the reverse complement.
GTGAATTGTGATTTCTGGGGTTTGAGCCCATGTCATGTCAAGTACGAGCTGCATCTTAACTAGCCAAGTTGCCCTTGCCTCCTAAGAAAGGATATGGATTCAAAAGCCCATGCCATGTGAAGAATTTTTACACGGTAGTAAGCACATTTTGCCTCATCCTATGTATTAGTGTCAACCATCAAGAGTTCACTGTTTCGTTGGCACAGAATGGTGTGCTGTGTCAGATTTAAAAGTTTAAGCATTTCGATGGCCATCCATTTCTCCTGCCAAGTCTAAGAGTGTGATTGTTGTCAATCCAGAAATGGTGAAAAGAAAATTTTAAAACACTTTCAGTCCAGTTTGACATGAATCATGTTGTTTAGCTTGGACGGTCCAAAATGTAGGCACCATCGACAGAAATCTATTATGGTGTAGAAACACACAGATTGCATGGACGATGAGGCCACCAGCCCATATTCCTCAATAATATAATTATAAACAAACTGGGCGGTATGAAGGATACAAGAAGCAACCAGTTGCTACAAGATCATCCGACCAACCAAACCCAGTACTTAAATTGAGAAATGAAAAATCAAAATAGAGGAAGAGCTGGCTGGGACTTCTTGTTCGAGAGGGCTCTCTAGGAATGGCTATCATTTACACCATTCCCTTCCTCTACCGCTCTCAATATTGCAAGAAATAACTAGAGAATGAAAGGTACATGCCTTGTCAATAAGACGCATTAGCATCTCAAAAGCATGAACAGCTGGATGGATATTTAGGAAGCTCACTTAGGAGATAAGGAAATTCAGTGTTAGCAAGAGGGAACTGAAAAAAAAAAAATGACTGCAGCAGATCCAGCAGCAGTTCAAGAATGCAGTTATAACAAAATCCTGAGTCCTGGTATCATGCAGCAATATGGCTTACCCAGTACATCACATGGAAGTGAAGTCATCCAGGTAATGCACAGATAGTGCAAAGAAGAGCAGCAGCTTGAACCTTGCATGCGCCCTTTTTGTTTTTGTGTTTTTATATACAAGTAAACAATAGTTCCTATTCACAAAAACAATGCATACACTGGCAATTTCTCTTGCTTAACATATCTACAAGAGTGAAAGAGAACCATAATGTGCATTTGTCAAGCCAGTGAGACTTCAAGGGAGGACTTTGCAAGCCATAGCAATCCAGGATCGTTCCTTTTCAGTACCAAGTAAGTTTCCACACGCCCAATCTCGTCCGAAATGACATCCTCACAGAAGCCGATCAATTCAAGGACCTCCATAGCAGCTAGTTTTAGAGTAAATGGAGGAGAAACAATCAGCATATAGTACATTTCAAGACTCCAGAACGTAGTGACAGCTGGTAAAGCTAACAATTATACCTTTATAATTTGCTACACTCCTTTGGAAATGAGGATTGGACTGCAAATGAGGCAAAATAAGATGCATTTGTAAGAATTTACTTTAGCAAATGAATGATAAACCATAACAAGAAAAAAAAATACTGAGAGATGCGGACCAGTCATACCTTACGCAATCTTTTATATTTTATATCATTTGGGTGCTCTATCACATTCTTGATAATTTTAAAGAGGGTTTGAATAGCAGAATCTGTCTTCGCTGGTGTTGCTTGCAACCGAAGCATTTCAATGGCCTTCTGAAGTCGTGAACAAAGGGCTGCCACTGGTTCTTCGATCCTTTGCAGCTCATTGGTGGTAGAATCACCAGGTTGACCATCAGGGTCAAGTTCAGACTTCAAAACAGTGGGAGTTCTACTCTCTTCAGCAGTCGTTACTTCCATACCAATTCCAGATTCGAAAACAGCTCGACAAACAGGATCATCAGGATTAGTTTCTCCACAGTACTTTGTGTCAGAGCTCAGATCCTGAATCAGAATAGCATCCGAGGAATCATCAGGGTCCGGTTCAGACTTTGAAACTGATTTAATGTTGCTTTGCTGTCCACATTCCACTTCCATCTTGTTTCCAAATTCACTAGTACCATCATCAGGATCAGGTTCTCTATGGCGATGCCCATCACACATCAACTCCTTGTTAAGTATATTAACATTTGAGGAATCATCAGGATCAGGCTCAGAACACCCAACAGTATGTCGTCCTGTACAAGATCTAGAACCCAAGGACCCTGATGTCCCAATCGTTATATCCACATGCATGGAATCATTATCATCAGGATCTGGCTCCAGCTTCACATTCTCCTGAATAAAACTTTGATGAGTAACATCTCGATTAGGTTCAACTTCTGTGTTTGGGCCACCATCCTCCGTCGAAGATAAGATCAGGGAACTCTCAAAATCAGTTGCTGGTGGTGCATTTAGGAGACGGTTATAAGCAGCAGCACCTGCCAAAGCACGAGCACCTGCCAGTGAACTTGAGTCTCCACCAAGCTTGTGACCAACAGCAATCATGCCTGGTTCCAGAACAAATTCATCTTCATAGGAATCAAAGATTTTGCGGCCATTCAGTGTATGACCTCCCGACTTGGTCCAATCCAAGGAAGCAGCTTCCTCATTCAACTGAACAAAAGTTAAAAGCATATTTAAGACTGAATAAAGTCAAAGGTAAAGGGATTAAAACTGAACATGGTGGGAGTATATGGCAAAACTCACTTGCTTATTAAGAGCAAAAAAATGTGCATCATGCTCAGAGTGCACCATATGTGCCTGCACTCAAATATACATGTGTAAGCGTAAATATAAAAGAGAGATTTACATGCAATTATCAACAACAAAAAAGTACATTTGCACATGAAACCTTCAGTGAAGCCAAAAAAATACATACAAGTTCATGAAGTAGAGTTTTCTTTATACTTTCGTATTTCCTAAATCCCTTCAAGTCATCGGTTCGTAAGCGAAGAGATATCTCCTCTCCCATGTTCTGTATGAATAATAAGACAGAAAGATATTTTTTTTTCAGAATTTCACGTGTGAAACTTTTTTAATATCTATCGTGTGCATAGCGTAATAGCTTATGTTCACCTTATTGAAGCCTAAAATGCATTTTGGACTGACGCCAACATATCCAACAGGAGCCATTTCAGTCATGATTCCCACTCGCCATTTATGCTGACAACAATAGCAGAAATGCTATTAAAAAATAATAACTTAACTCCATAAACAGATAGACTTCATTGCTTCAAGATCATTACCTTGTTCATGATTGCAATAATACCAGGATCACATGCAAGCATGTGCATTCTTTTCAGAGCTTCTGCAGGTGGAGGGTTCAGCTGCAACCAAAAGAAAACAGGAACAAGCAACAGCTTAAGTCATGTCTACCTGATGAGAACATCCCATATTACACAAATCATATTTTAAAAAAAGACATAGAAATCAGATAATTGTGCTTGTTCTAGCATATCCTAGAATAGCAGTGGTATGAAATTGAAAATGATGTACAAAAGAACCAACTTATATTGCGCAACATGATAGCATAAGGTTTAATAAGATGCAGGCTTTGACTGCAATCTTAGACCAAATTACAGAAAGATGTGCAATACATACATCAATGTGGTTCCTGCCAGTATAACCCAATACAATTGGAAAGCGCATACTGCCCAAATGGAACAACTGAGAAAAGGTGCATAGATAATTCAAGCAGGGCATTGCGAATGTGTGAAGAGACAAAATGATGTAGTAGACTAGAAGGTGATTGTTACTAAGCGTTCTACTTCCTGTAGGCTGTAGCCTACAAAACAGGTGTGACTAACCTCAATCCCAGGCAAGTGAAGTGTCCGGAAATCACAGAAGATATATTGCCCCTGAGGAAGTTTAAGTGAAATTTGTGGCCTGCCTGTTGATCGTTGCCTAAGCCGCTGTTCTTCCTCAGCGAATCCAATTATGCGTAGATCTGGTCTTTGGCCATTGTCTGACACTTCCTCAATTTCATCTTCAAAAACACCCATCATTCTAATAGGTTTCCCCTGTAGCAAGAAACAATTCGGTGGCAAACATTTCATTTGATCACTGCCAGCAAAGCATTCTAAACTAGAACTAAACTAGAAACACCATATGAATGTGAACTGTGTGCACATTAGCCACACTGTACCTCACAAATAGCAGCCTCATTCAGTGTTAAGCCTGAATGAGAATCTGAATATGGCGCGATCAGCTTGGAGCCCTTGTTTGTAGATTGTGGAACAATGAGCTTCAATGTATCTGGTTTAACACTAGTCAGATCCTGCAGAAGCTGCCCAAATTCTTTCACCGTGCAGCTTGGATCTGCATCCACATCAAGCTGCCTGCCTCTCCAAGTGACTGAAATTCGAGCTATTCTGATCTCTTCCATCTTGTTCCTGATACAAGACAACCCACAACCATATGCTATCAGTTCCATGGATCACTCGGGCTCGGCCACATATGGTAACACTACTATCTATTACCACAAGAGAGCACCACGATGTAGAACAAGAATAGCAGGCATGAAAGAATGAATGAAGTCTCTAAGCATCTAATAAAAACCAGGGGACCGACCAGGAACCCATATGACTTCCGGTTCCTAGACTCGCCTACAAGCAAAACAACGGGAATTTGAGGCCTCATCAAAGCCTTCACCAAACTAAAAAGGGGAGGAATTCCACTAGCAATAGCATCGTTCCTCAAAATCTCTTTTCCTCCAATCTGTAGCAAGTACACTTGGATCACACCACACCCAGTCGGCAACTCAACCCGAATTCGCATCACAATAGCACCCAAGACCCAAGCACATGTAACCACGGCTCTCAAGCGAAATTATTAGTAACCCCCAATTCGAACGAAATGGCGAAATTCGCCGGCAAACAACACCCATACAGGCAAAATTTCCTCAGCGCAACAGCAGCCAGTACTGGCCTATTGGAACAATCCTAGAACGAATCGAGCTCCCAGATGAAGGCGATGAGCAGCCGTACGCACCTAGACAGATGCTTCCCGTTGTGGCGCACGCGAACCAGCCGGTGGAGGAAGAGGAGACTGGGATCACTTCCGGATGAGCCGCGTTCGATGGGCCGCGTCGGCGTCGCCGGCTTTGGGGGTGGGATATTTGTAACCGACCGGAACGTTCGAGAACGCGGCGGCGACGGCGGCGACCCGCGCGGTGGGAGTCGGGACAGGACAAGGCGCGTGACGGGGCGTGGTTGGTTTTGTGAGCGCGCCGTTCGTGTTCCGTCGATGGCGTCATGGCTGACGCCGACGGGCACGATTACGCCTTCGGTTCTAAAGGGGACGTCTTCTCTCTTTGTTTGTGACATCGGTAGCGTGAGATGACGTAATTTAAAGAAATGTGAGTGTAAGTTCGTTTAAATATCATTTTTGATTTGATTTTGTAAAAATAGTTGTTTCTATGTGAACTAACTTGAAGCTTTTAATCATTATTAAACATAAGAGTATATGAATAGTCAGTGATATAGGGGCTGCTTGGTTACCCGCCACCATCCGCCACGCTTAAGATAAAACACCGTTGTAAAATAATAGAAGTTGTTTGGTTCCTGCACAAAGTAAGTTTGTGCGTCGATTATAACAGTCTTATTTCTTTTGCGACGGATGTGACAGATGTGACGTCGAATAAACTGATTGTGGCGATAGTGACGATAGTGATGTGATAAAACGTAATCAGATCTCTCATTATTAAAAAACATTATAGTACCCAAAGTTGCATATATAAAGCCAAATAAGAACAAAAACATAGACACATGACAAATCATAATGAAAGGTATCTTCTCGCTCACTCTCTTAATTTCTCACTTGCCTATTTCACCACTACATAAATCAAAAATAGACCTCACGCCATTACTTATGTAAGAAAGAAAACAAATGCACATCGCTTTCATGATCAAGCACACAAAGCAAGGTAATGTTAGCCGTATGTGTCAAAAATAAACACTCCATCAACTATAGATGGCAAACTTTATTTACTTCATTTGTACTGCTTCATGTGAGATCCTTTTTAGATGATAAAAAGAGGATCGGGCAGGCGTAAAGAGGTTGCTTTTTCCTCCCTCCAACTCCATAATAGAACAAAAAAATATTGACAAGTAATATATAGGGTTGTTAACCCTCTTACGGCATTTACTCTAATTTTGTTTAATATATTAGATTCAAAATTTGCATCACAAATTGGAGAAGTATGAAAATAAAACTATAACTTAAGTTAGATATGTTTAATTTCTATCACGGATGTTTTATATGAATGTGGACACAATGTTTAAATTCTTAGCAAATGGCCTAATTAACTTCCTTCTAATATGTTTCATTTACACTTACAAATCGTTTGCTTTGGTAAATGGTGAGCGTACGAGCAACAATATACGGAATGAACATCAAATATATTATAAATGATATTTTATAAAACGTAAGGTAGCTACACAATGTTATTATGAGTGTGATAAAGTTTAATTCAGGATGACCATATTACTCAATCTCTTCTATATTCACTAAAATTTGAATATTTGTTATTTAAATAATTGTGATGATCAAACAAACAGAGCACATTCAAAATATCTATCATATATGTTTTGATAAAGATTTGGTAGCTAAGATGCCGCATCGAAGACCATGTTAATAGGCTAAACAACAAAGTAGTGCATTCAAAATGTATCCGTTTCTATAATACGTTTTGTCATCGCACTCTGTGCCAAAAAAACATTACTTTGATCAAGACCAAATCACATCGATTAAACTAATCAAGGATTGGTTGGGTTTTACGTCAACCTGAAAGATAATATGTTACCCCTAGCAGCAATAGAATATGTGAATGTGTTTCAGCATGAAAGCGCATCGTAGTCATGCGTTTTGGTTCCTGCGTTGATAGTCTCATATAGAACGGACAAATCGTTCGGACCACTTTGCCAGCAAATAACCCTAAAAGGCTCAAACGAAGCAAACGAATCAAAACGAGGCATCAAAGCGAAGGGACACGTTGGAGGTAAGCGTTCATTTAATCCGGTTAATAAAACTTTGGTTAATGAAAAATGATAACCGATTTAGTAAAAAAAACGATTGACCACATAATTTGGTTCCGTTATGCGATTAACCGCACAACAGCATATATTCATTATATTGAATAAATTTATGTGACAAATGCAATAAAAAATAGACCAATGCATAGATGTTAATGCGCGGGTGTTCGTCGAATGAGGTATGTGGAGAGAATGAAGTTGAGAGACAAGGCCGTCCCGGAAAATTCCAGGCCTATGCAAAATCCTAACGAGGCCCTAAAATTCAGTTTCAAAAAACAATTTTCAAGAATGTGCAACATATGTAGTTTCAAACTATGATTAGGAACTCGTTAATTTTGTTATAAAAAATAACTTCCGTAATATGGTTTTATTTTTCTTATCAGTGGAACACAAATTACAAATATGCTGTTATTATGATAAAAAATAATTGCTGTTATTAAGAGCAATTTTATTATTAAGATCTGAATAATAACAGCAATTTTTATAGTTAACTTATTAGCTAATTTTTTTTATTATTCAGATCGGTTAATCAGTTTTGCGGTTAACCGCGCCCACCCTTACCCTAGGACGCGTGGAGCTCAGGTAGGCGGACAGCGCGGAGAGGGAGAGGGGACATGGCGAAGGCGGCGGCGCCGCTGTCCGGCGCGGCGGTCGGGTCGGCGATGGGGGAGGAGCAGCAGGGCTGGGGATCCCGCTGCAGGTATCGATGCTTGTGCTTGTGCTTGCTTGCGTTCGTGCTCGGCCACGTCCTCCGCCGCCGCAGGCTCTACTACATCCCGGAGGCCAGCGCCTCCCTCCTTCCCTATAGGTATGGCGCTCCCGCCTCCCGCTCATTTCCTCTGCAGTTTCGAATGCTCGACTCTCTTCGTCGTTGCAAAATGGTGGCGAGGGATTCTTTTGATGTGAAGAACTGAAGATTCGCAGGCCATGGGTTGGGTTGGGGTGGATCAAATGTTAACATTTTGTTAGAGATCCGTGAATCTACATCCATGCCAATTTCCACTTTATTTGAATACGTGGTCACTGAATATGAGCTAATATTCAAAGATGGTGCTCTGCTTCCGCTGTTACTGACATAATTTAGTTGCTGCTCTGCTCTTATTTTAACCAAGAGAAACAGCACTTCTGGTACTTTTCTCATGTCAAGCATGATGCATGGTTACACGAATTTAATTTATGATTTATTTTTGCTCTTCTGAGCAAAATCGAGTCCAAGATCTCAGACAGGCTGAGCTTTAGTTATACTTGGTTAAGGACTTGGACCTATTTTATTTTGATCATCTGTCATCCACTTTGTAGCAGATTTGATCGTTGGAGGGTTTGCTAACATATCAAACGCTCAGAAAAGTACCAGGTTTCACGAAAAAAAAATCTATAAGCATCTGAAGCTATTTCTTCTTCAAGTGCTAATTTATATTTCATTCAAAAGAAGTGCTGATTAATATCATCCGTTCCTTTAAATTTCAGGAGATGGTTCAATTTTCGGGAGGAGCTCTTCTTTCTCTTCTTGCTACCTCCGATTATATTATATCCTTAACCTATGCTTCTTTTCTTGCTTGTGATTTATTTTGCTAAGCTTGCACATAGTGTTTTGCTTGACTGCATCCTACTCAGTCCGGTTTCAGCCTAGCATCAGTAAGTGTTGAAATTTTAAGGTCCTACGTTAGTTGGATTTTATCTAGTTGTAGCTAAATCTATCATCACTGTACCTGCAGAAGCCGTTCTTTTCAAATTTTGGTGCTATCGTTACTTTTGCTATCATGGGAACCTTCATGGCCACTGTTATCGCAGGTCTTTTAGTGTAATCAAGATTATTCGTATCCCATGAGCATATTATATCAACCTTTTGGCTTAAATCTAACAATGTGCTCTTCTCTATAGCTACCTCTCTGGATTAATATACATTGTGTATAGATTGCCACTAGTTGAATGCATGATGTTTGGTGCCCTTGTGTCAGCAACTGATCCTGTAACTGTGCTGACCATATTCCAGGTCTCTGTTATCATTACGATCGTAGCATGTTTACCTATACTCTGAAGCCAACATCTACAATTACTTAATGTTTGATGAATTGCAGGAACTTGGGACAGATGTGAACCTCTATGCATTAGTTTTGGGTGAATCTGTACTGATTGATGCTGTATGTTTTTGTTTAATTCAAAGCTCTTTTTTCACACGGTCAGGCATCATGTACAGTCACTCTTTAGGATGCAAGCATGCGATATTTTTTATGTAGTACAATAATCATCATAAGAAAAGAATTTCCTTCCATTTTACCCTACCTATGAATTAAATTAAAACTCAAGTTCATTTGATCTTATGAGAAGTTAGAAATATCTGATCAATCTTTAAATAACAATGGAAAGGAGAGAGAAAAAGGGAATGCCAGTATGCACCAAAAGCCTATCTCTATTATTTCGTGCACTACATATGATGTTTGAGGTAGCAAATTGTAAGTGTGAGATACAACACTCAAAATGCAACGGCAATAGTTCCTTTCAGTTTTTCATGCTGATTTTGTTGCTTTGTGTATTTGTATTATTTTTACTGATACTTGTACTATCTTGATATCCATGTATCTGTTGTATTGTTACAAAGATGGCAGTCTCCTTGTACAGGTCAGGACGGAATTTCTGATCTTTCCTCTTCACTCTTGCTTTGCCTTTTCAGACTTTGTATTCACTCGCTTCATCTTCAGGACTATGTCATCTTTGAGGGCCAATGCTTCCGCCCAGAGCTTTTTTTATGGTTGTTTTGAGGTTTCTTGAAACCTTTTTTGGATCAACATCAACAGGTATTGAGTAAGACACTAAGTTTCTGTTCATTTGCTTTTTTGCTGAATAGATTTCGTCCACAGTTTTGTTATCTCAGTTAGTCCATTGATCCTTGTCATCCTTCCTTTTTCTGTGTGTATTTGTTACTTTGTACAACTGTATTCAATTAATTTTATTTTTGCAGGGCTTGGAGTTGGATTTATCTCTGCTCTCGTATCCTTTACTCTACCTTATGCACTGTTGATAATGCTAGAATGTATTTATCCCACCGAAAGCTGTCATGTATGTGGTACAAGATGATTTTGCACGAACCAAACTGTACACAGTTGAGCAGTTCCTTTATTAAGTAGGGTTCCTGCACTCCTGAAAACAAGGTCCATATGGTCCAAGTTATTTTGAAGGATTTTTTATTTATTTATTTATGAAACAGATGCATTGTTGCTTATTGATCCTTAACATTTCAGTTTTGAACTGACCTTGAACCAAAATTTGCCTTTTTTTTTTTTCCTTGCAGAGCAAAGGGACTCACGGTGCAACTGGCAAAGGACATTGGCTGGGGAGCTCCCGCCCAGGGTTCAATCCCTGGGTACTGCACAATTTGTGGAAAAAAATAAAAAAATTCCCTCGTCTGTCCCACAACCAAAGCACAGGTCTAAGGCCCGGCCCAGGTCGTTGGTCGTCTCACATGGGCTACGGTGCCGCTGTGTATGGGTGGGGCAGGGGTTCAGGGGTTTTCTCGACCTGCGTGAGAAGGTCTTCTTCTTAAAAAGCAATGCCCGGGGGCTGTCTTACCCCCCCCCGCAGGTCGAGTTTTTTTCTTTCTCCTTGCAGTGCTCCCTCCTTCACCGCATTGGATAAAAACTACCTTACTCCATTTTTTACATCCCAAAATGATGATAGTGATGATGAGGATCAGGATCCCAGTTAACTTCATTATTGATTCTTGGTATCTCACCTTTATGTATTATCATGATAATTACACCATGTGGACTGACTTTGTCATCGGTGCCTCTGAATGCGAAGGGGATGAAGCACCACCACCACGGATATCAAGGGCGCAGCGAGATGTGAACTGTAATGTATAACCGGCTTGATAGATGAAGTAAACATTTCGGTTCGTTTATTTTGGAGACAATGACGATTATGTTACAGCCCCACAGACACCAACAGAATAGTCAGAAAATTGGGATAGCCAATAGACTAGGACACATCTATACGGCATAGACAAAAAGAATAGGCATCAAGATGCCACGCTTTGTTGACAGTGGAAGTTGTTTTTAGCTGCTTCCCTCAAGATTTCTGTACTCGCATTTTGTGTACATTACTCGGCATGATAAGTTGTTCAGTAGATGTTGTTTGAGCTGTTTCTATCAAGAATTGGAAGCTTACGATCTTGAAAACAAAAGGCATTGGAAGCTTGAGATGATGAGGTCCTGTGTATTGCCATTGGCAGTTGGCAGATCAGCCTGGTCCCCTAGGTACTGATTCTATGGGGTTGGGAAGCAAGGCATCATTTCTTTCTCTTATCTTTTCTATTCGCATCTGCCGCATGTGGATTTAGATCTGAAGTTTGATGCAATGAGTTTACCCTGTTTTTATTCTGAAGGTCTCCTGGCTTGAGAGGTATATTTTGTTTGGGCGACTTGGTCGTTGACCGGCTGTATACGTTCGTCGCCCGTTAAGCGTCGGCATCTGAGTGCAACGGCTTACAACTTGGGCACCGAATTTGCTCCGGCATCTTCTGCAAGTTGTAGAGGTTTTTGTATAGTAGTACAAGACTCCTAAGTCGTGCCTCCAGAACCTTCTCTGCAAATTGCCTTGTCACCAACACGAACGACCATAGAGCTCTACTAGAAAAGGGAGGAGAAGAATCAACCGAACTTGGAAATTACCGTAGCCGCATATGGTTAGAGCCTGATTTGAATTTGAACTACTAACCTCCGTTTACAAATACTTGGCAATTTTGACTTTTCCAAACATCATTTGACCACTCGTCTTTTCTACATTTTTTTTTGAAATTACATAGAAACCAAATGCATGCTTAAAGTATCATTGATTACAAATCTATTAATACAATTGTTAGTACCGGTAATTAAAAATTTGAAGAATTATTGTCAGTCAAACTGTAAACAGTAAATGTCAAAATTGCCAAGTATTTGTGAACGGAGGTTAGTACATTATAACTCTGCAGAATTTTACTACAGTACATTTTATGTGTAATAACTCATCTTAGCGATGGGCTTGGATGAATTCGTGCTTCAACGAGGGGAAAGAAATTCTGAGCATATACTAGGACACTGTATAATTTAAGAAAGAATACACGATCAAAGGACTCCTAAATCAAGCTCCCAACGGTCCTTGATCTCTAGAACCTTCCGAAAAATGTACAAACATACTCTCCCGTCAGCCCACACCCACCGACTCGTGGGCCACCACAACTCCTCCCGGGCCCCGCGCGGTCCCACAAGACTTCGGACCCAACGACAAGTCAGTCAACCCGCTCCCCCTACGCCTTCCCGGCCCTGGTAGAACATTCGAGAACCCCTTCTCCTCCGCATCCCCATATAATCCCCTCCCCCGCGACCGGACCCCATCGTTCCCAGCTCTCGAGCAACTCGCCTCGCCTCGCCTCAAACCCTTCCCCGCTCTCGCGCCGCCGCCTTCCTCGCCTTCGGGAAGCTTCCGCCATGGCCGCGGAGACGGAGACGTTCGCCTTCCAGGCGGAGATCAACCAGCTGCTCTCGCTCATCATCAACACCTTCTACTCCAACAAGGAGATCTTCCTCCGCGAGCTCATCTCCAACTCCTCCGATGTAAGTGTCGTTCACCGCTCGTGCTTCTCTGTTCGCGATTCTAGATCCGTGCGCGTAAGCCTTGCGTAGTTCGGTAGATTGATGTGTTTCGCGTGTTGCTTCGAATCTGGCGGTGGGTTATGCAGGGTTTTGCGCTGGTTAGTGGCAACGCATTGGACACGTGATTTGCGTATCAATCTGTGCTCTGTAGCCGCACTTTGTAGGTCATGATTTTTGCTGAATCTTATTTTGTGTTTTTTTTTTTTGAGAACATGCTCTCAATGGAAGTCAACTTAGATTTTGTATGCGTGTAAGTCGAATTTTGTAACTGTTAGATTTTGATCGGACGGTCGGCGTGTTTGTGTCCGTTTGTACTTTTGTAATTTTGTAGCCGTTAGATTTTGTATGCGTGTAAGTCAAATTCTAAGTCGAATTTTTTGTTCTAATTTGACTTACACGAATACAAAATTTAATTCGACTTACGTAGAGCATCTCCCTTTTATTAAGCGGAGAGAAGAATAATTACAAGAGATGGATTGGCTCCCAAGATGAGCGCCCATCCAATGAAACACACACCGGTTCCTTAGGTTGTACTTACATCTAAACTAATATGCGACCAACGACCCGTTATTATGCCCGTGCGCCCAGTTCCATCGTCCTCAATAAAGCGCGCCAGCTGCTTGATGCCCGCCTTGATCCAGTCACGACCTTCGTTCTGAATTTGCCCCACCAGCGTTGATGCTTGTACTGCTTGCCTGTTGAAGACCCTGTTATTTCTTTCGCACCAAATCCTCCATACTGTCAACACCACAATCTTATTTTGTGTTCGTTATAAGAAAATCCCCATGCCTTGACGCTAGTTTGAACAGTCTCATGTAACTGCGAGCACCCTAAGCAGAATGTATCTGAAATTATGATTAGTCTAGTTCAGCATAGCTTTATGTCACAAGTAGGTATAAGGTAATGTCTCATTATAGAGGGGTACCTTTGTTCGAGCTCAGATTCAGATTTCGTGTTTGTTTGTGGGTAATTTTTAACAGTCTGTAATTGTGAAAACATAGAAGCATGTTTAGTTTGGAAAACATGGGCCTTACACTAATTAGGTCTGAGCTGTAAAAGTAAAATTGAGGTCCGTATTAGTGCATTGCCAGTTGAAAGCATCTGTGCAGGGCAAGATCACTCGGTCCAAACTTATTGCCTTTGTTCGAGCTGAGGTGCAGATTTTATGTTTGTTTGTGGCTAATTTTTAACAACCTGTTCAATTGTCAAAACATAGAATCATGATTAGTTTTGAAAATATAGGTCTACTAATTAGGTCTGAGCTGTAAAATTGAGGTCTGTGTTAGTGCATTGCCAGTGGAAATCATCTGTGCAGGGCGAGTCCAAACCTGTACTCATTGTTAACACAGAATGATGAACGACTTGTCTAACATGATGTTTTCTGTGGGTTTTAACAGGCCTTGGACAAGATCAGGTTTGAGAGCTTGACGGACAAGACCAAGCTTGATGCTCAGCCAGAGCTGTTCATCCATATCATCCCTGACAAGGCTTCAAACACCCTGACGATCGTTGACAGTGGTATTGGTATGACCAAGTCAGACCTCGTGAACAACCTTGGTACCATTGCACGGTCAGGGACCAAGGAGTTCATGGAGGCACTGGCTGCTGGTGCTGATGTGTCTATGATCGGTCAGTTTGGTGTCGGGTTCTACTCTGCCTACCTTGTTGCTGAGAAGGTCGTTGTGACCACCAAGCACAACGATGATGAGCAGTACGTGTGGGAGTCTCAGGCTGGTGGGTCCTTCACCGTCACACGTGATACATCTGGAGAGTCCCTTGGCAGGGGCACCAAGATGGTCCTCTACCTCAAGGATGATCAGGTATAGCCCACGCAGTAGTTTATTTTGCTTACTGTATGTTGCTCTGAGCTGAGTGCATAGTTTCCTGTATGGAAGGTTACTCTGTTAGTTGTGGTGTGCTTGCTATGATCTCCATTATATTGGTAATTGTTTACATATCATGCAATTGGGTTAAAGTTTCATGAACTAATGATTTAAGCTTGTTGCAAGTAGAGAATTCAACAAGCTTATGGCTCTTTGAGATTTTTGTTTAAAATTTGGCTAGTAAAAATAGAAATTGGCTCTAGTGTTGAACATAGTTGTTACTGATGTGCTGCTCTGAGGAGCTTAGCTGATTATTACAATTTGCTTAGCTATATGAGGGGCAAATTACATGTTCAAACTCCTATTGCTACCTTTGTACAATTTTGCCCTGTTTTTTAGTCAGCTATGTTAGAAGTCGGTAGTGTGTTTCTGTTATGGAACGTTACATGAATGTCCTGGCCTTGCATTTATATTATCTGTAAGCCTGCTGCCTCATTTTATGTGCTTGTATCCTTACAATCTGCTCTTTGTGCAGTTGGAGTACCTTGAGGAGCGTCGGCTCAAGGACCTGATCAAGAAGCACTCTGAGTTTATCAGCTACCCCATCTCCCTCTGGGTTGAGAAGACCACAGAAAAGGAAATTTCTGATGATGAAGACGAGGATGAGAAGAAGGATGCCGAAGAGGGCAAGGTTGAAGAAGTTGATGAAGAGAAGGAAGAGAAGGAGAAGAAAAAGAAGAAGATCAAGGAGGTCTCCCACGAGTGGCAATTGGTCAACAAGCAGAAGCCTATCTGGATGAGGAAGCCTGAGGAGATCACCAAGGAGGAGTATGCTGCTTTCTACAAGAGCCTGACAAATGACTGGGAGGAGCACCTTGCTGTCAAGCACTTCTCTGTTGAGGGTCAACTTGAGTTCAAGGCTATCCTCTTTGTCCCCAAGAGGGCCCCCTTCGACCTCTTCGACACCAGGAAGAAGCTCAACAACATCAAGCTCTATGTCCGCCGTGTTTTCATCATGGACAACTGTGAGGAGCTAATCCCTGAGTGGCTGAGCTTTGTCAAGGGTATTGTTGACTCTGAGGACCTTCCCCTCAACATCTCCCGTGAGATGCTCCAGCAGAACAAGATCCTGAAGGTCATCCGCAAGAACCTTGTCAAGAAGTGTGTTGAGCTCTTCTTCGAGATTGCTGAGAACAAGGAAGACTACAACAAGTTCTATGAAGCCTTCTCCAAGAACCTCAAGCTCGGCATCCACGAGGATTCTCAGAACAGGAACAAGATTGCTGAGCTCCTGAGGTACCACTCCACCAAGAGCGGTGATGAGCTGACCAGCCTCAAGGACTATGTGACCAGGATGAAGGAGGGCCAGAGCGACATCTACTACATCACCGGCGAGAGCAAGAAGGCAGTGGAGAACTCCCCCTTCCTTGAGAAGCTGAAGAAGAAGGGCTATGAAGTCCTGTACATGGTTGATGCCATTGATGAGTATGCTGTTGGCCAGCTCAAGGAGTTTGAGGGCAAGAAGCTTGTCTCTGCCACCAAGGAGGGCCTGAAGCTTGATGAAAGCGAAGACGAGAAGAAGAGGAAGGAGGAGCTCAAGGAGAAGTTTGAGGGCCTGTGCAAGGTCATCAAGGAGGTGCTCGGCGACAAGGTTGAGAAGGTGGTGGTCTCCGACCGTGTGGTGGACTCCCCGTGCTGCCTTGTCACCGGGGAGTACGGCTGGACCGCCAACATGGAGAGGATCATGAAGGCCCAGGCGCTCAGGGACTCCAGCATGTCCGGCTACATGTCAAGCAAGAAGACGATGGAGATCAACCCCGAGAACGCCATCATGGACGAGCTGCGCAAGCGCGCCGAGGCGGACAAGAACGACAAGTCTGTCAAGGACCTCGTGATGCTGCTGTTCGAGACGGCGCTCCTCACCTCCGGCTTCAGCCTCGACGACCCCAACACCTTCGGCAGCCGCATCCACCGCATGCTCAAGCTGGGCCTGAGCATAGACGAGGAAGAGACCGTTGAGGCTGACACTGACATGCCGCCGTTGGAAGATGACGCCGGCGAGAGCAAGATGGAGGAGGTCGACTAAGCGCCTCGCATGCCCGACTTAGGAAGCTAGTTAATTCTGGTCACTGTCTCTGAACCGCGAGTTGTGTGGGTTTATTTCTGTCGTTTCGCTGTGTCTACCTGTTAATCGTGCCGTGTATTCTCGAACTGCTACGTTAATTGTCGTTAATATAATAGTCATCTTATCCTCCACTTTTTTGCCTGTCGTTTCTTTTTCTGTCTTCCTGTGACTTTCCTCTTGTTGATTTTAAGTCGAAACGAGACGCAACAATTAACCAGCCTCCTTTGCAATCCCTTCGCATGCTGATCAGTTATGATTAGATGATTATCCTCGGTATGGTTGCATAGAATAGAGCTGAATCCAATTGATCCCAAGCTGGGCAATTAGATAGGCTAATCCAATAGAATGCAACACTAGGCGACGTGTCAGGGAGCAGTTGTACAAGAACAAACCCACAGTGTCAGGGGGGTAAGTTCCCCATCCAATAATAGCCTGGGTACATCGTCTATAGGAAGGTCACTAATTGACCCGACAAATATGAATGTGCTGAATGTTTCATGCCATGACCAAGGTGACACTAATTGACACTCATGATGATTGTCTGAATTTGAACAACTTACAGGAATATTTACAAAACAGTCAATTCCTGCGCACCAGACGTGGCATACAGACCTAAATGGTTGGCGAACTGTGCAGAAAATAAATACAGAAATCAGCCGATTTACAATGGAGTTGAGGAAAATCTTGAGGTCTAAAACTGGCAACCAGGAAGGTGACAGCAATTTCCAGAGTAAAGATCATTATTTTGCCCTCGCCAAATCATGTGCAGTAGCAGTACACTGTACATTCCGTTCTCCATTTTCGTTAAACGTCTTTTGAGGAAGTATTTTCTTCAAGCGTCTAAGCAGTACTAGATAATCAGGCGCGCTCCGCCGCGCCCATTTAATAGTTTTATGAGCTAATCTCTTAAGCATGTTGGTATTTTCTTGCTTTAGTTGCATCCTAATCAATTCACAAAGTCACTTCATGATTTTGAATGTATTCAGGAGGCACCATGTAAATGGTTGAGTTGAATTCTTCCGTGAGCAGTGAAGTTGGGCGCATTCCACACCAGCTATGTAGGCTAAAATAAAAAAGGTCTTTGGCGTGCTCCGCCGCGCCCGACTCTATGATCCAATGCACGAAAGTTTGCACGAAGGTGCTGCTCTTGAAAATCGAGTGCTCCCCTTTTTTTTTTATCATGGTCCAACGCACAAGGTTCGCACGAAGGTGCTGCTCTTGAAAATCGATCGTGCTCCATCATCGAGGGACCCATGATAAAATAAAAATGAGCACACATGCAAGCCTATCTACTCCACCGGCAGGTCACAGGTGGCAGCCTCATTTATTTTCTTTTTTTCCTTTCCTCTGTCCTCTGGCTGCCACGCGCTCAGGATTGCAAGCCACGTGCTCTCTGCCGCACTGCTGTAAAGCTGGCCTCCTCTCAGCTTCTTCTCCCTCTGCTCCCTTAGTTTCTCATCAAAGTGCAACAGCATCGCTCACTCCGCCATCGCCCAGCCGCTGCTTCATCCAGATCGTGAGCTCTCTGACGACGCTGAGTTGCTCTATAATACTTCACAGCTCGTGCCTCTTTGCTTCCTCCAACCTACTGCCTCCTCTCCTTCCCTAGCTGTTGTTGCCTTCCCGTCATGGAGCTCGCACTCTCGATTTGCTCACTCACCGAAGAACCATAGTTGCGGCGGCTAAAATGCTATTCTTGCTCCATCCACCATCGCCCAGGTTCACACCGTGGAGCTGCTCGGGGATTGGAGGCTCTGCCACCAGCCCAGTTCTCCGTCGGCCTCGCCGTTGGGCCGATTCAGCGGCGTCGATGTTGCTGAGAGAGATGCCCAGTCATGGCCACGCCTGTTCAAATTGTGTAGGTCTGAAATTTAACTCGTTTTGTTTGAGCGGATTTGAAACTTTTTCTTGTCTCAGACTCATGACCAAGGCCCGGGCCTGCTGTTGCCACCGGAGGCATGACAATAATGCCCAAACACCTTCGCAGGCCGTGGGCGCGTCGGCGAACCAGCGGGCATGAAAATCATGGCCAGACACAAGCTGAGGCTGGTCTTGGCATGGGCTTGCAGGGGCTAAGGCATCGACGGGAGGCGGAGGTAGCTGTCGCGGCACACGGCTCCGGACGTACGTACGACGCCGACGGGAGGCGGCTTCGGGAGACTGTGGGCTGACTCCACTTTGCCCGGTTCGACCTCGCCATGGCCGTCTAGGCTGACGGCCCACACCCCAGGAAGCGAACCGACCTTCGGGTGGAGACGTGCTTGCCGCAAAAGGTGCCCACGACGGCTGCAAATGGCGTGCCCGTCCTGTAAACGCCCACGTCGTTCGGAATGCTGTGGAGAGGCGAAAGTGTTGCGCTTTCAGCTTTAGACTATACACTGCAACTTCACTGTTGCTTTAGAGCTGCATCCGGAGCAAGCGTTTATCAGAATTCACCATATTTCCTGGTAAGAAAGCATGGAAAGTAATACATGGTCCATCAAACAAATTAGCTGAAATTTGGAATTATTAACATAACAATTCAACTTGAATGAGTATCACGATAGACGAGATTACCTTATTCACCACGAGATGAGCACCTGAGATATGATGCACCATTCGGGTTACTATGCGAACCATAATATTGATCAGGACAGCACAGCAAGATCAATAACAATTTTGTTTGGTCCGCATATTGCAAAACTATTTCAGCAAGTTGATGTCCACAAACAGTGGCCAGTTCTGGCTTCACAAACATAACTGTTTAGAAAATATCTAATCCCAATATGTTACTGGTTATATAAGTGAACTCCACATTTACTGGTAAAGAACAAAACCATCTGATATGTTAAGGCCTCGGCAGGAGCTCAACCTATTGCATTGAGCTGGATCCGGGCAATTTCGTGATGCCATACTTCTCCAGAAAACCTCTTGATTCTAGAGCCTCAGCCCATTTGCCAGCAGCAGCATAAATGTCGGATATCAAAATATGGCAGCCAGACTGCATTGTGTTGAGGCTAAGAATACCACTCTTTACTCTTTCAGACACATCAGATCTCTTATGCAATCTACTAGCACCTAGCAGCGCGCCCAACACCATGACATCAGGGGCCATTGGCATGCTCCGAATCAACTCCTCTGCCTCCTCAAGAAGCCCTGCCCGGCCTAATAAGTCGACCATGCAGCCATAGTGCTTCAGCTCTGGCTGCACCCCACAAGATGACATGCTCTTAAAGCACTGCCGGCCCTCATCGACAAGCCCAGAATGGGCACAAGCTGTCAGGACACTGACAAATGTTATGTCATTGGGCTTTTCTCCGGAGCTCCTCATCTGCTCAAACAAATCAATGCATTGCCGAGCATCACCGTGTACTGCCAACCCAGTGATGAGTGCATTCCAGGAGGATACATTCTTATGGTCCAAGGAGTAGAAAATTTTGACAGCCATGTCTGTTCTCCCACACTTGGCATACATGTCTATGAGAGCAGCACCGAGATTGAACTCATTATCAAGCACCATCTTGTGCTTGTCAATGAAGGCATGAACCCACCTCCCTTCCTCCAGAGCTGTTAAATGTGCACAAGCCGAGAGCACACTCACCATGGTCACCTCATTAGGCCGTATATTGCTCCCGCTCAGCATTGCCCTGAATAGTTCAAGGGTTTCTGCATAGCGTCCAGCCTGAGCATAACCAGAAATCATGCAGGTCCAAGAAACCACATCCTTCTCTGGCATCACATCAAACAGCTCCTTTGCACCATCCATCACGCCGTTCACCACATATCCCCGGATCATTGCGTTCCATGACACCAGATTCCTGACTGGCATCTCATCAAACATCTTCCTTGCCAAAGGCAGCAGCCCATGACGCGCAAACCCAGTCACCATGGAGTTCCATGTGACCACATTCCTACCGATGGCTGGCATCTGATCAAACATCTCCCTCGCTACATCCAGGTCCCCAGCACCAGCATAAGCCCCCACCATCGCGCTCCAGGACACACCATTCCTCTGTGGCATTTCATCGAACATCCGTCTGGCATCCTGAATCTCCCCGCACTTCACGTAGCCGCCAATCACCGTGTTCCATGACACCACGTCGGCGACCCCCGCGCATGTGTCAAAGACGTCCCGCATCGACGCCGTGTCGCGGAACGCGGCGTACATTGCTAGGAGCGTATTGACAACGAAGACATCGGCCAAGAACCCACGCCGGACGGCCTGGGCGTGCACCTGCGCGCCCGTGCGCGGGAAGGAGGGGAGCCTGGATGCAGACTTGACAAGAGGAGGAAATGTGAAGCGATCGGGGACGCATCCTGACCAGAGGAGTGAGGCAAAGGCCGCGAAGGAAAGGCGAGGGGAAGGAGATGCGGCGGAGGCGCGGATGAGCAGGTTGTGGAGAAAGGTGGCTGAGGAGGGGAAGAGCGGGAAGTAGAGGCTGCAGAGGGCAGAAGCGAGATGGGGATGGGAGGGGAGGAGGGGAATGATGCGGCGGATGTGGGAGGGGCTCCGGCAGATCTCGCCGGCGACGAGGAGGCGGCCGAGGAGGACAGGGAGGAGGCGGGGCGGCGCCGTTTCCATTTTGGCCGCGCACGGGGATTGTTCGTTCGAATATTTGGAAGCTACTCACAACTCACAAACCTAAGCCGTTTGATTGGCATTGGACGGCTGAGATCAGATCAGGGTTAAGAACAACTAGATGCCCGTTCAGTTGGTCTTAACTTAGTCACTAGAGACACCACTGATTAATAAACTCTAAACAAGGTTTCCCTAAAAAAAAAAAAACTCTAAACAAGGTTTGCTTATAAAAATTGGAAAATATTTGTTGCAAACTGGGCTGGTTCGGAACTGGTAGATTGAAAAAAAAAATTGTCAACTGAAACCATCAGAAGCTAGTGCTCGCCAGGGTCATGGTAGAATGTCCAGCATTC
Source organism: Eragrostis curvula (assembly GCA_007726485.1). Lineage (NCBI taxonomy): Eukaryota > Viridiplantae > Streptophyta > Magnoliopsida > Poales > Poaceae > Eragrostis > Eragrostis curvula. Next base: position 6,980,724 of record RWGY01000051.1, on the reverse strand, counting down.
TTCGGCAAAATCCTGAGGCTTACCTTGGCAGAGATTGAGACCACAAAGGTGCCCAGATCATAGCAAAAAATGGCTAAGCTGTAGTAGGAAATACCACAATTGAAAACATAGGGCCAAAAGGGGCAAAAATAAACTTCAAGAAAAAAAAACTGTAATCCTTTATAAGATATGACGGGTTTCAGGTTTGAACACTTCAATAATCAATTTTATAAGTGTCAAATACTCATCACAGTTTACAACAAACATATATATACTAATGGGATGCTTTGGTCTATCTCGAGCAAAAAACATGCTTATTTACTTTGTTAGATCGATACTACGTTATGTTCTCAATCAGCTCTCATATCTGCTGCTGCTACGCTTCAGAGTTCAATTGCCGTTGCTTTCATGTTGGCCAAGTTGGCCAACACACTTGGTGACACTGTATCTTCCACCATGGTCGAGCTCCTGACTGAATCCACAACGTCAAGACTTCCCTTGTGTAGCTTCCTCCTTGAGTAGGTGCAAGGCAATCGATTGGCAACCTTCATGCTATCATGATACTTACGCACGGTTTCCAGCTGCTCTGCGAAGTTGTTATAAGGTGGGTAAACCCTTGCCCCAGCATTCAACATCTGTGAATTGCTATCAGCATTTCTCGGACTGTGCATTGTAGTGTATTCATTCATTTGATGAGCGTCACTAACTCCTGTATATGGAGCAGGAAAAAGTTCATGAACTATGCCTTTTTGTCGACCAAAATTCTTCAAAAGGTTTTGCATGTGCGGTAATTCTCTGGTATAGCATGCTTCACTGGAATACGGCAAACTATGGTTAGCTGTCGGGTGATAGAAGCCTCTCAGTGGCACAGAAGGGTAAACTGCTCTTAGCTCATCTGGAACTGTCATTTGGAGTTGGACTCCAAGTGGACTTTCGACCATCAAAGCGTAAGTTTCTGGAGCACGCTTCCATTGCAAGGGACTTGATCGCGAACTGATTGTGCCGATAGGAGAAGATAAGTTCTCAGCAAAACCATGTACATCCTTTGCAAAAGCATGAGATGGGGTGCAAACGCTGGAGCTCTGCATCCTGAGTTGATTAGCTAGGGCCAGTCCAGGTATATGATGTACCCCTTCGCTGCCATCAGTACGACCACTTCTTATTTTCAGTACACCTTTTGGTGGTTTACAGCTATTTTGCCTGGAGGAATGAATGATTCGACTTTCGGATGAGTTCAATTCCATTAATTTGGCTCCATGGACTGTTTCATTATGACTGGTGGAACATTGAGTAGTTAATGTCCCGTCCATAAGTTTGGCTCGCTTTAATGGTGAAAAAGCAGCAGCGTCATCCTTGACGATAATTGGTTGAGAGGAACTGCTAATATCAACAGATGGAAAATGGTTCACTGATCCCCAATTGTGAGAGCTGGGAACCATCCCCCCGAAACTAGCACTCATATCAGACCTTCTCAACAGCTTGTCCGCAGATGTAAACTTCCGAATAATGCCATCGTGGTACAACTTCAGAAAATGATAATGCTTTCGTTTCTCCAAAATCATCAGTGACTCTCTTGCTCGAGAAACTTCTGGAGAATAAAACCCACTATTCAATCTGTGGAATATGCTTCTAAGTGGACTTCCAAAGAACATAGCATCACCACTGAACAGCTCTTTCATTGTTGTGCAAAAGTCAGATTGGTCCATGTCCGGGAGGTAGGCTGCAAGGCGGAACCTATCATCTTCTGTCAGACATAAGTTCCACGTCTCCAAGGATAGAACCTCCGTCAATTCAGGCAGGTCATAAAGCTCATAGGGGACGTTGCATATCAGACCTCTGGACATTGCAAGCTCACAACCCACCTCTGCACGTTCACAGTCATCAGATTCATGATCAGGAAAGCTCTGAAGCAGCACTATCTCATCTATTGTAAGGTCCCCGGCATCTCCACAGCTGGAATCAATCTTCACAGAAGGTTCACCACCTGCTATCTTGACAATGCCCATTGCCAAGTTCCAGTGCTCGAATTGGATAAGAGGTAATCAAAGTAGAGTACAGCCAACAGTGTCTTGATCACAGTACCACATTATCAGACACAAGATCCCTGGGGGAAAAAAAGGCAAGTAATACTGATAAGCCTATGATTTATTTTAGGAATATAATGCACCATTGCACAATAACATCATGCCATTTTAGGGAGGGGGGATGCAGGACAACATTATATCTGTAACCAGCATTTTCCATTCTCTAGCTATTGAACTAACTATGCACATTTGATTTCAGAAAACGAATAGCACCATATCAGCAACGCAGCCTATGATCATCAGGTCTCCTTCCTTCTAGACCCTCAGGAAGCAAGTCACTGAACAGCATTACGCAGCACGATATTATCGTCATCCTACCAGGTGAAATTTCACACACACTCACATAATCCGCCCAAATTTGAGCCAAGAGGAAAAACCCATTGGAAGATAATAAAACAAAGCAACGGGTAATCACACGCGACTAGAAATCCGCAACCCAGGCAGCCCCGTACCACACATGGACATCACGCTCCACCGCACCAGCCACTACGATCGCCGAAGCAAGCAAGCAAGCAAGCAAGCCATTGAAGCCAAACTAAACCCCGGGCCGAACCCCTCAAATCAAATTCCAGTCCCACAGCGCCCGCCCACCCAGCCCTACACGTAAGATCGGTCCCTCCACGGATGGCGCGAGACGGAGGCGGGGGACTCACCTCTCAACGTGCGCACGCCGGGGATCGGATCGGATCGGATCGGATCGGGGGCGCGGCGTGGCGGGGCGGCGTGGAGGAGGGGAAAGTCGGCAGCTCAAGCGAGAGGGGAGGCGAGAGGGGAGGTTGAGTGGTGGCGGATGGGGAAAGAATGGGTGCGTCCTCTCTCGCGGTACTGTGCCGCCGCGCTGGTGCTTGCTTGCCATTTCGGTCCGGACCTGGATGGCTGACGGCCGAAAACACACAGGTGGTGTTCGATTCCACCCCTTTAAATTTTAGACCTCTAAAATGAAAGAGAATCTTATTATTTAGAAGTATTAAATAAAATTTAATGACAAAACCTTTTTGACAGATGAATGCTCATTTCGAGACGAATCTAATGAGCTTAATTAATCTATGTTTTGCTATAATGATGCTACAGTAACTAATCATCTAATCACGGCTTAATTACCCTCATTAGATTCGTCTCGCGAATTAGACGCGGGTTCTGCAGTTAGTTTTGTAATTAAACTTTATTTAATACTTCTAAATAACAAAAAAAAAATTGATATGACCCCTCTAAAATTTAGACCCTTGGAAACGAACACCCCCACAGGCGCACCAGGAAAAGGGCTCTGTTGGATGCCTCCTTGCCGCTTTCTGTACGCAGAATTCTATTTTTTTTTTTCGAATCAGAATTCAATGAATTTTGTTGAGTTCCTACGGCCAACCCTGATTCAAAGAGAAAATAAGCAAATTAAACTAATATAAAGAGGAGGGTAGAAAACCATAAAAAAATAAAGAGAAATTCAGTGTCCCGGATTATGTTATTTTCCTCCTTTTGATGGGTTCTATCTGGCTAACGGTTTTAATGATTTCTTCTTCTTTGGCTAGTAGTTGAAAGGTGAGGAGATGCTCAGAATGCATTTTTAGCCTGGAGTCCTTGGCATCGAAAGGACCTTTTGGACTTGGATAGTTGGATGGATGTGTCAATGGAACTATACCATACACTTTAGGAAGTTTGTTCTTGAAGCTTTAGTCTAAGAACTAGGTCAAGGTTAGTCCTTTCAAGTCTTTTATTGCCAAATTAGTGAAGAAGCATGGTTTAGTAACCTGTACAACATGTTGTATATCTGTATTATTCTATTCAAGTGTCACTCTAATATTTGTTCTTCTCTAGACCGTATGTACAAACTTTAAATTTTTGTCTGCCTCTTTCACTGAGTGGCAACATGAAATTTTAGTTTGTCAGATATATCTTGCTTGTGTACAAAAATCATACGGAGTTTACCAAAGGCAATTTTCATAATACTGCAATGGAACAAATATTGCTGAAATAAGCCATACTCTTTCACGTTTCGATGTAAAAAAGATCGATACCATACTCCAAGTCGCCAACCCTTCAATGGAATCCTTGCCACAACGTATCCTGATATAATCGCACAAGCAAGTCAAACAAAAGAGATCTGAAAAGCTCATCACCACTTGTCACTTTTCACAAGATATGACCAACACGCTCAATTTAAGAGTATTAAATAAAGTTTAATTACAAAACTAACTGCAGAACCCCTAGTCTAAATCGCGAGATGAATCTAACGAGGGTAGGTAAGCCGTGATTAGACGCTGGTTACTGTAGCATTAATGTAGCATCACTATAACAAAATATAGATTAATTAGGCTCGTTAGATTCGTCTCGTAAAGATGTACCTATCTGTAAAAAGGTTTTGTCATTAAATTTTATTTAGTATTCTTAAATAATAAGATTCTCTTTGATGTGACAGATCTAAATGCTAAATGCTAAAGCAACGAACACCCCCAAGATTACTTCAAACGACCAAGAAAACGCTGACAATAACTTTTTTCTGAAAAGTTCTCATAAATAGAAACTGAAACAAATGTTACAAAGGCTTCAAAAGCATGGCGACAGGCAAGTGACCATTGTGTGAAGCAAAGGAAATACAGGAACGGAAGCAAGGAATTCAAGCGTTGTACTGGTACCCACTTCCCCCCATAGCATAGCGTGTCTGCCTTGATTTGCTCACCATTGTTGTTGCAAGTTGCAACGGTTCTCCCTTGGCAAATTTCTTGCAGATTTCAGTGGCCCTTTGGTGCATGTGCGGTGGTAAGGGGGTGTTCGTTGCATGGGGTCTAAAATTTAGAGGGAAGAATCTTGTCATTTAAGAGTATTAAATAAAGTTTAATTATAAAACTAACTGCAGAACCCCTGGTCTAAATCGCAAGACGAATCTAACGAGGGTAGGTAAGCCGTGATTAGACGCTGGTTACTGTAGCATTACTGTAGCATCACTGTAACAAAATATAGATTAATTAGGCTCGTTAGATTCGTCTCGTAAAGATGTACCTATATGTAAAAAGGTTTTGTCATTAAATTTTATTTAATACTTTTAAATAATAAAATTCTCTTTGATGTGACAGGTCTAAATGCTAAATGCTAAATCAACGAACACCCCCTAAGACTGCTTTGTTGATCTCATCCAAAAAACATGACTGTTCAGCAGGGGATTATATTATATCTCAAATAACATGATTATTTTTAGATAATTATTATCTGAACTTTCAGCATTTTATCGTGGTTATTAATGTTTGTCAGATTGTCTGAGAATTTAACAGAGTTCAATGTAACCGTCTATGTACATAATAATTGGTTCCTTTTGGCGCTGAATCATAGTGTTTCCTCCATACAAACCGGACATTCATCACTGTTCCATGCCACTGTTTTGCAAATTATTATGATTACAACAACACGAAGCTGGCCCAGGTCTGATGGACCATCTGATCATACAGACAGTGGTGACTCACTCCAAAGCCTTCCCTGCTGCGATCAAGGGCTCCATTTATAACATCATCTCACTATATATAGCATTGTGTAATAAGCAAGAATAGAAAAAACGTATGCTGCTTTGTCACGGTGTCGCTTAGGAAATATTGAGCACCTGACCTAGACCACTCACTCGGTGGGTTGGAGTGACATGTCAGTAGGAACCATGGAGAGCCCATGTTTTTTTTTCTTCCTTTCGAACTTTCGTCCTCACAGAAATAGAAAGAAATTCCCTGATGCAAACATCACAGCACAAAGAAAGATACATATCAGTTTCACACGCAGCAAAAGCTTCCATCGGTGCATGAACTCTTTCAGTTGCCGATGTCACCGCGTTACGCATTTACAATTCCACTTGGTGGCGTAACTTGAACCCTAAAAAAGGAAATCCAAAACAAGAAAGGAAGTCAAACATGTCAAGAGCAAGATCCAAACACCACTACACGAAATACGCAAAAAGCTCGCGTCACCGTCAGTAATTTGCTCTTGAAGCTTTCCCAGGCCGGCGTGACACGGGGTGGTTGAGTTAAATCCTCGTCACCATCCGCCAAATTTAGTGAGCGCCATCCCGGCGCCGGTGACGGGTGGGCGGCGCGTCCGTGCTCCATTAACTGCAGTTCGGTGCGTTTGGTGGCTTGAGATGAACTCGTCCAATCCAGGGCAGGATCGATTGCACCGCGAGTGACTTGGAAATGCAGCAAGAGCGAAGATTTCCTGGCGATCCGGCAGCTTGTGTTCTTGGCTCGGATGTGACCACGTATGGGAGGTGGTTGATCCGTGTGTCTGGTTTTAAGTAGACGTGTGCTGATTAGGTCTCCGGATTAGGAAGGATAATGAAGATTCCAGCAGTTGCTAGAATGAAAATGAGATTAAGAATTCAAATAAATTGGACCTGTGGTGTACTCAAACAAGAGCCCCCACCGAAGCTATGGTGCGTGGAACACAAGACCATAGTGTGCTTAGTGGCGGAGCCAGCCAAGAACCATAGGAGGGGGCATGAACAGTACTAGCGCAAGTCGCAAGCGTATTCATGCTAGCCGCTAGCAACATTTCGGAATCAAAAAGGTCGGAATATAGCGACTATGGCCGTGACACAGCTACAGTAGGAACTATCGAACTTGGGTTCAAACTCAAAATTTGAATATGATGGAGAAAAGAACCAGCGTGCAGTCTTGCTTTGGTTTCAATGGCATGCGTGGTGACTACGTTAGGCAACTCATGGCAGCCAGCAAAGGCGAGTCAGTGCTAGGGAGCGGGTCAAGGTATCAGCTGCGTCAAGCGAGCTTGTGCGCGGCGGCGGCGACTCTTCTTTTCTCCCTTCTCAGTCGTGCCCTTTTTCTTTGAGAGAAGGGAGCAGTGGCCACACTCAGCGTTCGGATGGCTGCTGCCAGCAGCGGCTGGCTGAATTCCTCTCACAAGTTACTGTAGCAGCTGGATGGTGCTACAGTAACTCGCTGAGTGAGTATTCAGCCAGCCCAGCAACAGCCAGCGAACCGAACAGGGCAAGAGTAGTAAAATGTTGCACATGAGCATGCATGCACGAACTACAAAGATCGATACATGGGCCTGTCTGTCTGTGCTGAGTGTGGTCTGCTGACTTTGGACCTCATTGCTTAGCAGTTTGCACTGCACGCACGGCTGCAGCTGCCGGCTGGACATCGAATACAAGTAGATCTTCAAAAAATTTCGGATGGCAAGGGGGGGCCGTGGCCCCGGCTGGCCCTCGTGTGGCTCCGCCGGTGTGTGCTTGAGAAAGGTTCTGGCGCTACGACATCAAAGCGTAACATATTAAACCTTTGGACCACGAGAATTTTCCTGAATTCTCACATAAAATGCATCTGAGAGAATATCAGAGACAGATCCCAAAAGGATCAAACCAGGATACGCAATGAAAGCGGACAGATTATCAGCGGTTACCGCCCGGTTCAGGCACCCTGAACAGTGAAGCACATCAAAATACAAGTAGCGGTCGCATTACATTGCAATGCCGTGCCCTGCCCTGCATGTATGCTGATGATAATCACCGCCAAAAAAAAAAGAAAATGTATGCTGATGATACGCGGCGGCATTACTGCCGGAGGTGAGGGAGAGGTGCTTGCTTGGCCGGCCATCATCTGCCGCAACTAATCGTGCCGCTAATGGCCCATGCACGACGGAAGGGGTCCCTGTGGTCTCTGCACTGCAGTTGTTGCCCGCCTGCCTAACATTCATGTGCACCGCTAGCGCAGCCGAGATGGCAACGCGGATCGGCTGGCGCGGACAATCTTGACAGCAACGCGAGCAGCTGATTAGATGCTGAGCAGATCAGTATTATATATAGGTTTTTTCAATGACGACGAAAGCGATATCACCAACGTTACTATTATCTTCCTTGCTCAGTTGCTTTGCTTCACCATGGTGGCGGCGCTTCAGGTGATCTTCTCTACGACTGCACGTTGCTGCACATGCAACTTGGAACGTTCCATGATTCCCTCTTCTTAATCTGTTTAAAAATTTCACCAATGTCCTTGAACGCCACGGTAGCAGGCAGAACAATGCCGTTTTCTCTGCCGAGTTCGCCATGATCAGAAAAGTTTATTAAGCATGGGAAGATCTTCTTGGCCAACAATAATATAACTACTTTTGCTGTGTGGTTTAACCGACATCTACTACTATTGTTAATGTTACACTTCAACGGCCAAGTCAACTCAACCACCGCCACTTATCCTCGGTGTGACAGTCCAAGTCTGAAATCTGGACTATGGATTGGACACGCCCACAGCTTCAACACCTCGCTTTACTGACTTAAATAACGCATCCTACCAGTGCTTTGACTTTGGATTCGGTCATGAACAGAAAAAAAGAAAGAAAGAAAAGGAAATGATTTAGTTTTATGAATATACTATCCATAACTGTGCGCTCTCAAGATAAGTATTGCAACCTAGGCATCAGTGTCCACGTAATGCAGCAGGTTAGTGAGCAGCAATGTGATGCTTAGCAGCCAATAAAGAATCGTATAAAGAAGCACTATGAGTAATCTATTGCTTGCGCTTGTGCTAATGAGGACAAAGAGAAACCCGTAGGCTAACCAATTCTGCCTGAGCAGACAAAAAGGCTATGCCAAACAGGATACTAGATGTGCATAGTGGAAAAATCACGAATCTAGAATCCAAACATGATATGCACCAGAAAGGTCCCCTTGTGTCAAAAGGGAGTTTGAAAGATGTTGGATTAGACCGTTCTAGTTGGTGCCTAATATCAAACTTGGTAGGCTTTACTTCTTTAAACGTTTCCGAATTTTTTTGAAGAAATGGCAACGTTTCTAAAAGAAAATTGAGAAATGGCCACTATCTCAAAAGAATCTCATACAAGGACAATTTAAAAGTTTTTTTTAGTCTAAGGACAAATTAAAAGTATATCAATAATACTACACCCTCAGGATCTAACTTGTTCATGTGGCAGGTTGGATTAATGTTATCAGATAGATCTGGTTATTGAAAAGATATACTGTTAAAGATTTTCAAGATTCTTTGACACTTCCAAATACAAAGAAAAAGGGATGCCTTTTTGTACGGTTGTACCCATCAACGTGTTCTAAGACGACAGAAGCACATGCTTGTTGTGCCCTCCGTTTTCCTGTATGTTACACAGTGTCAATGATAATATTTAGGTTTGCTGTTCTATGCTTTTTGTAGTGTAAAAATAATGGCGCCATTCAAACTTAAATAAGAAAGTCATGTATGTTCGATCCAACAATCTTGAAAAATCATGGTGCCATTCAAACTTAAATAATTATATGCCATCTATTTTTAAAATTCCAGAGAAATTTAACATTTTTAAAAATATTTTATTCAAGGCAATCAATAATATTAACAAACAAAATATGTGAATCTTTATTTAAACATTCACATTTTAGCTTCAAGTTGACCTTATCTTGGAGTCAAATTTTTGCTATCATAGGATTCCATAGGGAGAGCATCATGATAATCAATTAAACTAACAGGCAGCCAGACCTTACTTAAAAAACTAAAGTAACCTTTTTTTAGCACAAACCTCCAAGCAAGAAGACCATACAAACCAGATGATACAAAAGGCTCAACACTGCAAGCATCAAAACCCTACAGCCACAGTTTGCGGCAACAGTCGCCAGTTACCATTCCACTCTGTGCTCCACCGTGTTGCCTCCCTCCCATTGGCCGCCATGGGTTCCTGCCTCTCCTCCGAGGCCCCCGCCGCCGGCGCCGGGCCGGCGTGGCGGAAGAGGCGCCTCGGGGTGCGGGAGGGCGCGGCCGCAGGAGGCGCCTTCTCCAGCGGCGGCAAGAAGCTCCCCGGAGGCGGGGGAGAGATGACGGAGGACGAGCTCGCTCGGGTCGCCGGGAGGATGTGTGCCAACGGCTCGAGCGCGGCGGCGTGCCTCCACACGCAGCAGGGTCGGAAGGGCACCAACCAGGACGCCATGGTCGTGTGGGAGGTGAGCCTGTAACTGCTGCTTCTTGCCCGATGTCTGGTGATTTGCTCCGGTGGCGGTGGGTTCTGAGCCCTGGTCAGTAGGGCTCTTCGTTCTGTCAGCAATTGTTGGTCCAAAAAGTGCCGCCATTTTCCCCTGCGCCTCATAGTTCAGAGCGTCGAATGATCGCGTTTACTCATCCAAAGTGTGTGTAAGCCGTTCGTAGTAATGGATTGGTTTGTTTTGGTTGGGGTCTATTTGATTTCGGGCGTTATTTGGTTCCCGGGAAGACGCGTTTGTCTTGAAAAACAAATTGTGATTTTTGAAAAGATTTTTGCTTTAGGACGGTGAACATGGTCTCCGTTGGGTGTTGTTTGCAACGATTTGGATAGATTCCGATTGTAGTTGGTGTTGGAGTTACATTATTTTTAGTAAAAACAATTGGTTTTAGGAGGCACCTTCTCGGTCTACAGGATGGCTTGATTCGAAATCCTTGGAAGAATTTACTTTTTCATTCTTCAATCTGAAGTGAGAAGTTCTTAGAGGTTAAAGCAGTAATCGGTAAATTCTCAAAAAATATTCTTTGCTTTCGGGTTGGTGCATTTGCTCGTTTTTGCTTCAATTCTTTTGTACTTGATACTAGATTCTTTCCTGTTATCATTCACAAGCTTTTGTACCTGTCTTTTTTATCTCTTATTTCTAATGAATGATATGTGTTAATGTTTTGAGAATTGGATGCTCTTTGGTCCTTGTGAGTTCAAGTGATTTATTGGGCGTAGTAATGGCTGGTTTGTTCCACTTTGTGCTCATAGTAATCAATAATTCAATATCCATATGGATTTAATTTCATGAATCAGTAGCTAGTTTTGAAAACTGACTCAGCACGCAATAGTCTGTTATGGTCCTATTCGCATCAGTGGATTTGTGGTTAGTTCTCGTCCTTTGGGACCTAAGACTAGCCAAGCCTGTGAACGCTGTTGCCTTAATGGTATTTAAATTTATCTTTGTGCATTACTTTAGCATGTCATAGAAGTAAAGGCAGCCTGTAAGGTGCATAGCGCATCTTGTTCTTCAGCGGACAATGAAACGAATTTATGCCTGTAGATCCTCAAAATAGTACCATTAATTGCCAACATTCAAAGCAAGAAAGGTACTTCCTTAATTAGAATGCGAGACATTTCCTTTACAGATATTTTATTTCTATTAGAACTTGTCTAATGGATTTATATTATTGCATCATAAGTCCCTGTGAGTTTCCTATTTTCATGCCATGGAGGATTGGTATCTATTTCGATAGTTGTTCTCCCTTTGCTAGCAACAGTTGCTATATTCTTCTCTTTCAATTTGTGAGGTCTGATTAATCCTGGGCCTATTTTCTTCATTTATCCCTTCAAAATTCAATGTTATCTATGTCAATGCAGTTTGTTTATCCAAGACCTCTGCCTCTGTGCTCTATGGCCCCTTTGGCTGAAAAGTGAATTACGTAGCTTCATTTACTGCTCCCTCTGTAGGCAAATATATGATGTTTGGGACAATTGATTTAGTTCAAAATTGAACTAGATTAGCTGTCTCTAGTGTCATATATTTAAGCATGGAGGGAGTTAAGACTAGGGATGAGAGTGTGGATGTATGCCTAGACACCAGGGTTAGTTCTCTATGATTCGGATTTGGGTGCTTATTTCATCTATAGTACCACCTTGTTCCTCCTTGGTGGCCCGAGTTTTTTTTAATTATTAGTAGCATCTACTTTTAGAGTTTACGGATTCTAATGTCTAATCGAATCCTTGGATTTTGAGAGGACAAAAGAACCACTTAGGCCAGTCTCAATGGGGTCTTTCATTGCACTCTTTCCAAGACTAGTTTTAGGAAAGGGAGCCAGCTTTCTTTCATTTGGATGAAAGACCTCTCACAAAATATGAAAGTTTCTCATCTCTCTCATCATAATTAACTTGCCAAATCAGCAAAAGATGCACACATGACATAGAATTTAATGCAAATGAAAGGCCCCATTGAGACTGGCCTTATACTCCATACTACATTAAATGAACTTATGTGCTTTTATATTCCATTCTGTTACTGCAGAGTTTCAATTCAAATGACAGTGTCTTCTGTGGCGTTTTTGATGGTCATGGGCCGTACGGTCATTTTGTTGCCAAGAAAGTTCGAGATTCTCTTCCTGTCAAGTTACTCACACAATGGAAAACTAGTGCCAATGGGGACACTAGTCCTCATCAGAATGGGAGCATTGCTGGAAGTATCAACTCTGAAGAAACAGCTCCTGCTGTTGATGATGAATGGATTGAATCTTTTGATGGCGATGAGAGTGAAAAGATTCCTGAGATGTTTCTTCCACTTAAGCAATCTTACTACAAGGCTTTCAAATCGATGGATAAGGAACTCAAGTTGCATCCGACAGTTGATTGTTTCTGCAGTGGATCTACAGCAGTCACATTAGTAAAGCAGGTGATGGACACTTCTTAATTTCCTCTGGTGTTTTAGCTACTGTAGCTTTTGGACAAAGTGGTAGAAACAGAAATTCATAGAAATTGAATTTCTGATGAGCTGGACATGATTTATTTTCAGGGATCGGATCTTGTAATTGGAAATCTTGGGGACTCAAGAGCAATAATGGGGACAAGGGATGCTTCCAACAATCTAACTGCTGTGCAACTCACTGTTGATTTGAAGCCAAACCTTCCCAGTACGTTCATTTCTCCCTTTGATCATTTCAGTGGGTATTAAACTGAAGCCCTCCTTAATCTGCATGTAGAGGCTTTCCTTTTCTTTCTGTCCTTGAGGTGCCTTTGATAACACTATGATGCAAATATGATACTTGTCCAGGGTTCTTTTTGGTAGTCTTAATTTTAATGTTGATTTCACATCTTTCAGAGGAAGCTGCGAGGATCCAGCAATGTAAAGGAAGAGTTTTCGCTCTTCAGGACGAACCAGAAGTTTCCAGAGTATGGTTGCCAAACAATGACTCACCTGGATTAGCAATGGCAAGAGCTTTTGGAGACTTCTGCCTTAAAGATTACGGTTTAATATCTGTTCCAGAGATATCATATCGGCGTCTTACTGAAAAGGATGAGTTCATAATATTAGCCACTGATGGGGTATGCTTCTCATCTTACGTTCCCTTTAAAATGGTGCCACAATCAGGAAAATTCTCATGTCAATTTTCCAGTTACTACTTAATCCCCAGGAGAGGGTAGTGTTCTTTTAGCATGTAAACAGTTTTGCAACCACAAGCTGCATCAACTTTGTTATATTTCTAATATCCAATGCCTGTAGGTCTGGGACGTTCTCTCAAACAAGGAGGCCGTCGACATCATAGCATCAGCTCCATCTCGAGCAACAGCAGCCAGAGCTCTTGTTGATTGTGCTGTCAGATCTTGGAGATTGAAGTTCCCAACGTCTAAGAGCGACGACTGTGCTGTTGTCTGCTTATTTTTGGACCATGAAAAGTCACCCGACTTGGTTGCAGAGAGTAAACCTGAGGAGACGCCACAACCCTCGGGTGAGGAGGTTTTGACAACAGATGCGAGTGCTGAGGTTGATGAAGACATTGCAGATGTAAATGTACATATGTCCAGTGAACAGAAGATCACCGAGCCCACATTGGAACACTCCAGCACATTAAGGGACTTTGATGAGATTGTACCTGTCGATGAACCTCCCATCTCAAAGGAGCCTGAAAGGTGTGGGTCTGCTCGCAGCCTGGCAGATTGTATATCCACAAATGAGGAAGAGGAATGGTCTGCACTTGAAGGCGTGACACGGGTAAATTCCCTCCTGAACCTCCCGAGGATGCTGTCTGGTGATAAACGATCCTCCAGCTGGAGGAAGCGGCGGTGACCAGCAAAGGAATCCATTTCCCGCACTGAATTGAGGTTGGGCGCATGCAGAGGCACATCTCAACCAGTCTGGCATTTTCAGACAAGTGCGTGTAAAATTCTCCGGTCGCTGGGATTTGTTCTAGCTGATTTTTAGGCTTCCCTGACCGGCAGACGTGTAAATTCCAGATTGATTGTTCATTCTTGTGCCATCACCAGAAGGTGTTCCATGCTTTGGGCTTCTCTACTTCATCTGTGCATATGAAAGTTTTTGTTCTATGAGAAGCCTTTTTGTAAATCATGCAATACCTCCTCCTGGTGTTGGGTCTTTAATGGATGTTCGCCTGCTATTACTGTATTTGGACAAGAATCGAATCCTATGTGTATTGCTACCTCCTCCTGGTGTTGGGTCTTTAATGGATGTTCGCCTGCTATTACTGTATTTGGACAAGAATCGAATCCCATGTGTATTGCTAGGTCATGGTTCTTTTTTATTCCCTTTTTGGCTTGAAAGTACTTTTTGACCATCACTGATCCGATCTGAAGCCTTTTTGTAAATCATGCAATACCTCCTTCTGGTGTTGGGTCTTTAATGGATGTTCGCCTGCTATTACTGTATTTGGACAAGAATCGAATCCTATGTGTATTGCTAGGTCATGGTTCTTTTTTATTCCCTTTTTGGCTTGAAAGTACTTTTTGACCATCACTGATCCGATCTGAAGATTCCCGTTTACATTACTAATCTTTGTATGTTCTTAATCATCATCTCTGAACTGTCATTTGGACTTGTAGAGAACCAAACAGAGCGTCCTCGCAAACAAAACAAAATGGGGGAGGGTAACGCCCGTCCGTACGCGCGTTAGGGAATCGCGCGTCCCCTCCCCCCGGCCGCCACGCATCCGACCGGCGGTCAGAACGACGCCGGTCGGAGCGCCAACCATCTTCTTCCTCGCCGAGCTCAAACCCCCGCCCCGGCGCGCCCCGCCCCCGCGGCCTCCGTCGCCGTCCCGGCGACGTCGCCGCCTGTCGCACGAGCCCCTCCCCCGCCCACCACCACCTCCGGCGGCCGGCGGCGCCGCGCCGCCTCACCGCGCCGCCCGCACCCGCCGCCACCGCCCGGCAAACCGCCACCGTCACCGCGCCGCCGCCACGCTAACTCGTCGCGATTTCACGCCCCCGCCACCTACCCCGCCCACCGCCAGCCTGCCGCCCGCGGCTCCGGCGCCGCCGCCGCCGCCGCCGCCTCGCCGCACCGCCGCCCACCGCCGGGTCACGGCCGCCGCCCCCGAACCCCCCCTCCTCTATGTCCGGCAGTGAAGAGAGCTCCCCCGACCCCCGACAACCCCGAACCCTAACCCCGCCGCCCTCCTCCACCTCCGGCGACGCGGCGGCGCCCTCGCCGCCGCGTCGCGCCGCCCGCTCGCAGCTGCTCGCCCCGCTCGCGTCGTCTGGATAACGTTGTAAATGGGCCGGGCCGCCCGCGCACCGGACGCGCGCTAACGCGCGGGCGCGTACGGCTGCGGGATAGAGTTTCCGAAACAAAAATCAAACAGAGCTCTGGACTCTGGTCACGTGTAAGCAACGATTGGGTAGAGTTAGTCCATCTAGAGAATTGGCCCCCGAAAGTTTGGCCCAATCAATATTACAGACTCGGGCCCGGACGACCAACCGCTATTAGTTTACGCCGCGGCTGAGGTGGTGCTGCGCGTGGTCGAGGCGGCGGCTATCCTCCCGATCTTCCTTCTCTCTTCGCGTCGTCTCCCCCGTTTCTAGCCGAAGCGACTCGCGAGGAAGAAGAGGGAAGAGGGCAACCAGACCACCGCTAGGGTTAGGGTTTCGAGGGGGAGAGGCGGGCGGGCTTCAGCCATGGCGCTCAAGTTCCTGAACAAGAAGGGATGGCACACGGGGAGCCTCCGCAACATGGAGCGGGTATGGAAGGCGGAGCAGGCGGAGGAGGCGGAGAAGCGCAAGACGGAGGAGCTCAAGAAGCAGGTCGCCGCCGAGAGGGAGAAGGCCGAGTTCCGGGCCATGCAGGAGGCGGCGGGGCTCAGGCCGTAAGTGTTCCTTTCATCTCCTTCTATTTTGTGTTTGGCTCGATTGGATCTAAGTAGCTAGTCCGGATAGCGTTTCGCTTCGATTCGATTGTTGTTGAGGCTCAGATGGTTCCATTCCTGATGATTTTGGTTTTTCCAATCCCGATGTATTAAATCGTGTGATGGTTGCTGCAGGGCGCAGGAGAGATTGGACTTCCTCTACGAGTCGGGGTTGGCTGTTGGAAAGGGGAGCTCGGAAGGGTTCCAGGCGCTGCAGCAATCTGCGCCGGGGACAGCTGCATCCTCTTCTTCTGCAGCTGCGGGTGATTCCTCCAAGGTAATACTTCATGCCTGCGATTCTTATCCCCTTACTGGATTGATCGTAATTTGTAGCTGTTACTAGAAATGTTCTGCTATTGCTTTACATGGCGCTCAGGTAGGATGTGAAGCCATTTTGATTGTTCTGATGTTTGCATATCGCTCAGGTTTCTGCGGGATGTAGTTGCTATACTATCATAATAGGATGCCATGCTGTCAAATCAGAATACTTTGCAATTTGTGATTTATATTGTCTACTTCCTTTGATCCATAATATTGAGTTCATACAGGTCTTTCTTAAATCAAACTTCTGTAGCTTTGATCTTAAAAAACTACATAGATTTTTCATAAAAAGGTACTTTATTTATAACTCTCTTCATATAAAACGGAAGTAGTTATATTTTAGTCAAAATATTGCATTGTAGACTGTGTCAGTGCCCTGATGGACTTATATTTGGGATTATATAGGAACTAATTACTCGCTCCATTCATAAATTCATCACATTGCTTAGCACAATTGAATCTAAGAACATTCTCAATCGGTTATGGAGGTAGCGCTTCGGCAGCATCCTATGTGCCACATAAATGCTAACATCACTGTTTCAAGTTAGAAATATAACACGGCTTTGGTGATCATGATGATGAGATACAACACGGGTTTCATGTTCTTTAGCCAGTTTATTGTTTCGACTTGACATGAGTTTGACCGTTGCCCTATTCATGACATCGCAGTTATGCTTTAGATTGCTTTTGGAGACAAATTTTTATTATATTTTCAAATGGATGTTTCAGGCAGCTACTCCTGGAGCTTTATTTGAGGATAAACCCCAATCTGCAAATGATACCTGGAGAAAGCTCCACTCGGACCCTCTATTGCTGATAAGGCAGAGGGAGCAGGACGCGATTGCAAGGATAAAAAACAATCCAATAAAGATGGCAGAGATAAAAAAATCAGTAAGTTCTGTTTTTCCTTGTGCTTCATAGAAGCTTAACTATATTCGAACTGAAATTTACAAATAGCATTTTTCATGATATGGCTTTCTGTGCATTATTCGGTTGAGTACTGACACAATCTCACTGTTATTTAGGTTGAAGTTGAGAAAAAGCAAAAAGAAGTAAAGAAAGAGAAGAAAAAGCACAAGAAGCATCGCCGTCACAAGTCAAAGAGTAAGAGGCATCACTCGCATGAGAATTCAGATTCAGAGGAAATAAGTGAGGGCAAGGATCAGAGAAGAAAGCGGGTTCATACTTCCCCAGAGCATAAGAGGGAGAAAAGTTCCAGGCATGGGAAGCAGCTCAGAGAAGATTCTTCAGATTCAGAGGACGACACATCAACAAGAAGACAACGTAAGGTGTCAGAAGATGTTGAGCCAAGAAGACGACATGAAGCATCGGAGGATGATGAACCTAGAAGAAGACGTCATGAAGATGAGCCAAGAAGTAGGCGTTGGGAAGATGAACCTAGAAGGCGGCGGGACGCATCAGAAGATGATGAACCAAAGCGAAGACATCAAGATTATGGTGAGCCAAGGAGAAGGCAGCAGGAAGATGATGAGCCAAGGAGAAGGCGGCAGGAAGATGATGAGCCAAGTAGAAGGCGGCAGGAAGATGACGAGCCAAGGAGAAGGCGGCAGGAAATCTCAAAGTATGATGAGCGTCCACCAAGGCATGATCGTTTGGACGCTGATGATAGGAAAAAGAGACAACATTCACCACCAGGTCAGCATCATGCTTATCCAAAACATGACCGTTCAGACAAAAGAGTAGAGGATGTGCGCAACAATGGCAATGCCACTTCTGAGCACCGTTCCGGCCCTGAACAAGCCTCCCAACAAAGCCAACAAGGCCGAAACAATGGTCCTTCATTCAATCGCCGACGGGGTGGCGTCCACCATATGTCAGAAGAGGAGAGGGAGGCTCGATTGCGGCAAATGCAGGCCGATGCTGAAGTACATGAAGAGCAAAGATGGAAGAGGTTGAAGAAAGCCGCAGATGACGATGCTAAAGAGGCATCAACCGTGAGCGCTAACCAATTCAAAGGGAAGAATTTCCTGGAAGATGAAAAGAAGAGCATATTCGGAACTGAGAAGGGTGGCAGCGCCACTATTGAAGAGAGCATCCGGCGCCGAGCTTATTATTCGCAGGGTGGCCGTGATGTCGAGCGCAATGCTTTCAGGCGGTGAATTGTTAAAACTGCTTTGTTGTTCTCGACTCTTATCTGCCTTCTTGTTAGCACGACATGTCAATAACTATAAACATGTGTACAACAATAGTGTGTTGTTTTGTTAGTACTAAAATGTGTACGAATGTTATTTTACATTTGTCACTTCGATCGGCAGATAGCCCTTCCTCGCGGCTCATATGCTTTTTCTTTTGTGAACTAATCTCAGACAATTTAATTGGGGAGAAAAGTGACTACGCAGAACTGCATTTCTTTCCATTGAAAGAGAGATTTCCCACAAAAAATAATCACTTTTTTTATTAAAAAATTAAGAATTTACTACTCGACCTCTTTTATTCCTGTTGCACCAACTCTGTAACTACAGTACACAGTATGTTGCCTCCAGTTTACCGTCAAACCCCTCCCCTTTGGCCCTTTCCATGGGATTCCACATCTACAATTGAGTGTGTTTTCAACTTCCTATACATGCCCCCTGTTACAAATCTGAACTGATAACATAGAGAAAACAGAATAAACACCTCCTATAAATCGCGGTATTTCGATGATTGCAGCCAAAAATACCGCGATCTTGCCAGACTGCTGCTTTTTTTCCTGGGTGAGGAGCTGCTAACAGGTGAGTCCAGAATGGAGGACTTACAGAGGAAACTCCTTCTGAAGAGCGTCAAGATTGCGAGAATCGCAGGCAGCAATCATGTCAGCTCGTGAAGCATTGCTGGTTCAAAATGGAACGACACGTTAGTTGATTAAAATCAGCAATGGTTGTTGTAAAAAGGTTTGCACGTAGATAAAACAAACACAAGGGGCGTACGCAAGAGAAATCCTCAGATACTGCCAGGCATTGTCTGCTTTTGGGTTCATGGCAACTGCCCTTACATAATATCGAATGGAGTCTTCATACAATCCCTGCATAAGCAACATAGAAAGGTGTATCAAGATGGGTCATGTTTGGATAATTGTTACCATGCATTGATACAAGTACGGCAAAGGATAGCAAATTCATGGCATTAGTGCTTCTCACAAATACATTTTGCTGGTGTTCAGTATTGCACAAGCTAATACCGTCGATGGTTTTCTTGGATGTTGCCAACTGTATTCTTTTTTTAGGTTGCATATGGTGTTTTATGATGTTGTAAGATTGATTTGTTCACTGCAGGATTAGCTGTTCTTGTTGAAAAATACTGCAGGATTCTGCATTTTTCACTGTGTATTGTGTGAAACATAACACTATTGCATGAAAGGAATTTTGACTTGTATGTCGCATGGAACATATTGGATCATTGCAGTGGGAGAATTTCTCCTGAAATTGGAATACCGTATGGTACTTTTGTGCATGGTTTTTCTATGGATAATGCTTGAGGCCAGACGGCCGATGGCATTGGACACCTGGGATGGTTATTTCATTCCAGCTGAACGCTAGGCCTGATCGTTTGACCTTTCCTTAGACTGCGGCAATGCAGACTTGCAGTCAGCACCACCATGCGAGATACACGCTGGTACAGCCAAGCCCGAGCAGCTGCCGGCAAAGATACTTGCACTAAGCACCCAGGTTGCTGATTGCCTGCCTCCATCTTAGCCAAGCCATGCTTCCAACCTGCCGCTTGTCTGCTTCTTGCATCTGAGCTATGGTGCTCTCCCTCCCTGTCGAGCTGCTCCCGGAAGCCAGGCCATGTAAGCATTATCCATAGGAAGTAGAAAGGGGATATTGCCTTGTTTGATTGCCTAATCTTGTTTTGTTTTAAATCCCTCCTCTCATATGTTGCCAGAAGTTCGCAATTTCGGATGTTGCAATTAGCGTTTTTGAATGTTGAAATTGATGGAAATAGATGTGTTGCAACAAGTGAATTAGACCAAATAGACTTTCGAATTAAACAAAATAGACTTCTCCTACGTTGCAGCACATGAATTTGGATGTTGTAACATGTGATTTTAGATGTTGCAATATGAGCATTTAGGATTGTTTGATTTGTCATTTTCCATGTTGAAACTATTTTTTCGAAATGTTGCAATACAAATATGCCAAAGTTGCGATGTTGTATCAGTCTGTAACCATTGCTTGATGTTGCATGCAACATGATAGGATGGTGCGGTGGGAAATTTCCTGATGAAATCACACGTCAGTAAGGTGCATGCTTTTCATATGTTGCAGACGTTGTTGAGTGATGTTGCAACAGTTATCCTTGGATGTTGCAATGGAGAGTCATGATGTTGCAACAGTTATCCTTGGATGTTGCAATGGAGAGTCATGGAAAAATCCCATCGGACGTCCGGGTGCTAGCAGCACCCTTTTCTATATTGCAAATGTTGATTTTTGATGTTGCAACAGAATGTCGGAGCGTCCGATGGATCTTTTCATCAGGTGACCAGGCACTAGCAGCACCTATATAATTTATCAAGCGATATCATTTTGCTAGAGAAGAAAATACCTGGTTGGCATAGCTGATTCCCATATTAGCCCATGCTCGCACATAGTTGGGTTTCAAGTCTAGAGCCTGAAACCAGAAGCAACATGTTGTGATTAGTTCCAAGTTTCAAATCTATAAACAACTACTACCTCCATATTTATTTACTTCTTGTTAGGAAAAGCGCTACCTCCATACTTTGTCCTAACGACAAGTAAAAATAACTGGAGTATCATATATGCATGCCAATCTTGTCTACTTTCACAAAGAACAAAAAAATAGTAGTAAGCGAAACACAAGTTAAATTATGACTATTACAATTAGCCACAGAGGTAATAGATCAAAAAATGATTGCTAAATCAGTCAAACAGGTCAATGTGCAATTTCGTTTTCCATAAAAAAAAAATGAAACCAAGTATTGGGATGTAGCAGTAGCTTTATCACATAGAATGTTTTCATCAAGAACATGAAGCTGAAACGGGTTACAATGAAAGAAACCAGCTTCCATGTCTATCAGTCTATAGACAAGTCATCTCAGTGTTTCAAAAAACAACTGTGGTCCAGGGACACTTTACATAAGAATTTGTGTTAGACCAAAATTATGCTGCTTGACTGTATTTTTTGCAGTTTGCACAGATATAACATCCAAAAATTATACTGCTTTTACTGCTAATTTGGTGCTTAAAGGCTGGATCAAGTGGCCATTTAAGCATCAAGCAAGACAGATAAAGTATCATCGTTCGTGTTTCAGAACCAATTACCTGCTGGTATGCCAAAATGGCATCAGCACTCTGGACGCTGTTTGCTTGGGTTGCACCAAGCTTGTTCCAGAGTGAATAGTCCTGTGGTTTGAGTTGTAAAGCTGTCTTAAAAGAAGCTATAGCTTTATCATATTCTCTTGATAAATTGTATAAGACTCCCAGAACTATATGGACATCAGCATCTTCAGGTGACATTTGAGCAGCTTCATTAAACAACCTAACAACCTGATAAGATATAAGCAGTTAGTATGCCAGAATCAAACTGTTCCGAGAAATTACTATGTTAAATCATGTTATACATGGGCAATGTGTATGACTGCTAAAACAATCTGTAAGTTATTCACGAGTCAACAAAATGCTAGGTCATAAATTAGAACACCTAATCATCTACACAGGATATCCATCTGCACCCTGAAGATGCAAGGGTTTCAAGTTAATATCGTAAGGGGAAATATCTAAGCTAAAAGTTCAAAGCATGCACTTACATCTGGACCATAGGGTGAATCAATTGACTGAGGGGCAAGGGGCCCATATTTTGGATGGTTCTGAAGCCACCTATAAAGATATCTTAATGCTTCACCCTGCTCCAATTCTGCAGTAGTTGAATAGAGGAATTTAATTAGATGTTGATATTTGGGTGAATTTCCTGTTTCAACTAAAAAATTAATTTCAAATTATAATATTCTATTAGAAAAGCTTTCCATTATTGGACATAAAGCTGCCAAAGCATGGCGCATTTTTTCTGTGTTTGAAGTTTGAAATGGAAAACAAAATACAGAAGTTCTTTCTCAAGCATGAATATACTTTGTTTAGTTACACTGTCCCTCATAAAATAAATTTGCAACCCTGTGAAAATCAAACAGTTCTAATAATAGTTTCTGTCTTTTATTATCTGTGATATGCCAGGGCAGTTTGCCAAGGGCGCTGAAGTACGATAAAGGTTTGCAAGCACTAACCGTTTGTGTGACTAACACCAAGAGCGAGAAGAACTTCCAGGTTTCTCGGATCAGCTTCCTGCGCACGCATCATTGCCGCAATGGCCTAAACAAGGGAAACAATAACTGAGAACAATGCTAATGAAATGCAGAAGGATGGAACCCCTATGTAATAACATCATATTTCATGGTGCTGAAGGCTAACAATCAGACTAAATTTTTCCGAGAGATTATACTGAGATTCATATATATCACATAAGTATTTTTTGCAAAGTTACACAGAATTGCAATGAAGCATGGTGCACATGATTCCTCATCATAATCAGGACACTGCATGCGGGGCTACTACAAAAATCAATTCAGCCAACAGTATCCCTCCTCAGAATAAGGATACTGCATACGTAGTGTACATGTTTTACTATCATAGTGAGAACAAGTCAGTACATGGTTGCCTAGCATTTTTTTATACGATCCTACCGAATTCGAATATGAGAAATCTAACAATAAAGGGAGACACATCACCTGTTGATCGTCATCATTTTCTGCATTTGTTACTCCAAGCAATCTCCAACCTTCCGCGTTATCAGGATTTTTCAAGACTTCAGCCTCTAAAGCAAGAACAG
This sequence comes from Eragrostis curvula, assembly GCA_007726485.1. Classification (NCBI taxonomy): domain Eukaryota; kingdom Viridiplantae; phylum Streptophyta; class Magnoliopsida; order Poales; family Poaceae; genus Eragrostis; species Eragrostis curvula. Next base: position 6,957,683 of record RWGY01000051.1, on the reverse strand, counting down.
CTTCACTTAAGAGCCCCTTGCGGAAGAGCTCCTGACCTTCCTGCATTGGATTAGGGTGGCCAACATATGGGTTCATCTCAGAAAAAACATAAACCCCTCGAGAAGCACCGGAACTTTGTTTGGCAGCTACTAATTGTTCTTGGAACCTAGAAACAAAGAAGGATAAAAGTTAGTGATACCAGGTAACAGCTATACCAAAAGAGGTCCTAGTTTACCAACGGTAAAAGAAAACAACTGTGCCATAAATATGGATATTGGAACAAGGAGGCCAATGTTCTTATAGAATCTGACATAAAGATAGGTCTGACAATATACCAAGAACGAGTCAATAGATATCGACTCGACCTAAATGCTATTTCCATGACAACGCAAATGTAATGAGGTATAAGGGACTCGGTACATACTCATCTGCCCATGGATCAGCAGAACTTTCACCAAAACCTCCTCCACTGAACTCCTCTGCCCATTCATCGGTGACATTTAATTTTGAGAATTCATCAATCCAGTTCTCATTTAGCCCACCCTGATTATGTTCACTAGAGAACTCGCTAACCCACTTGTCTGCCCCTTGCGAAAGCTGGAAAAGAAGTATTCATGGAAAATACCATCAGAATACCAACAGATAATGCATTCCAACAATTTTATTAGGATCTCACACACATGAAGGCACACAAGCTTGCAAAATTTGCGCATGATGTACCAGTGGTTCATCATTATTTTTATTCTAGCCAGAAAAACTCTTGTAAGTATGCTATAATATATTTGCACGCATTCAACTCCCCAGTATTACCTCTTCATGCGCAAACTGGTCTGCCCATGAGTTTGCATTAGCATTGTACTGTGTTTGAAATTCATCAGCCCAGCCACTGGATTGGGATGCTGAACCTTGTTTTACTTGATTATCTTCTATAATAAGTTCACCACGGCTCATCTTTGAAACAAACTGGAAGAACTTAGAATTCTTCCCGAGATGAGGGGAAAAAAGGAAAAGAAAAAGGTATTGTTAGGTCCTTAAAACATGATGATCCAAATAACCCCATAGTACAATGTAAGGCTGCTAGCAATATCGTCAATTGAGTTCCATCTAGAAGTAACAAAAGTTAGTTCAGCTATAATAGAATATATACCTATTGCATGTGTGTGTTCTACCAATGTGAAAAAACAATAATGAAGTAATGCAACATACTATGCATACATTTGTTCAGATTAATGAATCATGCACCATCCTAGTCAAGTTTAATAAATTATCCATGTGAACAAAATCCCAGAGGCCCCAAAGCCATAAATTATCACTGACATCCTTTTTTTTTTAGGACGACGAGGGGGGTTACAAGCAGGATGTGCATTATGCATATACAACCATAAAAATGTGCCATATTCTTATGCAGCAAAATGTATATCCATGCATAGGATTTTAATCATAAGTACATCCATCCAACCAGCCAACTTTGTGCAGGGAAAATGGACACCAAATGGAGCAAATTGGGACGGGTTTTTGAGCAAATTTTAACTCCAGTTAAAGAAGTTCCAAAAAAAAAACTCCAGTTAAAGAAAACAATTAATATTCTAGTAAGCGTACATCTAGAAGAATTTCATAAAGAAAGCAGGTCATCAGTTATACCTGAAACTTTGGATCATTATTACTTGCTAAGGTTTGTGCAAGCATGCGGGATTGCTCCATAGCAGCCAGGTTGGCCATGTTTGCTCCGCCCATCTGACCCGTGGCCAACTGAGATTGATGCTGCCACAAGATGAAAGAGAAAAGGCTAGAGTTCAAACAACTAGAACTAGAAACAAACATGTTCACGAACAAGACAGAAGGATGTTGAAAGAAAGCAAGTCAATCTGAAGCATCCGAATTGGATATGGAATTGGACAGAGACAAAATAATATGATACTTGCAAAAATGCCAAACAGGCATTCTCAAGGCTGCTGACCTGTTCAAACTCAGAGGCCCAACCGTTGGGACCAAATTGCTGCTCAAAAGAGTGTGCCCAATCTTCTGGGTTATTATTTTGCCTGCCAAACTCCGTAACCCAGTTATCTGCAGCATTATGCATTGGTCCAGATCTCAAAGCACTTTGGGACTGCTTCCAATACTCCTCCATCTCTGGGTATGGTCCATGCATAGGGCCTCTCATTTGATTGTCAATATCAAGAGAATGTAGCAATGTATTAACCTGACAAACATAAAAGAGTGAAATTTATCAGCAGACAGTAAAAGCGGTACTAAAGTTTTAAAGGTTAGTGCGACCAAAGTAAGGACTGTATAAAGTATTCTGAGAAAATCACAAACGGTCTTAGGTAATTTTCATAATCACAGAAGTTAGAAATTTAAGTTAACCTGGGCCTGTATATATTCTTCAGGTTGGTCAGCCAAAATATGACGTGCCATTATGCAGCTACGATCACGTATGCATTGCTTGTCACTTTCAGATAAACCAAGAGCTGGTACTGAAACAGGTTGAAATGGCACACCAGCTCGGCCACTTGAAAGAAAAGAATGCAAGACACCAGATAGCACCCGTTGTGGCGGACCTGAAACGAGTTATGTTGGTAATCATTATAACGTGTTAGGTGCATTTATCAAGAAAAGCCATGGTACAATACAATGGACTCATGCAAGTAATCAGATACCCAGATGCATTGTAGTGTCAAATGGTGCATAGCAAGACTACAATCTAAACATTTACCATCCAATGGCGGTCCAAAGGTTGTGCCTGTATTGTTATAAATTTGCTCAAATTCTGCAAATCGTGATTCCGCTCCTCCAAATTCAGCATGCCCAGGAGGCTGAAACGATTCAACCCAATCATTAGCAGGACCCCCGCGAATGAAGTCAGCACCCTACAGGGGCAAAATCAGAATTAGGAGTGCCTGGAAGGCACAAAATAACAGGGTTCTGATTTCTGAATGACCCTTACCCATGTAAGTGGCCGTTGATCTTGCTTGAACTCATTCTCTGAACCGGGGATGGTTGACAATGGACCAGCTGCGCCCAAATCAGATGTAGATGGACCACTGATTGCAGGACCAGGAAGTTCCTTTATTGGCTGCACAAAGAAAAGACTGACTATAAGAAAGTTGTGCTCATGTTAACTATAACTTATTAACGCATTTGGGTGTCAGCCACTTCAATCAATGCATGTCAGGTCCATTTGAATATTTTTTTCAATTAACATGATACGATTAGTAGCTCAATCTGAAATTCTCACAAAGTGTTGTTTACATAGCGCTTGTACTTGAAACTGAACATGCTGTAGACTGAAGCAAAAGGAGCTATTTTGTATCCCCCCTTGTCCTTCTCTTCCATAACAGAGCAGCAGAAGGAAACTACTGTGTAGTCTATAGATGAACTAACTGGAGGCTTGCAACGCTCTCAAGTATTAGGAACAGGCTTTAAGTTCAAATGTACACAAACTTCAATGAAGCACCCGGGGAAATTTCAGTTCCAGCTAAACAAATACACCACGCCAACAGAGACCAGAGGCAGTGCAACACAGGGATCAGAGATATTGTTCATAATTAGGCGCGTCTCGACGGCCCTGTTTGTTTCAGCTTTTCGTCACTTTTGTTAGTTGGCTTTTGTGAGATTTAAAAACTAGATGCTGTCAAAAGCCAAAAGCCAGAAGCACCTCAGGATGTGCTTCTGGCTTCTCAAGTTTCAGAGACATCCGACTTTTGAATCTTCCAAAAGCCAACAGACAAAAGTGCCAAAAAGCTGAAACAAACAGGGCCTAGACTGGCGGTTGTGACGTATAGCTACTTGTGCCTCACAGCTTCACTAGATTTGCGGAATTGCCTGGTTGAGGTAACAAGCATCACATAACCCTCATATTAAACGATATTACGGGATGATCGAACTACCAATTCCAATTCGCGGAATAGCTCTTGCTTTCAGGACAATCAGCATGGTTGTTGCGTCCGCACCAAATCATTGATCCAAAGCCTAACAACCTCCGCAGGTCAGCTAACACAGCTACGGCTCTAAGCTCGAGGGTGATCGACAGAACCATGGCTAGGGCATACCTGTGTCTTGGAGGCCTGGCCGAGGACGGCGTTGGCGAGGGCGCCGAAGGGGTTGGACGACGACGCGCCGTCCGGGGCGCAGTTGTTCTGGCCCGTGATGAGGTGGCGCATCGCCATCTCCGCCGCCTCCTCCGCCTCGCGGGCGCGCTCGCCGACGCCGGCGCTGTGGTGCTGAGAGCCCTGCTCAGGTCGCCGGCGGCGAGGGGCGTTCGCCTATAGGGGAAGGTGAGCGGACGCCGGACGGCGGAGAAGAGGACTCGCGGTGGCTTTGCGGGTGTGGAGGGCGGTATTCTGTAAGACCCGATAAAGATCAGCGAACCGGACACGTGAGAGATCAGCGAACCGGACACGTGAGAGATTGAGCTGCATACGTATGGGTGGTTGTGAACACATTTTTCTCAAGCCGTTGTTAAGTTTACATTCCCCTCTACTCTCACTGTGTGTGAATAGAATCCCCATGACTCCATGACCATGACTGACGAGTTCTTGGATGTCCCCATGAAGTTTCAGAGGAAATTGCTTAGAAAAAAAAAGGTGAAGATAAAAAAATAATCAGGAGTGACAACTAATTTGCTTCAAGATTGATGGCGTGCTACAGTAAAGGATGGTAAACATGTTATAGACAAATTGCTTCGTTCTTACTCCATCCGATTTTTTACTCTGAGAAATATATCACTTTGGGAATTTAGATCGGTTGAAGCCAACTCGTCCTTTTTACTCCCTCCGATTTTTTTTGTTGTCGTCCGGACAGAAAACGTAGTTCAAATTTAGTTCACGGAGGCTGTCCGGACGACATCATTTTGAGACCGGAGGTAGTAGTGTTTTTTGTTGGCGAAGATCATTTCTAGTATTGTTTATCATCATACTAGCCTTTAATTCAACATTTATTTATTATACAATAGGGGGCATAGTGTTTTCCTACGTGCGGAAGGGAGGACAGAGGCAGCAGGCGGCCTCGCCGTCGACGGAGGAGGGAGGCCCGGCATCCGCTTTGTTCGCTCTTAGGTTTAGATAGAGTTAGGTCTTCCTGTGATGGTCGTTTTTTGCGGCGGCCACGGTGGTTATTAGGGTTAGAGTTCCTCTAGTGGTTCGGTCTAAGAAGGTGGCGGCGGTTGTGCGGCGTCATCAACTTCATCAGCATGGAGCATTGGAGGACGAGGCGTCTCCGCGGTGGTGGCGAGTCGAAGGCGCCATCATCGATGAAGAATAAGGTACTCCGGCCCCTCCTTTGTCTTGTCATGGTTCTTCTTGGCCATGGCTGTGGGCTAGTGAGAGTTTGGTTTCCGGTGATATCCATTTGGATGTCGCTCCGATTTGTGTTTTCCCATGATGGATATGGTGGAGGAGGCGACGATGAGCTCGGCTACGGGCTTGACGGCGACAGGTTCATCGTATTTGCATGTGGAATATCAGTCTACCCCTCTTTTGCGAAAGGGTTGGGTTTCAGTTTTCCCCATCGGAGATGAGGGTGGCGGTGGTGGATGGTGAGATGGCCATGTTCGTTCAGATCGGAGTTCTCTTCTGTGGCATATCCGTTTGGGATGGTGATTCTAGATGGTGAAATTTTTAGCTTTTTCAAGGTTTCTTGTCTCCCATCATTGGAGTTGGTATTGATTGGAATGCTCTTGTAATCAGGGGATGTAATTTGCTTCAATATTAATGAAATTCCCCGTTTAGCAAAAAAAATCAACATTTATTATTTAGAATTTATTTACTTAGCTGATTTGTTTACATATATCCAACGACATCTTCATGGAAAAAAAAAGGAAGAAGTCTATTTTGCCTCCCTCAACTTTCACCACGTTCGATTTTCATCTCCCAATTACAAAACCGGGTAGGACGACTCCCTCAAATTTCAATTCCGTTTGTTTTTCCTCCCTTGAGCGGTTTGGACAGCGGTATTGGCTTTTTTATTTTTTTCTTTTTATTTCTCTTCTGTTTTGCTTTGAAACCCATAATTCTTTAGCTCAAAAAATCAAGCCAATTTTTGTGCTGACGGAAAATTACATGGTGAACAAGTTTTATATTTGTGTAAAGTTCATATTCTTTTCAGATGATTATCTAAAAATCTCCAAATGCAATTCAGATTCATAATACATTTGAATTTTTAGGGGGGGCGGGGGACAAAGGTTCTCCTAAAATCTTGATAAATTCCTTAAAATTCTATTTTTGTCTCTACAATTGAAAAATATTTTTTTCTATACACATATATGTGGGTTCTGGAAGTTATTAATCAAGGTCATTTTTACCTAAACTAAAAGTGAGCTTGATTATAACTTCCAAAATATGCACATAAGTGTGTACCAAAAATTACATTTGATCTGCAAAGGATAAAATAGAATTTTAGGGAATTTATCAATATTTTAAGAGATATTTTGTTCCCCCTAAAAATTCAAATCAATTTGAAAACTGAACCGCATTGGGAGATTTTTTGATAAAAATCTCAAAATAATATGAACTTTGTACATCACAAAAGTTGTTCATCACGTAATGTTCTATTAGGACAAAAATTGATTTGATTTTTTGAGCTAGAGAAATATGGGTTTCAAAGCAATAATAGAAGATGAACAAAAGAAAAAAAATAATAGAGCCAATACCGCTGTCCAAACCGCCCAAAGGAGGAAAAACAAACGGTATTGATAGTTGAGGGAGTCGTCCTACCCGATTTTGTAATTGAGAGATAAAAATCAAACTCTGATGAAAGTTGAGGGAGGCAAAATAGACTTCTTCCAAAAAATAAAATAAAAAATGCAACGACCTGTCGACATCTATAGATGATTGCCGATGGGCCGTGTTGCCGGGATGGCTTACTACTTGGGCCTTCACGACGGGGATGGGCCCGTGTTGCCATCCCATCCGGGCTCGACACGAGACGCACGCAAGCCCGAAATCTGAGCACGCCAAACGCCACCACAAAGGCACAAAGCAAAACCCCACAAGGCCCCAACCCGCATCCTCCCCGTCGCCGTCGCAATAGCTGCCGGCGCTAGCTAGGTCACGCCTCCTTCCTCCCCAGCTCCGACGATGTCGGCGCCCTCGGATCCCGCCGCGGCCGCCGCCCACGCTCCGGCGCCCGCCTCCGCGTCCGCCGCCTCCTCCAGCAGCGGCCTCACCTTCAAGCTCCACCCCCTCGTCATCGTGAATGTCTCCGACCACTACACCCGCGTCAAGGCCCAGGCCGCCTGCTCCGGGGACAGCTCCTCCTCGTCCGGGGCGGCGGCGGGACAGCCGCCGCGGGTGTTCGGGTGCGTGATCGGGGTGCAGCGCGGCCGGACGGTGGAGATCTTCAACAGCTTCGAGCTCGTCCTCGACCCCGTCTCCGGAACCCTCGACCGCGCCTTCCTCGAGAAGAAGCAGGAGCTCTGTAAGCTGATACTCGAATCTGAGGATTTTATTTAGGGTTTGGTGACACTTAGAATGCTAGGGTTTTATGGGTGGTTTGATGAGTGCTTGTTGCGGTTGTGATTGGGCAGACAAGAAGGTGTTCCCCGACTTCTACGTCCTGGGTTGGTACTCCACTGGGAGCGATGTGCAGGATACCGACATGCTAATCCACAAAGCTGTGAGTACTTCGGACCATTGTTTGCGGTGTTGAATATGCTAGACTGTGACATTGTGCTTGGCATTTAGTGTTAGCTCATGATGTGAGGAAAATGTGGGGTTTGAGTGTAATTTACTGTTACTATACGAAGCACTTGTACCGGTAGGTGAGTTTTAGTGTACTGTCAGCCGTAGGGATACACGGACAAAAATTATGCTTTCGAACGGTTGAAATACACAGACAAAAATTATGCTTTCCAACGGTTAATAAACCGGCAGCTGTTCCATGCCATTGGATTTCATGTTTTTACTTGCAAAACAAGAGCAAGTCTCTTAATGCTTCTGGAAGGCTGGAGATTCTCACATTGTAAGTTGTCAGTTTTCACGCGGATTATAGTAATCCTTTATGCCAGTGACCATGAAAACCCATTTTTCTTCTATACGGTTGCATTTGGTGTTTCACGTTGAGGGTATAATATTTACCGCTGTGAGAATGACAACATAAAATGTTGTATGAGTAACAAGGAGTTGGAAGATCGTTTTACCACTGCCTGAATTTTTTTGAGAACTAAAGTAATATTTGGTTTCGCGCATTGTATGTAAAATGACGTATGGTGGATCTCTTGGCCAGCAATGATACTAATAGATATTATGTATTATGTTCATTATTCTGAAGCCATATCTTGAGTGTTGCCTCATTTGTCTGGCTGTAAATGGTGGGAGTTTGATTCTCTCTTAAAGAAATAGTTTTTTAATTGCATATCAAAATGGACCGATCTGTGCTGTACAAATTGAATTGCCTCCCTTTGTAACCAATTCCAACTACCTCTTACAGTTGATGGATGTTAACGAAAGCCCTGTTTATCTTCTACTAAATCCTGCAATCAACCTCTCCCAGAAGGATCTCCCTGTGACCATTTACGAGAGTGGTAAGGCAATCTGATCTTAAGGCAATCAACTTCACTTGATTCCCCAAATCCGTTTATATAATTTAAGGATTTATTCATGTTGCATTAATTATTGAGGTCGTATTTTGGTTACACCAGTTATGCTTTAATGAAACATGTCATTGAGTCGACCACTCGTAAGCCACCAAGAATATTGTGACATTTTAGGGATCTTTTAATTTAGAGCAAACAAAGGTATTTATGAAATTAGAAGATATATAATCTTGAAATGATGATGTTTTTCATGTATAGATATGTTAAATATTTAGCCTACCTTACCATTATGATACAGTGGCCATTGTTTTCTATATATTCATTTATCTTTTTGTATTCCCTGGTCCTAAAATTCCTTCCCTACACGCCATTACACACTCTTTATTGAATTCTCTCTTAGCCCAAGATGCTTAAGTTAATTTATATTTTTTTTGATTCACTATACTAACGTTCTATTCTTAGTTCCTTTTTCCATCTTTTTTTTAACTGTACTATTTTTTGGTTTCAAGAGTTGCATGTTATCGATGGGAGTCCTCAGCTCATCTTTGTCAGATCAAATTATACCATTGAGGTTAGATTTGTCATGTTGTGATTTTGTACCTCTAAATGGCGATTGCTCTATGCTGACATAATTATATTTGATTAAAGACTGTAGAGGCAGAGAGGATATCTGTAGACCATGTTGCCCATCTCAAACCATCTGATGGTGGCTCTGCTGCAACTCAGTGTAAGGATTCTTGTTTAAACATCACTATAACCTTTTTTGGTCAGACACTCTACTAGCTAAGGTACCTCGTGGACTATTCAGGCTAATGGATGATTTTGTGCAGTGGCTGCTCATCTTACAGGAATACACAGTGCCATCAAGATGCTCAATAGCAGGGTCCGTGTTATCCATCAGTATCTTGTTGCCATGCAAAAAGGTCTGTATATATATTCTATAAAGCACTAAGGGTGCTTTCTTTTTTTTGTGACATAACATTTTAATTGCTCTTAGAATATGCTGCTGTTCATCTTTAAACCAATTCTTAAATTTCAATTGCTTAATCTTTTCAATCTCTCTTTAACTTTGGAATGGTTACTAAACTGCAAACTGTTTCCCCCTCAACTGTAGGTGAGACTCCAGTTGATAACTCACTGCTTAGGCAAGTCTCAAGCCTTGTAAGAAGACTACCAGCTATGGAGTCGCAGAAGTTCCAAGATGACTTCTTAATGGTATGCTAACCTATTATTACTTATCTCTGGACAAACTACTCTATCTTTTGATATATATGTAGTTCTTCTGTTACTGAATTACAGAGTGATTCATCATATGACTGCATTTATGTTGGGTATTTAAGTTTTTTATAACATAATTATAATTGTGCCTTTCTTTCCAGGAATACAACGATACTCTCCTCATGACATATCTCGCAATGTTCACTAACTGTTCCAGGTATGCATGACCTCTTTTTTATTTTTTGTAGATGAAATTCCTTTGTGAGTGCCTTCATTTTTTCTATACCTGGCGCTTGAAACTTCAAAAGCATTGACACCTTTTAACTTGCAGCACAATGAATGAGCTTGTCGAGAAGATCAACGCTAGCTATGAAAGACCTGCTGCCAGAAGAGGAGGCCGTGGTGCTTTCATGTAAAGCACCTTTGGAGTCTCCTGCTGCCCTCATCTGCGGAGTTTTTGGGAGATAGTTTTTGAATCCTGAGGCAAATTTTTGCAATCTATTAGGCACTATCGGCTGTTCTTGAGTTACCGCAGACTACATATCTCCTTGATTGGGCAGGGGACTAGGCAAACAGATTTGTTCGATTCTGAGCCTAGGTGATACTCCAATTTGTGGCAAAGTTGATATGTAAAGTTCGTCCTCACTAGTTTGCTGGTTTCGTTAGTCCAATGGGCTTAACAAAACCATGAAATCATTTGTCGTGCTATATTCGCCCAACCTGATGTGATTCGACTACCGAATAAACAACAGTCAGGTTATCGAAAAGCGGAAAGCGGAATACTGTTGATCTCGCAGATGCCTGGTTTAGTAGAGTTATGAAGTCTGATCGAGCTTATTATGGTATTTCTAATGCTACGAACAGAGGAAGGCGAAGCAGCATCTATAACGAAGACTTGCTAAGTATGACCATACTTTTTCTCTCTTTGCGTAATTGTAACAAGCGAACACTCGCGCGATATGTTGTGACAGCTGGTTCGCCTAACAACCTTACGAGGTGAAGTGAGTAATTCCAGTACAAGATAATGCCAATTTTATTGATAAAGCACAAAGAATGCTTTTACTGCTGCAAAAGCACGACAACATGATTACGCTATGAGACACACTTGTTTTCTACAAGCACTCGCAGGTCAACAAATACCAATTTCATTTTGAAATAAAACAATTGCAGATCAATAAATACAGGTTCTATTTTGTTACAAGGGAACATGACCATACAACAACAACAGTCCAATGCTACGTATCTACTGATGAACACGAATGTCAGGATGAAATTTGTTCCTGCAGCCCATCTCGCAGGCATTGGCACATATTGTTAAGCCCGGCTTTTTCTCCAGAAGCTCTGCAATGCTCGGTCTGCAGCCACGACGTTCTACCACATTTTTTCCAACACCAAGCCACCGTAGGCCTCGAAACAACGGTGGCTCAAAGTGTCTCAAGAAGTTACGAGACAGCCTACTACAGTATGCAACATCAAGCATTCTCAGGGAACATTTGCCAGTGTCACGTCCCATTGAACCAAGCATCTCGAGAGACGAATCGGTTATGAAGAGGCAGTTGCGTAGAGACAGGCTGCTTATCTGCTCACAGTTCTTGGCTATCACAATCACAGCTCTACCTGATATTTTTGGTACATTCCCAATGTCCAATGATACTAAAGTTTTGTTGATGGTGCCAGTCCCACACAGCAATGAAGCTATTCCGTTACTGGTGATCCTTCTGCACCCTCTCAAGCACAATGAAGATATTGGGCACTTCCCATTACCGAGTGCAGATAAACCTGCATCAGTAATGTCAGCTCCAGCAAGATCCAACAGAGTTAGCATTGAAAGCTGTGAGATGGAAATCAAGCCGGAGTCTGCAATGCTCTTGCAACCTGAAAGATCGAGAATCTTCAAGTTGGTGCAGGATGCAAGAGATATAGCTGTGTCACTGGTTAGGAGAGCACAACTAAGCAATCTCACTTCTTGAACGTTTGGAGCTGCCTTATCAAGATCAAGGCACGCCAAGTCTGACAAGCAAAAGCCATTACTGACCTCAAATTTCTTCAGGTCCTTGCCAGAGTGAAGCAGCGCTGCATACCCTGCATCGCTTACTTTAGAAAACCCACCAAGTCTAATAGTTCTGAGTTGCTTGCATCCTTCAGACAACGTCAGTATCCCAAAGTCGTTTACCCGCCTGAAGTCTGAGTAACGCCGTGTCAGAGATAAGTGTCTCAAGTTATTGCATAAGCTTAGTGCTTGGATCCCAACATTGGTCAAATCATCATTCAAATATGCTTGGCTAACAGGTTCATCTTCCAGGCACAGCTCAACCAAGTTACGGATATTTTTGGTGATCCAGACAACAATTTCATCTGTTATTGTGTCAAGAACTAATGATATTGATTCCAAACTTTCAGTGAACTGTGTCGTCAAAGATATGGTTGTAGGGAAGAGGGCCCTTGCCCACGATTGCGATACAGGTTGCAGCAACAGTTCCTTGATGGTACTGGGAATAAAAGTCAATAAACTCTCACCAGTGCGTGGATCTAGCAGAGGGAACTTAATCCAAAGAGTCTGTACCAAGAAAATAAGACAGATTAAAACTCAACAAAAAAAAATTGAAATAATTTCCACGAGTTTCATATCATTAATCAAAGGCTACGACTAATATTATGCAATCTACTCTAGCTGTAGTAACTGAAAGATACTAGACCCAAACAAATTTATGAAAATGCAATCAAAGCGAAATGGCCATGTTTCTAATTAAAGGGAATATCATATTCATATGGGACTAACATCTCACCTCCAAGTGAGAACATCCAGCAAAGATAGGTGCTAGGAAAGTACAGCCGAATCCATCATAGCGTGAATTCAAATCATCCGGAGAAATCGCCATCTCCAACTTTATTGATCTGAATTTAAATACATGTTTCAGCATGATCAGACCTATCATGATACAACTCAAAGCATGAACAACGCTCAGTAACTCTAAAATAAGCACTTCAATGACGCCACAGCCACAATGCCATACCACCAAGACGAGAATAAACTCAAAGACACATAACTCCTGAATCCAACCTTCTGGAGAAAATACATTTTGCAAGTATACACTTGCACACAGATAAAACAGTGCTGAAGAAACGCACCTCAAGTTGGGGCACTTCTCACCAATCGCCACAAAGAAGCTCTTTGAGAACGAGCACTTGAGCAACGACAGCTCGCGAAGGCTATGCTTCGCGATAGCCGCAGCAGCAGAGTCGTCGAGGCGGCTGCAATTCACGGTGAGGCTGCGGACCGAGCCGTTCCCGGCAAGAATCCTGCTCAAGATGGCGTTCGACGGAGCAAACTCCTGCAACAGCGAGCGAAGCAACCCCGGCGTTGAAGGAAACCGTCTGGATCAGCGAGGGGAATCGAGCGGCGGTATGGAAGGCGAGGCAGGGAGGAAGGAAAGCTCACAGAGAGGTCTACGGTGGTGATGGCGGAGATGGCGGCGTCGGCGGCGGCGTGGAGGGCGCGGCAGGATGCGGCGGCGGAGCAGGCGTCATCCACCTCGAGCAGGCTGAGTACCTCAACCAGGAGCGCCTCGGGGAGCCGGTTGACCAAGCCGCCTCCATCGCTCCCGGAGGCCTCGCCGGCGTCGGCGGTGCGGGGCCTTTTCTCCTCCATCGCGTCTCCTCTACGTTTGTTTTTGGGCCTTGGATTGTGGACTCCGGATTGGAGAATTGCAGATTTGCGAAGAAAATCCCAGGGTACGCCACCGACTCCCGGGGCCTACAAGAGCACAGAGCATGACAGGTGGGGCATATGGTAACCCATCGGTTTGCCTGGCATTCGTGGTGGGATTTGGGAATGTACGAATGGAATCGGGCATTTGGCCAAATCATGAATGGGACATGAACGGGACGTTAGGTTCCTTTTTTTTTTCCCTCTCATGGCCTCTTACATATAAATAAAGTCTTATATCTATATTTGTTATCATCGTAAAATGCATAAAATTAGTTCTAAAAAAAATGACAGCAAGGTTCTGACGGCCCCTCTGACTTTTCATAAAGCAAAAAAGGCCTACCCAAACTTGCTGGGTCGGGCCTCAACAGCGCACGCGCAAGGCAGTAGTAGCCTGGATGCCACAACCCCGCCGTAGGGAAGTTAGCCAAGATGCGACTCAGCAAGTGAACAAAAAATTGTGCATTCCTTCCAACAAACAGTGTCTAAAATTTCAGCATGACCTATACATGATCTCAAGAATGATGCAACCATATAACATTCTAAAGAAAAACATGTCTAAAATTTTAGTTAAATTATGTGAATGGTTTGAATCTAAAGAACCATGTACAATTAACAATGTAAAGAAAAACCAACCAATACTGAATTTTTTGAGTATATATCTTTGAGTAGTTTAGTATTTCACTTTTCCATGGCCATCACCGGTAATGACTGAAGCAGTGGCATGAACAACACCAGCAATATGAATACGTATCAGGAAGACGCTAACCTCGGTCTGATTAACACTGTCAGCCCATATCTCTTCCTTTTTTTTCGCTTTTGGGGAGTTGCATGAATAGTCTGCATTTACCAGTTTGATTTAAATGTAATTTAACGTTTGTTACTTTCTCCGCTTACAATGTTCTAGACACAGTAAGAGCACATGAGGAAACATGAACATGCAGCTGCAAACTATTATCTTGCTGAATACTGAATTAATCTCTTTCTCTCTTTTAATGAGACTGATTACTAGGCTAGGAATCCCTCAAGAAATCGAAAACAATGCTGAAGAAAGGCGATCGGTTGACAAGATGCAGATAGGAGCTACCAACTTCATTCCATCTAGGCTTCCTATCTCGGACATCGAAGTCATGTAAAACTTTCTCTGTTTTTAAATATATGACACCGTTGACTTTTTTTGTTACTTTGACCATTCGTCTTATTCATCAATATTTATGCAAATACCTAAATGTATAAGTTAATCTTAAAATGTTTTTGATGATAGATCCAACAATATAGATTTCACGTTAAGCAACTTATTATTTTCATATATATTGTTGGTCAAAGTTCAACAAAAAAATCAACGGCGTCATATAATTAAAAACGGAGGGAGTAGGATATTTTCTATTTCCTGTTGCTGGTACTGATTTGGAAAACTGGATAACCCCAGTGGTTGTAAACTTGATACATGTTGGTCCCTTTCAATAAAAAGGGGGAAGCCTTTTGTCTTAAAAAAAAATACAAATCATCATAATGGTGTTGCCCTCCCAACATAAAGAAGACATGGAGGTAGGTCATTTTGGATTACTCCCTCGGTCCCTCTGTGCTACCTCTCCAGATCAAAAAAAAAAAATGTTTGGAGAGAGTAATTCCTTATTTTAATTGAAGGAATGTAGAAGGGATGCAAAAAAGAACAAGGACTTCATAGTTTATTATTGCAAGGGATCGAGCGTTAATTAATGTTGAATTGTTTTTACGGGAATTAATGTTGAATTTGAAATGTTAGAAAATAAACCAGCCACACAGATCTCAACTAGAGTGCTGAAGAGGCAATTATTGGTTGGATCTCGATGCAACAAAGATATAAAAACACGTGAGGGGTCTCACACTCCACTGGAGTATTATTTACTTGAAAAAATGTGGTGGCAGATAGAGACGGTCGAGCTGCCTTGTTTATATCAAGATGTCATGCATGCATCTCATCTTTGACATGCAGATGATGTCCTCCACAGCCAACTTATCCAAGGACGAGAAACCATGGCAGCTGAAGAAAGCAGGGTGGAAGCATCACCTTCTCCTTCCTCCTCTGTTCTCCATGTCGTGGTGTTCCCGTGGCTGGCGTTCGGCCACATGATCCCGTTCCTCGAGCTCTCCAAGCAGCTGGCGCGGCGCGGCCACGCCGTGACCTTCGTGACCACGCCGAGGAACGCCGCCAGGCTGCTCCCGGCGCCGGAGGAGCAGTCAGCAGCTGCCGGGATCCGCGTCGTGAAGCTGGAGCTGCCGGAGGTAGAGGGCCTCCCCGCGGGCGCCGAGTCCACGGCCGACGTCCCGCCGGAGAAGGTGGAGCTCCTGAAGAAGGCGTTCGACGGCCTGGCCGCGCCGTTCGCGGACCTTGTCGCGGCCGGTGGTTTCTCTTTCTCCTCGAGGAAGCCGGACTGGATGATACTGGACTTCGCGCAGTACTGGGCATGGCCGATCGCCGAGGAGCACAAGGTACGTAGGCAGGTGAAACTAATTAAGTAAGAAGAAGTGATCTTTGCAAATATATAATATATATATGCTGATGGATTCCTGCCTTGCCTTGTCGCAAAAATTAGATTGCAAGCGCGTTTCTGTTCATCCTCCCGGTGTCCTTCCTGGTGTTCGTGGGCCCCAAGCATGAGAACGAGGCGCACCCCCGCACGAGGGCCGAGGACTTCATGGTCCCGCCGCCGTGGCTCCCCCCGCGCCGCTCCCCGTCCACCGCCATTGCCTACCGCCGGCACGAGGCCGACTGGATCGCCGCCGGGTTCCTGCCCAACACCTCGGGCGTCTCCGATGTCCACCGCGTATGGGTGTCGGCGGAGCGCTGCCGCCTCGTCATCGACCGGAGCTGCCCGGAGGCCGAGCCGGGCCTGTTCCCCGTCGCCACGGACCTCTTCGCCAAGCCCGTCGTCCCCGCCGGCCTCCTCCTGCCCGCCGACGACGACGACGGCGATTCCGAGTCCGCCGACCACGGCGGCGACGCCGACGACGACGAGGACGAGTCTGGCCTGTCCTCGTTGCGGGACTGGCTGGACGCGCAGCCGGCGAGGTCGGTGCTCTACGTGGCGTTCGGGAGCGAGGCGCCTCTGACGCCGGCGCACGTCCGCGAGCTCGCGCGCGGGCTGGAGCTCTCCGGCGTGCGCTTCCTCTGGGCGCTCCGGGAGACGACCACCGGCAGCGACATGCTCCCGGACGACGGCTTCCTGGCCCGCGTGTCCGGGCGCGGGCTGGTGCGCGTCGGGTGGGTGCCGCAGGTGCGCGTGCTGGCGCACGCCGCGACGGGCGCCTTCCTGACGCACTGCGGCTGGGGCTCCACCGTGGAGAGCCTGTTCCGGTTCGGGCTCCCGCTGGTGATGCTGCCGTTCATCGTGGACCAGGGCCTCATCGCGCGGGCCATGGCGGCGCGGGGCGTCGGCGTCGAGGTGGCCCGGGACGACGGCGACGGCTCCTTCACCGGGGAAGACGTCGCGGCGGCGGTGCGCCGGGTGATGGTGGAGGAGGAGGCGTTCGCGCGCAACGCCGCGAACCTGCGGAAGGTGCTGGGAGACAGGGCAACGCAGGATAGCTACTTTGAGGACCTCGTTCAGAATCTGCAGCGCTACAAATTTTAGTACTCTTGGCTCGATCAGGTTGCAATAAATCTTACTCCTATTAGGAGTATTTTCTTTCCCACCCCACAGATGTGTTTAGTGTGTAGCGTGTAAGACAATGGAGCTGGAGAACAGAAAACTCAATAAGAACATTTTAACGGGATGAATGTTGGAGAGAAGCAACAGACAAGTATGATATCCCTATCCAATAATTATAGGATCAGATAGCGACTTCACATTTTAGAGCGTCAATTTTGAATTTAAAATGTTAGAAAAATAGGGCCTCAACAACTAGCTACAGTGCTGTAGAGATATTAAGACTGTTGGTTGGATCTTCTTGATAAGAAGAGTACAACAAACACGCGCGGGATCATACTGTAGTAACTGTACCAGTGGAGTAGAATGGTCCTGGCAGAGAGTAGAATGAGAAGGCTGAGCTACCCCTTTGTATCGATTTGTGCTCATGCATCTCATAGCTACTACTGGAGCAGTAGTATCGATCTTTGACATTCAGATGATGTCCAGCGCAGGCGTACCGTGTACCTGCCCAAGGACGAGCAGCCATGGCAGAAAGCAGGGTGGTAGCATCTTCTTCTTCCTCTGCTCTCCATGTCGTGGTGTTCCCGTGGCTGGCGTTTGCCATATGGTCCCTTTTCTTGAGCTCTCCCAGCACATGGCGCGGCGCGACCACGCCGTGACCTTCGCGACAACGCCGAGGAACACCGCCAGACTGCTCCCGGTGGAGGAGCTGTCTGTCCGCGTCGCAGTGTCCGCAAGAGAGAGAAGCGTCTCGTTCTTACCGGAAAAATTGGGCCGGACCGAGATGTCTGGTTACGGAAACATCGGGAAAACTGGTCGGAATCTAGATCAAAATTCAAATGACGAAATTTGAATAAAAAATGTCGAAATTTCAGGTAAACCGGTCAGAAGTTCTGGTAAAAGGACAAGAATTCCGGTAAACCGTTTTATAGAGAGAAAAATAGAAATAAGTGGCAAAAAATTAAAAAAATTGAAATAAAAAATATGTTAAAAAAACTAGATGCAATTTGCAGCACAATGGTGCAACACAAAACGAAAATTCGATCGTTTTCTTGGTAAAATACAATAGAGAAAGTTTGCTAGTTTGAAATTTTCTTTTTTCTTCCTTTTCAACTCCGAAAACTTGCGTGATTATTTTACCCATCAAATGATCGATTTTTCGTGTTCTTGTTCCACCATTGCACGTGAGAGGATGGCGAGGCGTGCGAGAGGAGGCAGGGCTAGCTGTCGGTGCCAAATTTTTTAGCGTGCGCGGACGCGATGGAAGTGGAGTCGGATCTTACATAATAAAGAGTAGAGATATCGACATTTGTTACCGTCGTAGAATGCAGAATCTTAGTTCTAAAAGAATGAGATCAAAGTCTGACGTCTCCTTGAATTTTCTTAAGAAAAAGAAGGCCTATCGAAGCTTGCTGGCCGGGTCTCACCGGCGCACGCGCAAGGCAGCAACCTGGATGCCCCAGCACCACCGCAGGGAAGTGAGCCAGAAATTGAGCAGACGACCAACCGAGCTGAGCTCGCTTCACGCATAATCCTAGTTCTGAACTTCTGATCCATCTAAATATAACCGATGGAACGACGTCAATGTACAAATTTTGTAATTTTACAAGTGGAGGATGAACATAATAAGATACAGACTTCCATAATTTCCACTATTGCAAATCGATCTTGAACAACTTGAGGAAAATCTGGGACAGCCAGACAAGTGGATTTACATATGGGGCTCTGACATGTACAAGTCCAGAAGATATTACAAACACAATTTTCTTGGTGTCACATGCCCACAACCACTCAAGTGGATCTGGAAAAGTAAATGCATGCCAAAAATAAAGTTTTTCATTTGGCTTCTGTTGATGGACCGCATTAATACAAGGAACATGTTAAGAAGAAGAAATCATCATCTTGAATCTGGATACAACTGTGTGCTTTGTCACCAAGACGCAGAAGAGACTCTCTCTCATCTCTTCTTTGATTGCCCTTTTAGTACCAGCTGCTGGTTCAGTATTGGTATAATCTGAAATGAAGAACTGGACATACATGAGAGAGTCATGGATGCAAGACGACAGTTTCATTATCAGTTCTTCATGGAAGTTTTTTCTATTGCTGCATGGGGCATATGGAAAGTAAGAAATGCAAAATTTTTTGATCACACGCACCCCACGATAGCAGCATGGAAAAGAGCCTTTAAGGATGAGGTTATTTTGCATCTTTATAGAATACCTGACAGGCACCACTCCAATATTAGACAATGGCTAGCAACCCTGTAAATAGCTTTGATGTATCCTTTTTCTTTAGTTTTTTTCTTGGTTCTTAGTCGTTCGTTTTGTACAGTTTGTTCTTTTTAAATTAATGAAAAGGCTTGCACTGTGGGGAACTCCCTCACAGTTTTTCGGTCAAAAAAAATAATTTCCACTGTCTTCGAGTTGTAGATACAAGACGACTATTACATTCTTAGTCTCAAAGCTAGCAATATACAGCTACATCTTTCTATGCACAGATACTGATTGTACCATTTTTCTCTAATTCAAGGCAATGGTTTTGATTTTTCATGTTGATGTGTACAAGCTCAGCACCCCAGATTCTATTGTCTTGCGGAGGAGGACGTAAAGATGGGAAAGGTACACGACCAGCAACGGTGACTGTATAGCCTGGTTTTGGGAGAGGCTATAAG
>RWGY01000051.1:6481213-6936946 GCA_007726485.1 Eragrostis curvula | reverse complement strand
ACGCGCCTCTTGGACCTCCTCTTCAGGTATTTTGTCGACTACAAGAAGATTCAAGGCAATAAGTAAAGGTGATTTATTAAAGTGAAGACGAAAATAAGGATCAAGCTTTAACCTTCGGAAGGAAGCCACTTCGGAATTCGGGGCCCGTTTCCGAACATGGCTAGGGGCTCCCGATGTTGAAGGGGGAAGAAGCACCTACGGACGTACTCCTCCACGATGTGTTCACCCCTCAGTCCATTGGTGACCAGCTCCGTAACCTTGGCGACCATTCGCTTGAGTCGCTCGTCCCTGACTGGTGCGGCTTTGATCCATCCTTGATGGTAAGACAATAATCCTTTGCCCTTGATATCATAACTCTTGGAGTCATCCATGAGGAAGTACTTCCACCGGTAGCCGCTCCAAGATCGCCGGTAAGCAAAGGGAGGATAAACAATGTTCCTTCGGCGATTGAAGGATACGCAACCCACTAACCCAGAAGAATAGTAGTAAGGTTCATGATAAACCCGCCACAAGTCCAAAGAAGGAGCAGTACCCAGCCAACATTCACAGAGAATGGAGAAAAGACTCAACAAAGAAATAGCTTGAGGTTTCAGATGAATAAGTTCTATCTTGTAGAACTTGCAGACACGCTCAAGAAATTTGGAAGGCGGGAGATTGAAGCCACAGATCATGTGAGATTCGAATACCGGGATTTCGGTAGTGTCGAAGCTGAAGCACATGTCGCCTTTGTTCTCCTTGGTGATGACGAAATCGGAGATCCATCCGCTCTTCCGCAGCTCCAGGATGTACTTTTCATCAATTTCCCCGGGCTTCCAGTAGTCGATGGATTCCGGAATTTTGCCGGCGTCCATCATCTGCTGGGCTTTGGTGGGGGAGCCATTGGAGCTGGTGGCATCATCTTGATGCTCAGGATTTTGCTCAGCGGCGACGGCGGCCCTATTGGGTGAGTTGGAGGCCATGAGGATTGATCTAGGGTTTGCGCGCGGAGGAAGTGGAGCTAGGATTTAAGCCACAGCAAGGATGATGCAGAATGGGGAAGACAACTGTGGCGATTGGGTTTTATGGGCTCTCGCGACTGTTTGGCTTCTCAGAGAAGGCAACCCTGCCCGGTAAATGCGCTCGCCAGCGCAATTCTGCGCGATATTCCCGTTAATTTGAAAGTTATTTGGATTTTATTTCCCGGATTTGAGGGATTTGTTATAACAAGATTTGGGAATATTTCCGTTAAGTGTGCATAAAATTATTGCCGCGGGAAATTTTACCATTCTTTGAAGATTGCTATTCTCCGAAGATTGTTATTCTCCGAAGAGAGTTATTTCCTGAAGAGGCATATTCTCCGAAGAGAGTCGTTCTCCGAAGAGAGTTGGTTGTTGAAGCAGCGTTTCCCGAAGAAGGTATTCTCCGAAGGGATTATTTCATTATGGTGGTTATATTGTGAAGAGGTTTTTTCCCGAAGGACTTATCTAAAGAAGAGACATTCTCAGAAGATATACATCATTGCAAAAACATGAAGATGAGACTGAACATACATATATACTTGGGATTGAAGGCAGCTTTTTATTCATTAATCCGAAGGTTCTATTACAAGATCTAAGTTACATCTGAAGCTTTGGGAAGCACCTGACCCTAACAGAAAGATGGAAGACAAGGATGAGGGAGACGCTGGGCTCAGGTGTGAGCAGCACGGGGATATCTCGTATCCCTAGTTCTGCCGCTCATCAGCGTCCTCAGAAGAGGCTCCGACGACATCGGAGGAAGTGTTCTCTGTGCCCCCACTGCTTGCGCTGTTGATGAGGGACACTTGAGAAGAGATATGGGAACCCCCCATGTTAGAGTCAAGGACCGGTTTTGCAACCCCGGTAGAAGGCAGAACCGAATCAACGTTCGAAGGAATAACGAGAGTTGGAGAACCTGCAGGGCTGGGATCCGCAGGAGCATCCATGTCCATGGAGTCACCGCCATCAGAATCGTCGTCGCTGGAGTCGTCGATGGAGACGATGTCGGTGTCGGCGGGGATGTCACGTGACCCCTTGTTCAAGGCCACGTGAAGACGCCTTGCATACTCTTCATCGTCGATGTCCTCCTCCAAATCGATAATGTCTGCCGGATTTGGAGGAGGGCTCGGAGGAGGAAGCCCGTAATCCACCGCCGCTGTTGGAGGAGGAGGAGGAGGGGTTGATGGATCAGCAAGTTCAGGAGGGTTACCCGCCAGGCTCTCGTGAGGGGGAGCAGAGGAAGAAGAACCGGAAGTGCCTGTGAAATTGGTGTTGAGCCACCGGGAAAACCTAGGGTTAACACATCTCTTGCGCCCCATGGTGAACTTGGTGGAGAAGATGATGTTTGGAGCAACCGAAACCTCCGAATTTATAGCCTTGAGGAGTGGCGTTTCAGTTGCTCGAAAAGTCAAGTGAGATAATTATTATTTTGCGAGTTTCCAAGGATACAGGAAGACGAGGTGACGCATCGCTGAAGATTCCGTCAGATTGGTCAGATAATAAAGACAAATTTTGACTTGTCAACTCAAGATCCTTTTTTATTGTTGGAAGATTTGTCAGAGAGAGCAAGAGAAGATGGATCGAGATTTGGTGTTCGGAATTCCGAAGATGTTCATTCCGAAGATACTTGTTCCGAAGCTCTTATTTTCCGAAGATGGCGGTTAACTAGTGAAGACAGTTCGGTATGTCTGGATCCTAGGTTGACGGCAGAACATATCCCTCGTCATGTTCTCATCTGAGAATGAGGATGCCAAGTGACATGTTCAGGGGCTTATGTCGTAGCTCTAGTTTCCAGATATTCCGAACCCTATTTTAGGATTTTTCCGAAGACTTGTCTTGCACGACATGGTTTACGGGAAGGTTACGATCTCCTTGATAGATTCGGAGAAGGAACATTGTAGTTTAGAAAGGACTCTGGTAGGCGGTAACTAGCCTATAAATATTCATGTAACCCCTATGGGGAAATCTATCTGGCACCCTGCGAAACCCTAACACAAAGGTTGCCACATTATACAAGATCGCACTGGACGTAGGGTTTTTATCCTTCGGGAGGCCTGAACCAGTATAAACCCTCTGCGTGTTCTTAGATTGATCTCGCTAACCACGTTGCTCCCACGATCCAAATATCTGCCGAACAACCCCGTTCAATCGGGTGACGACAAGAAGATTTGCAAACAAAAAAAGAAACTATTATATAGAAGGAACTGTTGTTTAGGCCATGGCAGGATTTCATCGAGGATACCGTGCCGACAACAACATTTCCTCTTCCATGCTGTATTGTCTGCTTGTTTCCTCCGTAACTCCGTCAAATGACAAGTAATGAGCTGCAGTTTGATCCCCATTATATTTTCTTCCTGAAGTAGTATTATGATAAACATGTTTCTTTGTAACTTTGAGGTTTTCGAGAGTCATTTCAATTTCCCTCGTAGTAGGCCTATGTTCTCCATTCAACTTTGTACACTTTGCCGCAAGTGCGGCGACTTCATCCACTTGTTCACCCTCCTCTTTGATGATTTGAGGATCTATTATGTCAGCTAGTCTATTTTCATGAAACAGTGATGCAAAATGCGAAACAACACCTTCCCCATCATCAGATCGGAACATGAATGGTTTCTTTCGAGTAAGCAACTCTATAAGGAGAACACCAAAACTGAAAACATCACTCTTGTCTGTTAGTCTGCCAGTATAATAATACATGGGATCCAAGTAGCCAATGGTTCCTTGAACAGCTGTGGTTACCCCAGTTTGATCGATGGGGACATACTTTGATGCTCCAAAGTCTGATACTTTTGCGGTGAAATTATCATCAAGAAGTATGTTGGATGACTTGATATCTCTGTGGAGTATTGGTGTTGAAGCTGCTGAATGCAGATACGCAAGAGCTTTAGAAATTTCAAGAGCAATCCTCAACCGATCATCCCATGATAGTGATATTGTTCTTTCAACATGAAGATGATGGGAAAGAGTGCCATTTGATATAAACTCATAAACCAGTAGTGGCACTTCTGTCTCAAGACAACATCCAAGAAGCTTGACAACATTCCTGTGGTTGATTTGAGAAAGAATTGCAACCTCATTCACAAAGTCATCAATTTCTCTTTGTACTACAATCTTTGATTTCTTGATGGCCACTACTTGTAGGTCTAGAAGTCCTTTATATACGACACCATGCCCTCCACCACCAATTTCATGAGATGGATCAAAGTTATTTGTGGCCTTCTCTAGATCTTGCAAGGTTATGATCATCCTTCCACCAATATCTGACTTTTGTGATATCAATTGTTGGAGCAACAGACCATGATTTTGCTTGAAAAATCTTTCTTTCCTCCTTTTAACCTTATGCAACTTCATTTTACGTGTTATGAAGGGGGCACCAAGTGCGAAAATCATAAAAATTATGCCACCACCAACTCCTAGCCCAATTTTTAAGGCTGCAAACATATAAATTCAGTGACAATATCAAAATTTGGATTCAGCTAGCGAACAAATTCATTTAGAAAGGGTTTGATGATGAACATTTACGATTTTATGAGCTCCATCAATAGGGTTAAGCTCAATAATATTCTATACAAATGTGTGATCGTATAAGCACGTTAATCATATTAATGTCACAACGCAAAATAAGCTTACCTAAGTGGGAGCTGCAACCCCCTTTTGTGTAGGGATCCCCGTAGGTTCCGTCGTGACATTGGCATTGGAAACTTCCAGGAATATTTTTGCATCTACCGTGACAAGAGTGAAGGTTGGGATGGTCGCACTCGTCAATGTCTAGAGAGATACATTATAGCAAAATGTTGAACAAGTTACACACCACATAAGTAACCAATTGGATTGTGAGTAGGAAACATCTTATTGTTAAAGTTTAGAGCCGAGCGTGAACAAGTTACACAACGAAGAAGCAATCTAGTCTCCATTCTAGTAAAGAAACTTCCGAATCAGATATTGGATTAATCTGAAATCTTCATATTTCTTTCAAATAACATGATCTAGCTTTCTTGTCTTAATGATATCAAAATAAAAACTTAGCGAATGCAACATATGGCCAAGGCTGTAGGGGTTCAATGGACCAGAGTATCGAGAGGCAAATCAGTGTGCTAAAAGAGAGCTTATCTAACTGTCGGTACAAGCAAAAATGAACCCAAAGCAGTTCTAGTGAATTTGCTATCATTTAGAAATGTTTTAAAGATATCTTATCTATTACTATATATATAATTGATCACGAAACAGAGTCACCATGTTTGCTATAAAATACAAAAAATTCCCACGTTAATCGGAGAAAATAAGAAGAGACAATTACCCACCACTGCCATTATGAAAAAAATAGTCACAAAACCCCCTAAAGATATTTATAAAATAGCTAAATTCGAAATAATAAAAAATAGCCAAAATACCCCTCGCACATATTTATAAATTACCCACCACGCCATTATAAATCAAAAAATAGCTAAATTCGGAATAATAAACAATAGACAAAAATACCCCTCGCACTAATTTCTAAATTACCCACTATGCCATTATATGAGTCAAAAATAGCTAAATTCGGAATAATAAAAAATAACAAAAAATATCCTTCACACTTATTTCTAAATTAACGATCATGCCATTATAAGTAAAAAAAAATCAAATTATAAAATAACTAAAAATATTCCTAATTCTTATTTCTGCACCATACCATTATGAGCCAAAAATAGCTAAATTTTGGAATAATGAAAATATCCAACATACACTTAATTCCTATTTCTAAATACACCGGCACATTCTCCTATTTTAACATGACATATTTTCTTCAAGATTTATTTGTAGAACGACATATTCTTTTTTTTCTACCATGACATATGTTAGTTGTTTAGCATGTCACGTTTGAACCGAACTCATTTCTAAAACGAAATCAAATACATTGTAAGATAAGACAGAATCTGAATGATGACTCATCTCACACTTAAATTGAGAGACGCTGAGAAGTTCTCCAATCTATTTTCTTTTGTTTTACAAATATAGAGTATAAAATAAGTAATAATAAGAAACCATGTTAAACTTCTATAATAATACAAAAAAATATTTTAAATACTATAATAAGTCTAGCCGCGTAAATGCGCGGGAAGCCATACTAGTTCTTCAATATGATACCTTTACATCCATTCGGCACTGAAGCATTGCCCTCGTAGCCTTGAAGGCACTGGCACTGGTATCCTCCGTCTGTGTTGGTGCAGATGCCATAACATGGGTATGACTTCGGGGATTCACATTCGTTGACATCTGAACGAAACAGTAACAAGTCCGTGATGCACATCAAATGAAGTAGATCACTGAGTACTAATACAAAATGGGACAAGAAAGCAGAGTATTCGATTGTTTACCATAGCATCCATCTGGAACGTAAGGGTTGCCTTGGTAGCCCGGGTCGCAGCGGCAGAGGTGCCCAAGTTGGACTTGGACAGCGTCAACCTGTTGCGTGATGTTCTCGCAGAAGCTGTGGCCACTGCGGCATGCAGCCGAGGACCTGTTGCCGTGGCACGTCGTGTGGTTGATCCTCCAGTCGAGCAACGCAGGTAGCACTGGAACTTCGTCTCCCTCCACGTCCATCACCATCCCAAAAATGTCGGACTCCGTTTCCGCTATCCAGGCCAGGGAAGCCGAGTCTGGGCCTGTTGCTCCGTTCATCTTGACCTCCTTGAACACGTAGGAGCTGCGCGCCGTCATGATGTTCGCCAGGCAGCACGCCACGCCGGAGCAGTCGTCCGGTGGAGTAAACCACCATCTGCTGTCTGAGTCATAGTTGCAGAAGGCAGAGCAGGTGCTCGTGGTTCTGTTCGGGTCTCCCTCGAGGAGGATCTGGACGTTGCACCCGTACGCCACCAGCCTGTTCTTCCCTTCCGCCAGAGTGTACGGGCCGCTCTCCACGAGAGCCCCGCTCCATGTGTGTGCTACTATAGGCTTGGTCCCCAAGAAGGTATCGTTATTGCCAGGGAAGTAGGCGAAGCTGCCGTTGATACGCACCGTAGCATTGGGGATGGAGATCTCCAGCACCGGCACGGTGCCGTCTCCGAGGAACAGCTTGGGCGGCCGGTGGGAGCGGTCGCAGGTAAGGTTGAAGCCTTGCTCGATGTAGCAGGCAGGCTCCACGCCGAACGGAAACGGAATGCTGATGTGGCCGCAGTTGCGGGTGCAGCCGTCCGGCGCTACCTCGGCCGCCGCACCTAGCACTGATGCCGAAGGCAGCAGCACCGCTGCAACCACAGCTGCCGCGAGTAGCAGCGCTCTCCTGCTCATCTCCACCCTCATATCCATGCACCTCGCCACCACTGTTGCCGCCTTGATCTTCAGCTCGCTGGCTAGCGGATTTGCTCCCGGTATATGAAGCACTAGAGAAGTAGCGATGCACTGACAATATATAGGCGCAGGCACGCCGTATACAACAACTAGAGAACCAGGGAGCGAACGCTACGAAACACCAAGGAAATGGGAGTCAGTATTGTGAACACTGAGACTTGATTTGAAAACAACAGAATTTGTTATGTTCGGCTATGCGCGAGTACCTAACCCAGGCCCTAGCTCACTAAAATACCATGCAGAGGTAAGCTTAAGTTTTGGCGAGTGCTACTGTATCTTTTCTTTTTTAATGAAGAATTTAGTGAGTGCTATCACTTTTGTGCATCACGTGGGCACCATCTAGCTGCAATTGGGCAAGTAATATGTATTGCTCGCAACGCGCAACAGAGTAGTGTGCACGTTCCGCGCGTAGTTGTTGTGCGACATGCTCCGCTTTTTCGTTCGCTTTGTAGGGACAAAACTCCAGTTCAGCTTTCGGTACAGGAGGAACACGCGCGTGATTTGTATTACTCCGGAGTCAGTATTGTGAACACTGAGACTTGATTTGGGACCAACAGATTTTGTTATGTTCGTCTATGCCCGAGTACCTAACCCAGCTGGCCCCAGAGCTCACTAAAATACCACGCAGAGATAAGCTTAAATTTTGGTGAGTGCTACTGTATCTTTTCTTTTTTTTTAAAGGAAGAATTTAGTGAGTGCTGTCACTTTTGTGCATCACGCTGGCACCATCTAGCCGCACTTGGGCAATACTATGTAGTATTGCACGCAACGCGAAACAGAGTAGTGGGTACTTCCGCGCGTGGTTGTTGTGCGGCATGCTCCGCTTTTTTGTTCGCTTTGTAGCGAGGAAACTCGGGTTCAGCTTTCGGTACAGGAGGAACACGCGCGTGATTTGTAAATGACCACAGTTCACAACCACCAACACCACCGCTGCCGCGTTTATCTTGGCAAAGTCACATGAAAGTTCCCACAAGTTAGGAATTGCGACGTGTGAACGGAGAGAGAAGCTAACGCCGAACTGATCATGTGGCGGCTGAAGGTGGCGTACTTGCGCGGCGTCTCGATCGGCGACAAAGCGTGCGGAGAGGGGAGCGGGCAGCACGCTGGCGGCCTGGAAGCTTCTCCTAATGGCAAAATTGCGTTTGCGCGGCGTCTCGAAGGAGGAGATAGACATCACCGAGTTCCTGCATGCGCGGCGGCGGCGGGGAAGGCGGCGTGGAGGTGGTGGACATCCTGCGTCCCGGTGGTCTACCTTGCCGAGTTCCTTTGCGGCAGCGACAGCGTTTTGCTGCCCGGCATGGCGGAGGCGTTTCGAGCAGCATGGGATCTTCCTGGTGGCCAACCACGGTGGACCCGGCGCTGTTGGCCGTCCTTCCTAACGCTAGTCTAGTCTCCTTCGTTCCACTTGTCCTTGCTTCAGAAATTCCAACCTGCGATACCTGATACTTGAAACTAGGCATACCGCTGCCTCGACGCCTTCTACGCGCGCCCGCTTGCAGAGAAGCAGCGTCGTCCCGACGAGAGCCACGGCTACTTGAGCAGCTTCACCGCCAAGTTAGACTGCAAGCTGCCGTAGAAGGATACGTTCTGCTGCCGCAACATCTACAACAGCCCGCGCACCTTCCGTGCGTCAAATACTAGAGCTCGCCGGCCGGGGACATGGCCCGAGCGAAGGCAGAGTGGGTACACCCTTACTTGAGCAAACACGTAAAACTCTCTGTAAGCTGCACTAATACAACAATACACTTCATTCAAAAAATACAACAATACACAACTATATCCAACCGTCATTACGTTACAGCAAACGAAATTTGTTATACAAATTTGTGGAACATTTCACGTTCCTATGATAAAGGGTAGCAGAGCGGCACAATAACTACTGGCAATATATTTTTATGCACGTAACTACTCATGCGAAATCAACAGGCAAACAAAGTTATACTTTCTAAATATTACAAAGTTATTTATTACAGGACAACAAATGAAGAGACATTTGTTCGCTACCATTTCAATTTATAAGAAGCACAACTGTTAGGCTGCACAAGATCATCGAGGATACCTTGCGGACAACAAGATTTCCTCTTCCATAGTATATTGCCTGCTTGTTTCCTCGGTGACATGTATAACTGAAAAGTCATGACTCACAATTTGCATATCGTCATCTCTCCATGGTGTTGTGTGGCATGGCACTTGCAACTTCTTCACTAGTATGTTTTCAAGGCTCATCTCCACTTCCCTCATTGTAGGCCGATCTTCTCCCTTCAGTTTTGTACACATTGCTGCTATTATGGCTACTTCCTCGACACTTCCATCCTGCTCTTCCATGACTTGAGGATCTATTATGTCAATCAGTTTTCCTTTGTTGAGTAGTTTCATGAAATGTGTAATAAGACCGTCACCATCTTCGGACTGATAGGCAAATGGTTTCTTTCTAGTTAACAATTCTACAAGAACAACACCAAAACTATAAACATCGCTCTTATCTGTCAATCTACCTGTAGTATAGTACATGGGGTCTAAGTATCCAATTGTTCCTTGAACGGCTGTAGTCACTCCGGTATGATCAATTGGGACATACCTTGAAGCTCCAAAGTCTGCTACCTTTGCTGTGAAACTATCGTCAAGAAGTATGTTTGAGGACTTAATGTCTCTATGAAATATTGGCATTGAAGCAGAAGAATGCAGATAGGATAGTGCTCTAGAAACTTCAAGTGCAATCCTCATTCGGTCATTCCATGATAAGGATATTGGTCCTTCAATATGAAGATGACTGCAAAGAGTTCCATTTGAAATAAACTCATAAACTAGCAGTGGAACTTCTGTCGCAAGGCAACATCCTAAGAGTTTTACCACATTTCTATGGTTCACTTGAGAGAGAACCACGACTTCATTTATGAATTCATCAATTTCCCTTTGTACTAGAATCTTTGATCTCTTTATTGCGACAACGTGTAGTTCCAGATTACCTTTGAACACAATGCCATGCCCTCCGCCACCAACCACAAGCTTTCTATCAAAATTGTTTGTTGCTTTCTCGAGCTCCCTTAAAGTAATAATCATCCTTTCACTAATGTTTGCATTCCGCGATATCAACTGCTGAAGCAGTAACCCCTTATTTTGTCTGAAGAATTTCTCTTTCACTCTCTGCAGCTTTATTCTTCGTATTATCACGGGACCACAAAGTGCTAGCATCAAAAGACATGCTGTGACACCACTGGCTCCTAGCACGATTTGTAGAACTGAAAAATATAAATCAAAAGCCAACATCAAATCTGGACGTAGCAACACAGACACACAGTCCAGTTGAGAAAGGGTTGGTTAGTGAACCACTCTTATCAGGTACCTAGGCTAGAGATGAATGGTGAAACTCTTTTGGATCAACCAGATGATTTTGTTTTAATTGATCAGGTAAAAGGGTGCCCGTAGGGTCACCCATTTCTACCCCTACAACTACCAGCTAAGAGTTATACTAAATTATAATAATAAACCATATAAAATTTGATTACATAATAAGAAAATATACATCATGATATAAGGGGTGTTCGTTTCTTTGGCTGTTTATTTATTGATATGTATCAGCCCTGTTCGTTTCCAGAGGATAAAATTTTAGCCCTGACACATCAAAAAGAATCTTGCCATTTAAGAGTCCTAAATAAAGTCTAATTACAAAACTTTTTGCAGAACTTTGAGCTACTTTGGGAGACGAATCTAATGAGGGTAATTAAGCCGTGATTAGACGATAGTTACTGTAGCATCACTGTAGCAATACATGGCTTAATTAGGCTCGTTAGATTCGTCTCGTAAATTAGCCCCCATCCCTAAAAAGGTTTTGTAATTAGACTTTATTTAATACTCCTAAATAACAAGATTCTTTTTAATGTGACAGAGCTAAAATTTTAGCCTCTCGAAACGGACAGGGCTAGATACATATCAATAAATAAACCAGGATGTCACAGAGTAGCAATCACCTGGGAGAGATCGTTGACATCCTCCTTTTTCAAATGGATTTCCATTGGTTCCTTCCTGACATGTGCAAAGGAAAGTTCCAGGCACATTTTTGCATGTCCCGTAGCATGGGTAGAGTATGGGATGTGCACACTCGTCAATGTCTAGGAAGATGCAACATAGAAAAAAATCGGACAAGTTACAATACACACCAGAGAAGCAAAGTCATATAGTACAAATCAACGAGCATCAACAAAACATAAATATATTTTACAAATTAGAATTGAACCAGAAAAACAAACCATGATAGGTAGGGAACCATTACTTTCATTTTTAGAGCATGAAAAGTAGGGCAGTGAAGATATATATCTGAAGTGAATCTTATTTTCGGGCTATATATATAGTGGGAGCCTCCTGACCAATGGGCCAGAGGACCGAGATACACATTTGGGTACCAGGAAATCGAGATAAATCTTAGATTTACACATGGATACAAAATATTATTCGTTTCATTTTTAAA
Organism: Eragrostis curvula; assembly: GCA_007726485.1. NCBI lineage: Eukaryota > Viridiplantae > Streptophyta > Magnoliopsida > Poales > Poaceae > Eragrostis > Eragrostis curvula. The sequence goes on along the minus strand of RWGY01000051.1, from coordinate 6,925,156 downwards.
CATAGGAATCAAGGGTACGTGTGAAATGACCTTGTTTGACACCTTTTCATTGACTCGTCAGCGTTCTATCTTATCTTATATCTAGTAATTGAAGGCTCCTTATAGAATCTCCACGTTAATCATAGAAGAATCGCAAAAATATCATAAAAAAGTAGAACATGTCTGTTGAATTGGATGCTCGACAAATGATAGCCATTAATATCTGACTTGATCTAAAGGCAGGTACAACGGTGTTGTCTCATAGGTCGTCTCATGTATGATACGTAATTATAAGATGATTTACGAGATAACACATACAATGGATGATTGTTTTAGTTGTCTTGTAGTAATTGCATCTTTCCTTAATTTATGGATGAGAAAAATGAATGTTTATGAGTTGCATGGCAACTACAACTCGTACAATGGTGTGTAAGCCGTCTTATACTCCTAAATTTTAGCGCTTGAGGTGGTTGCCTCGCGAAACAACCGCCTATTTCTTTTTTCTCCCTCTCTCTCTTCTACCTCATTAAAAATCCTACGTGGCGTTGCATGAGACGGGCTACGAGACTGCCTACGTGTAGCGTTGTACCTGCCCTAAATCACCTACCTTTGCCATTTTAAAAAAGTTGCCCAAAATACCTTTTTAATTCCTATTTCTAATTACCCACTGTGCTAATATGAAGAGTCTGAGGCACAACAAAATTCATAAGGGCAGGTACAATGCTACATGTAGGCAGTCTCATAGCCCGTCTCATGCAACGCCACATAGGATTTTTGATGAGGTGGAAGAGAAAGAGGGAGGTTAAAGAAAGAGACGGTTGTTTCACGAGGCAACCATCTCAAACGCTAAAATTTAGGAGTATGAGACGGCTTACACACTATTGTACGAGTTGTAGTTGTCATGCAACTCATAAACTTTCCTTTTCTCATCCATAAATTAAAGAAAGATGCAATTACTACGAGACAACTAAAACAATCATCCATTGTATGTGTTGTCTCATAAATCGTTTTATGATTATGTGTCATGCATGAGACGACTTATGAGACAACACCTTTGTACCTGCCCTAAATGGCTAGAATCCATGAAAAATTATTTAAAAAAAGAGCCATGAATAAATGTTACACGTTGGAGAAGCAATCTCTGTTTTTTTTTTTTTTGCAAGGAATCTCTCTGGTTTTCTTGACTGATAACAAAATTAAAACAGAGTGAATGTAACATATGGCTAGATTGTTGGAGTTCTCAGGCTCCATACCAATGGACCAGAGCATCGAGAAGCACATTGCACATTGGTGAGCTGATTGAGTGGGCACGAGCAAAAATGAACCCAAAGTAGTTCTAGTGAATTCGCTATCATTCAGTGGTCTTAATAAAAACTCTTATTCGGCGATATGTTACCTTTGCATCCATTCGGCACAGAAGCATTGCCCACGAAGCCTGGGAGGCACTGGCAGAGGTATCCTCCTTCTGTATTGCTGCATATGCCATAACATGGGTATCTGTCCGGGGACTCACATTCGTTGACATCTGAACGAACAACAATAAGTAAAAAGTTCACGGTTGAATACTAATTCAAATTAGGAGAAGAAAGCAGAGTACTCTCGATCGATTACCATAGCATCCATCTGGAATGTATGCGTTGCCTTGGTAGCCCCGGTCGCATTGGCAGAGGTGAAATTGGACTGCGTCAGCCGGTTCACTGACGTTCATGCAAAAGCTGTGGCGACTGCGGCACGCAGCAGAGGACGAGTTGCCGTGGCACGTCGTGTGGTTGATCCTCCAGTCGAGCACCGCAGGGAGCTCTGGAATTTCCTCTCCTCCGTCCAGTAGGGTCTCCCAAAAGTTGGACTCTGATTCCACTATCCAGGCCAAGGCAGGGGAGTTTGGGCCTGTCGCTCCGTTCATCTGGACCGTCTTGAACACGTAGGAGCTGCGCTCCGTCATGATGTTTGCCTGGCAGCATGCGACGCCGGAGCAATCTGGGACATAAGGAAGCAAACTGGCGGTGTCGTTTGAGTCACTGAGGCACAAGGAAGCACATGTGCTCAGGGTTTGATTGGGTTCTCCCTCGAGGAGGACTTGGACGTTGCACCCCTCCACCAGCAGCTTGTTTCTCCCTGGTGCCAGAGTGTACGGCCCGCCCTCCATGACAGCGCCGCTCCATGTGCGTGCTGCTATGGGCTTGGGTCCCAGGAAGTTATGGTTGTCACGACCAGGGAAGTAGGCGTAGCTGCCGTTGATGCGCACCGTGCCGTTGCTCAGGTCAATCCCCAGCACTTGCACGGTGCCATCGCCAAGGAAGAGCTTGGGCGGCCGGTGGGAGCGGGCGCAGGTGAGGTTGAAGCCGGGCTCGAGGTAGCAGCCGGGCTCCACGCCGAACGGAAACGGGATGCTGATGTTGCCGCAGTGGCGGGTGCAGCAGTCCGACACAACCTCCCCCAACACTGGCGGCGCCGGCGGCGGCAGCACTGCTGCAGCCACAGCCACCGGGAACAGCAGCGCTCTCCTTCTTATCGCCTCCCTCACATCCTTGCACGCCGCCACCATTGTCGATGGCGCACACCTATGTAGCAGTGATGATATGTCCCTAACCTTTGCTCCGTGTTAATGGAAAGCTCTACTACAGTTAGCGCAGACATGCCGCCTCACTATATAACTAGGAAGCAAGCGAGTGGGAACTGGGAAGTTATGAAACAACGAGGAAATGCATTCCAGTATTGTGAACACGGGACTTGATTTGGGTTTCACAGAGGTTTTGTTATGTGCGGTTATGCGCGAGTACCTAACCCAGGCCCCAGCTCAACTAATTAAAATAGCCGCAGAGGTGAGTTTAAACTCAGTGAGTGTTGTCACTTTTATGCATCACGCGGGCAACATGGAGCTAGCACACTCGGGGAAAATATGTATTGATCGTAGTGGATAGATTCCGTGCGTTGTTGTTGTGCGACATGCTTCGCCTTTTCTCATTCGCTTTTGGCACAGGAGGAACACGCGCGTGATTTGTAAATGATCTTAATTCACAACCACCACCACCGCGTTTAACTTTGGCAAAGTCACATGAAACTTCCCACAAGTTAGGAAACGTGTGTACGAAGGAAGAATCTAACGCCGAACTGATCTGGTGGCGGCACGAAATGGAACGACAAATGCCATGAAATGGAGCGTGAAACGAAAGATCACCAGTAGTCATCACACGCTCGGGGTCGTTTCGCCTCGCACGAGGTTTGTATTGGATGCTGGGAATATCTTTGGCCAAAGCTACGAGACAAATCGGCAACGACGTCTCACGCCTTCGTCATCTTGCACGATGGCCGCGATGCCATCGTCCGCGGCCACCGAGCTCTCAAAACCGTCGGCCCTATATCAATCCTCTGTTATCACTGCCATGTACCACCGCCATGCTTTCTAACCCCACGATCCTTCAGTCTCGAGAAAACTTGCATCAGGGGACAGTCTGCGCAACCACCGGCATGACTCCAACCCCAGAAAATCACACCACATAGTACTCGGAAATCCTAGCCGAACTGAGAGGTAAAATGCATACCAAATGGAAATAACTCAATCGAACTGATATGGAAATATACCACTACCAGTTGAACTATGCAAGGGCCACGTTAGGAGGAACCTAGTCCGTGCTGTTAAACTTAAGGATGAATTGCAGTGACCCAACAAACATCAAGGCGTAAGTACTTACAGTTCAAGTTTTTCTTAGAAATAAGCCTGCTGAATATAAGAGACAAATATTTCCCAAATATTTAGAAAAGAAAATGAGGGACAAATAAGAGACAAAAACTATCCACTGATTTAATTGCTATGCTTCAGAAATGAATACACAAGATTTGCAAAGAAAAAAGAAACTAGAATAGAAGGAACTGCTGTTCAGGCCCATGGCAGCATCTCATCGAGGACACCTTGCTGACAACAACATTTCCTCTTCTATGCTGTATTGTCTGCTTGTTTCCACGGTAACTCCGGCATATGATAATTGATGAGCCGCAGTTTGGTCCCAATTATATTTTCTTCTGGAAGTTGTATTATGATCATCATGTTTCTTTGCAACTCTGAGGATTTCAAGTGTCATCTCAATTTCCCTCATTGTAGGCCTATCTTCTCCATTCAACTTTGTACACTTTGCTGCAAGTGCGGCGATTTCATCCACTTGCTCACCCTCTTCTTTGATAATTTGAGGATCTATTATGTCAGATAGTTTACTTTCAGCGAGTAGTGAAGCAAAATGTGAAACAAGACCATCACCATTGTCGGATCGATACATGAATGGTTTCTTTCGAGTAAGCAACTCTATAAGAAGAACACCAAAACTGAAAACATCGCTCTTGTCCGTCAGTCTTCCATTATAATAATACATGGGATCTAAGTACTCAATGGTTCCTTGAACAGCTGTGGTCACTCCGGTTCGATCAATTGGGACATACTTTGATGCTCCAAAGTCTGATACCTTTGCGGTTAAATTATCATCAAGAAGTATGTTGGAAGACTTGATATCTCTATGGAGTATTGGTGTTGAAGCCGCTGAATGCAGATATCCTAGAGCTTTACAAATTTCAAGAGCAATCCTCAATCGATCATCCCATGATAGTGATATTGTTCCTTCAACATGAAGATGATGAGCAAGAGTGCCATTTGATATGAATTCGTAAACCAGCAGCGGTACTTCTGTCTCAAGACAACATCCAAGAAGCTTGACAACATTCCTGTGGTTGATTTGGGAAAGAATTGCAACCTCATTTATGAAGTCATCAATTTCTCTTTGTACTATGATCTTTGATTTCTTGATGGCCACTACTTGTAAGTCTAAAAGTCCTTTGTATACGACACCATGTCCTCCACCACCAATTTCATGAGATGGATCAAAGTTGTTTGTAGCCTTCTCTAGCTCTTGTAAGGTTATGATCATCCTTCCTCCAATATCTGATTTTTGTGATACTAACTGCTGGAGTAACAAACCATGATTTTGCTTGAAGAATCTTTCTTTCATCCTTTTAGCCCTATGCCACTTGATTTTACGTGCTATGAAGCGTGCATCAAGTGTGATAATAATCATAAAAATTATGCCACCACCGACTCCTAGCCCAATTGTCAATGCTGGAAACATATAAATTAAGAGAAAGTATCAAAATTTGGACTTAGTGAACATGTTAGTTTAGAAACGGTTTGTTAGCGTGAATTTATCATTTAATCAACTCCATCAAGGTGTTAGGCACAGCAATGTTATATACAAATGCACAATTGTATAACAATGTTAATGTCAGAGGAACAAGTTTATTTACCTAAGACGCAGCTTCCATGCATATTTTTGCATCTCCCGTGGCAAGAGTAAAGGACGGATTGGGCGCACTCATCAATGTCTAGAAATAAAGATACATTATAGCAAAATGCAATTAGATAGTACTCCATCCGTCTCAGTTTATTTGGCATCCTGGCCATGGTTTTGGATGTCTAGGTTCATAGAATGTTCTATGAATCTGGACAAACGTGTTGTCCAAATTCATAGAATGCTCAATGAACCTGATCCATGGCCAGGATGTCAATTATTCTGAGATGAAGGGAGTAAATAGTAAACCATCTTTTAGAGCGTAACAAGTTGCACATTGGAGAAGCAATCTAGTTTCTAGTAAATGCACCACTGAATCAAATCATGGATTAAAGCGGAATATTAATCTTATACTTTTAAAAGAACATGATCCCGCTTTTCCTTGTCCTAACCACAATAAATAAAAATGGAGTGAATGTGACACGTGTCTAGCTTGTAGGAGTTTTTGGGATCCATACCAATGGACCAGAGCATCGAGAGAGGCACATTGGTGAGATGAGAGAGGTTATCTAACGTTGGACACGATAAAAAAAGAGGACTTTTACGGTCCCTCATACTAGCTAGTATTATTTGAAAATACTAGCTAGGATTATAATCGGACGGTTCAAATTGATTGATTCCCTTTCATCAGTACTAGCTAGTATTCATGGCAAACTAGTAATTTATTGTCATAATGAGATCAAAATCAAGAAAAAAACAAACTGGCTGTTATTGTTTTACATTAATCAGTTACATCACATTATAATAAGCTTATGGTTCTTCATTGGTGGCTTCTATTCGTATGCGAGTTAGGGTTCATCCTTTCTAAGCCGTTGCCGCCGTAAATCGTGTTCCCGTCTACTACCACCCTGCCGCCTCCTTCGGTTCCGACGAGTGCCGCTAGAGGATCGGGCCATCAACAGGCGGCTTGTTGAGAAGGCCGTTCTACCTGGCGGCGCCAAGCAACTTCGCCACCAACCCCGCTCCCGTCCATCCAGCATGGGACGAACAGATTTACCAGCGGAAGCTACCAAATTGTTTCATGATAAATAATGAAAACTAATTGTTCCGTTCACACAAAAATGATCCCTCATCGGATCTAAGGAACAATTGCAACCATCGAAAGAAAAAAAACATTGTTCTAGCGAAAGGATTTGCTTGGGTGAGCACAAATTTGAATCTATCAGTTCGATATTGGTCAAATTTCTTGCCCTATGAGGAAGACAAGACGGTTGTTGATCCATTTTACACATCCAATGGCACCGGTGAAGTGCAACCTCGTTGATACCCGAGCTCACTCGGGCGTTAATGGCGTCCGGTGCTTGTCTGCTGAGGTCCTGAGGAAGAAGAACTCGTTTTGGGGAAAACAGATGATGGGCCAAAGCAAACGCTGAGCTATTGGGCCTGATTGGGCCGCAAATAATCACCATGATTGGGCCACCTGATAAAACATTTCTGCTTACCTAAATATTTTTCGTGAATGAATCTTAAAAACACTTAATGTCCCAAACTACCCCTTAGAATACTAGCTAGTATTTTCAAATAATACTAGCTAGTATGAGGGACCATAAAAGTCCTCAAAAAGAAGAGGAATGTACCCAAACCAGTTCCACTTAGCAAATTTTATATCATTCAATGGTCTAAAAACTCTTATTCTGTCATATATACTTTACCTTTGCATCCGTTCGGCACAGAAGCGTTGCCCTCGTAGCCTGGAAGGCACTTACACTTGTATCCTCCTTCTGTATTGCTGCAGACGCCATAACATGGGTACCTCTCTGGATCTTCGCATTCGTTGACATCTGAACGAATAGTGAATTGTTCATCAGATCAGACTTGTAGAAGAAATTAAACAGAGTACTCAGATCGTTTACCATGGCATCCATTGGGAACGTAAGGGTTGCCTTGGTAGCCCGGATCGCAGTGGCAGAGGTGTCCATGTTGGACTTGCATAGTGTCAACCGATTGCGTGATGTTCTTGCAGAAGCTGTGGCCACTCCGGCATGTGGCAGAGGACGCGTTCCCGTGGCACGTCGTGTGATTGATCCTCCAGTCGAGCACCACAGGGAGCGGCTGCGGGTAGTCGTTGTCGTCAAGCGGCTTGGAATAAATGTCTAGTCCTCCGGGCTTTTCCATTATCCAGGCCACTGCCGAGGAGTTGGGGCCTGCCGCTCCATTCACTCTGAGAAGATTGAACCTGTAGGAGCTGCGTCCCGTCATGAGGTTCGACAGGCAGCAGGCGACGCCGGGGCAGATTCCGGTCACAGTATAGTACCACGCGTTCCTGTCCGGGCGCCAGCTGCAGACGGCAGAACAGCTGCCCACGGGGCCTTCACTGGACTCTTCTCCGACGAGGAGGACCTGGACCTCGACGTTGCACCCCATCACGAGCAGCTGGCTCTGCTCAGTCAGGGTGTACGGCCCGCCATCGCTGAGAGCGCCGCTCCATGTGCCCGCTGTTACGGGCTTGGGGCCGATGCTGATGCTGCCGGTACGGTCACCGTCACTGCCGGGGAAGTAGGTGAAGCCGCCATTGACGCGCACCGGCTGTCGGAGACGGAGATCTTGAGCACCTGCACAGTGCCGTCGCCAAGGAACAGCTTGGGCGGCCGGTGGGAGCGGTCGCAGGTGAGGTTGAAGCCGGCCTCGACGTAGCAGCGGGGCTCCACGCCGAACGGAAACGGAATGCTGATGTTGCCGCAGTTGCGGGTGCAGCCGTCCGGCGCACCCTCGGCCGCCGCCACAGCCGCCGCAGCGCCAAACACTGACAGCAATACGGCAGCAGCTGCCTCGAATAGCATCACGCTCCTGGGTATAGCCGCACTCATATCCATGCCCATGAAAGCGGCCACCACGAGCTGTGTTTCCCTTTTGATCTCCACAAGCAAGCAAGCTAGCTAGCTAGCGGTGATATGATGGTGATTTTCTCTTTTTATTTCCTCTAACTGATTCCTTGTGCTAAGCCCAGTTCTACACTGATAATAGGCGAATGCATGCCTCACTATATAGCCAGAAATAAAGCTACATGATCGAGTGAACATACAGAGAAGTTAATGGGAGCCAGTATTGTGAATACTGGACTTTGATTTGGGATCATCAGATTTTGTTATGCGCCGTTGTGACCGAGTACCTAACCGCCTGACTAAAATAGCGGCAGACGTAAGCTAAAATTTAGTGAGTTCTATCACTTTTGTGCATCACGCGGGCATCCAGGTACATCACACCGGGATAGATTCCCCGTTTGGTTGTTGTGCGAATTGCTTTGCTTTTTTCCTTCGCTTTGTAGCTAGCTAGAAAAATTAAGTTTACCTTTCGGCACAGGAGGAACACGCGCGTGCACTGATTTGTATATGATCACAGTTCACAACCATCACCACTGCGTTTAACTTCTTTGGCAATTTAAAGTCACATGAAAATTCCCACAAGTTAGGGGACGTGTGTACCGTGAGAGAAGCCACGGCGAACTGATGAGTTGGTGGCCGGAGGCAGCACAAGAAGGCGGCGTCTCAGCGAGAAGCGTGGGCGAGTGCAGGGGGCAGCATGCTAGCGGCCGGGGCTACAGGTGAGTGCAGCGAACGGACGGCACCGTAGCCAAAGTTTTTTCCCATGTGCCCACAAAACAGGGATTCTTATCGATGGTTGCTTGACAGACTGCTATTGTTATAAGAAAGTTAGTAGCATCACATCAAGACAATTGGCTAGTTCATTCGTAAACAAAAACTGGATAGAAAGAAAGTGTAATATGTAATTTTTAACTTTTATTTACCTTTTATTTCCCCTTTTTTTTACTTTTACTGCATTTTATTTGCCTTAATTTCTTTTATAACTCTTTTAACAATATATTTAAAACAGTAGGGGGCTATATATGCATCAGGTTTCCATAAAAGAAGTTTAGTCGTAAATAGTCATATTCCACATGACATGTGGGATCAAACCACAAAAAAAACACATCAGCCAGATCATCAAAATTGTTGTTAGAGAATTGAAATCTGGTGTCTGACCACGAAAGCAAGAACCAAATTGCTAGACGATTTAGCTGTGCAAGAGTTAGGAGCAGTCAAGTAGTTTCAACAAACTAAAGGATGTAGTGCATTCACCCTAAACATCAAAGTGTAATTACTTCAACTTTACATCATCCTTTCAAATAAGTCTATTGAATGTAAGAAAAGTATTTTTTTTTTCTGATGAAAATCGGAGTGAGTGAAATCTCCAATGTTTTGGAATGCATGAAAAAACAAATATATAAGGCATTGCCATTCAGACCATAAGTCATCGAGGATATGTTGCCGATAACACAGTTTCCTTCTCCATTGTGTATTGTCTGCTTGTTTCAATTGTGAATTCTTCAGATGATCTGTAGGTTTCAGCCCTATCATATTTCCTCCTAGGTGTAGTAGTTTGACGAACATCTTTGTTCGTCACCCATAGGTTTTCGAGTGTCATCTCAACTTCCCTCATTGTTGGTCGATCTTCTCCATTCAATTTTGTACACTTTGCCGCCAGTGCAGCAACCTCATTGACCTGGTCCCGTTCTTCCTCTTCCATGATTTGAGGATCTATTATGTCAACCAGTCTACCTTCAGAGAGTAGTGATGTGATATGTGAAACAAGACCCTCACCATCGCCAGTTCGATAGGAAAATGGTTTCTTTCTAGTAATCAATTCCATAAGAAGAACACCAAAACTGAAAACATCGCTCTTATCTGTTAGTCGGCTTGTATAATAATACATTGGATCTAAGTAACCAATGGTTCCCTGGACGGCTGTAGTGACTCCTCTAGTTTGATCCGTCGGGATATACTTTGAAGCTCCAAAATCTGATACCTTTGCTATTAAGTTATCATCAAGAAGTATGTTAGATGATTTGATATCTCTGTGGAGTATCGGTGTTGATGCAGCTGAATGTAGATATGCTAGAGCTTTAGATATTTCGAAAGCAATTCTCAGTCGGTCTTCCCATGATATTGAAATTAGTCCTTTGACATGAAGATGGTGGGCAAGAGTACCATTTGATATGTACTCATAAACCAACAACGGAACTTCTGTCTCAAGACAACATCCAATAATCTTGACAACATTCCTGTGGTTGACTTGGGAAAGAATTGCAATCTCATTTATGAAATCATTTATTTCTCTTTGTACTACGATCTTTGATTTCTTGATGGCCACAACTTGTAGGTTTAGAAGTCCTTTATACACAACACCGTGGCCACCACCACCAACTTCATGAGATGCATCAAAATTGTTTGTAGCCTTCTGTAGCTCTCGTAAAGTAATGATCATCCTTCCACCAATATCTGAATTTTGTGATACCAATTGCTGGAGTAGCAACCCATGATTTTGCTTGAAGAATCTTTCTCTTGTCCTTTTAACCTTTTGCAGTTTGATGTTACGTATTATGAATGGTGCACCAAGTGCCAAAAACAAACAACTTAAGCCACAACCAACTCCTAGCCCGATTTTCAAAACTGAAACATTGAAATTAATAGAATGTCAGAAGGGGCTTGCTCGTGAATTATGCAGAACAATACTTTGTACAAATGTGGTCATATAAGCATATTAATAAGGTTTTATATGTTATCCAGTTGAATGTTATATCATAGATTCATAAAAATGTAAAAGAAAGAAAGAAAGTATGTTACTTGACAGGGAGCTGCAGCCATCTTTTGTTAAGGGATCCCCATAGGTTCCACCCTTGCATCGGCAGTGGAATGTTCCAGGCATATTTATGCAGACCCCGTAGCATGAATGGAGTTCAGGATGAGCGCACTCGTCAATGTCTAGAAAGGTAGAACATAGTAAAAATACAAACAAGTTACACAAAGGAGAAGAGAAGCCACAAAAATTCGGCTCAAAAAAAAAAAAGAGAAGCCACAAAAATCAACTATCAGCAGCAATATAGAAAAGTGTTTGCAATAAAAACTGATCAAGAAAGCAACCTACATACAGAAAGCAACCTACATACAGAATAAACCATTTTTCCCTTATACTTTTGAGCATATGAACAATAGGCTTGTGAAGACATCCCTAAATGGGAACTAATTCTTTGTATGGATGTTTTCCTTTAGGCTACTCCCATTGGGAGTTTCATTTTCTATAATGAGTTGCCACACAGATATTTTTGATGACATGACAAATGAAGAGAGAGGGGGGCGAAGGATTTTCATCTAGAAGAAACCATGCCTTTGGAAACAATGAAAGTGAAACTATGTATTGTATGAGTTATTTCCATCATCAGATACCTGTCTTGTTGCTTATTTGGCACTATTGGACACAACAAAATAAAATCTCTCACAGGAATTAGCCTCACACTAATGAAATATATGGGTAGCCTAGCCAGTGGGAATTTTATACTTGATAACAATACACTAGAGAGTCGAGATGAAATATGGTGATTGTTTTGCTAATGATGGGCCGCACTAGCAATTAAAATAAACCCAGGTCAGTTGTGATAATGTCATCATTCAATGACTTTGACACTTATAAATCACTTTGAGTTTGGGTATGAGAATCAAAGCAACATGTTAAGTGAATTTAATTAGAATCGCTGGAAGGCACGGAAATGAATAAAAAACAATGCTACATAAGGGGGGAAAGAGTAAAGAATAACGAGAAAAGTGTTTCTTTTTTTCGAGAACACACAGGAGAACTCTCCTGCGCATCATTTTATTATTCTATTAAGAAGGAATAAAAGGTGAGTGTACAAAAGTGAGAAAAGTGTTTCAAATGTCTGGAATAACTAATATTTTATATCAATTATGTACAACTAAAATGACAGATCTGTGAGTGGAGAGAGTATTTTCCATAGGTAGTGATTTTGGGGAGCACAAGGGTTTGATGCCCATCTTGCGCACTCAGTACATACAGTTTGCTATATGCGGTACCTTTGCATCCATTGGGTATAGAAGCATTGCCGCTGAAGCCAGGTGGGCATTGGCACTGGTAACCTCCTTTTGTGTTGATGCAGACGCCATAACACGGGTATATCTCCGGGGATGAGCATTCATCGACATCTGAATAAACAAACAAAATAGTCAGTGATATGCATTTATTCAAGAATTGAGAAGAAAGAAGGGCACTTGATCGATATAGCTAGTATAGTAGTACTACTCCATTACCTTGGCATCCGCCGGCTATGTAAGGGTTTCCTTGATAGCCCGCAGCGCAGTGGCAGAGATGCCCGTTTTGGACCGTGCCTTGCAACCTCGTGCTGTTCTTGCACAAGCTGTGGCTACTGCGGCATGCAGCGGATGAGGCGTTGCCGTGGCACACCGTGTGGTTGATCTTCCAGTCGAGCACTGCCGGGAGCGTCCCTGGAGAATAGGTAAGCTTGCCCGGTTCAATTTTGAACTCCGATTTCACAATGCAGACCCCGATCAACATGGGGCTCTCTTTCTTCCAGATAGCCTGGAGCCCGTACGAGCTGTAGCCCAGTAAGATCTCCGCATGGCAGCAGCCGAGGCCAGAGCATTTGTCATTATAAATTAGCACGCCGCGATCGGCCAGCTGGTTGGAGAAAGTAGCGCAGGTGCTCACGGTTTGGTTGTGGCCTCCGACGAGGAGGACTTGGACGTCGCTACCGTCCACCACAAGCTTGTTCTTCCCCTCGGCCAGAGTGTACGGCCCGCCTTCCCTAAGAGCGCCGCTCCATGTATGGCTTGCGGTTGTCGTGGAGTTGACTCCGTCTTCGTGGTGCATGTGCTGGATGTCAGCAGCAGTAACGCCAGGCCGGAGCAAGCCGGCGGCGGTTCCGTTGATGCGCACCGTGCCGTTGCTCACGTTGATCCCGAGCACCTGCACGGTGCCGTCGCCGAGGAAGAGCTTGGGCGGCCGGTGAGAGCGGTCGCAGGTGAGGTTGAAGCCGGGCTCGATGTAGCAGCCGGGCTCCATCCCGAACGGGTAAGGGATGCTGATGTTGCCGCAGTGGCTGGTGCAGCCTTCCGACAAAGGTTCCGTCGGAGGCAGCAGCGCCGCTGCAGCCACAGCTGCCGCGAATAGCAGCGATATTCTGCTTATCGCCACCCACGTATCCATGCACGCCGCAGCCAAAGTAGTCAGTGATATATATAGAACAGTTCGCTAGCTTGATATGGGATGACTGGCTATACATTGACACTAGCTAGGCGCTGGCATGCCGTATATAAACTACCAACAAACTACCGAGTGAAAGTGAAAGTTCGGAAACACTAAGGAAAGGGGCGTCAATGTTGTGTAAAAGGGACTTTATTTGGGATCCACGCACAGATTTTTGTTATGTGCGTTTATGCTCAAGTGCCTAACCCAGACCCCAGCTAGTGAGTGCTGTCACTTGTGCATCACGTGGGTACCATGGTATATACCGTACCAAGGGGTGATCGACTGGCTTGAGTTCTGCAGTCAGTGCTCCTCGTTTCTTTTTTCCGGAAGTTAGTGCTCCTCGTTTCTATTAGTCACCACTACCGCGCAACAAGTGAACATATGCTCCTCGTCTCCATTTACTTGCAGGGACGCGCAGTGGTAGTTCCGTTCGGAACGTCGCTGCCAGGCTGCGTTAATTTCAGGTCCAAAAACGTTGCACCCGCACACTTGTTTGTCCACTCGACTGACGGCCGCCAAACTTTCGGTCGGCCGGCGTCCCAAGTCCCAGATTCGGAGAATCCCATGATTGCCCCAGAGACCAGATAGCTACGTATAGTACGTGAAATTCAAGTAGTAGATAGTTTCCAGAGATTTACCATGCATCAAAGTTCAGTTGAATCGATCATGTAAAAATGTGAACATTGTACTGCGTTCGTTGGCTGCTCGCGTGCCGTCTCCTTTTGCCAACTGGTTTCTCGATCGGATTCCTTGGCAGCGAAGGTTAATTCGTTCGCCTGACATGCTCATGATGCCAATTAGGGGCTTATTTTGTATTTTTGTATTTTTGGCGAAAGAAAGAGGCTCTATTGATCAGCACGGTTACAAGCTTGAGGTTCTCCACTCCTGCTACTGCTAGGATTGGAGACAAACGACACCGACTCTGAAACTACTAAGTTTCTGACACAAAAATGGAAATCAAACCTCCTAACTACAAATTCCTGACATCTCAAAGCTTGCTGTGCTAACAAATGCGCAATCTGATTAGCCTCTCTTTTGCTACACCTGAAGACAGTAGCAGGGAGGAGATAACACGAAGTGCTCCAGTCCAGTCCGAATTCAGTCAAATGAACTAGCTTTTCATTTGTTTGCACTAAAGGGGGTTGGAGGTGCCCATAAAGGATCACCAATTTACTCCCAGATCTCTTTGGCGTTGTGCTGCCGGCTTGTCTCGGCGGCATGCTGGCGCGCTCAGGCCCTGCTCGGGCTCGACCACGCTGCATGTCTTGCACGCACGTCCAACAAGCAACACCTGCTAGTATCCGGTGCGGCGGTGCCCGTCCGGCCGTCCGCAGGGAGTTCCTCTCGCTACCGTCGCTTGCTTGCTGATGTCCCGTCTTGGTGGCTCACCACGCACGGGCGCCAATAAGCCGAGGCATGCACGCGCGGCTGTCCCCCCTCTCGCCGGTGTTCTACACAGTTCGCGTCCTCGCGCATCAGGCTCGCCGCGGGCATGGTGTGACTGTTTCGCGCAAGGGCTCGTCGAGCCCGGCTGTCCCCTCGGTCATCAAGCATCCACCTTCCATATCCCGAGCCTTACATCAATGCAGCCATAAGGGGGTAGAAATCTGCTCGAGCGCACGTTCGACAGGACAGGCAACACCTGCGCTATGCCAGTTGGACTTCGATCGGAGAAAATGCTCGCCTGGCCGTCGGTGATGGTGTGCTGTGCTGGACCCTCACAACAACGCCTGCTCGCTGCAGTTGGTGCGTCCAGCCATGGCTCGCGACGGCGCTGCCCATGGCACAGCGGCGGGACGCGTTCACCTTCACCTGCGTGCGGTGCGACACGACACGACACGACGGGGAGATGGACGGCCATCGAGGTCTGGTGCGGCCGTGCTCTCTCCCGCCCGCCCGCTCAAACGAAACACGGTGCAGACAAGGAAGCGGGGGCGCTGGTGCCAGCTACCAACATCGTCTCGCGCGCGAGCTCCGCGGCCGCGTCAGGCTCTGCTCTCACCATCTCACGATCTACCTCCCGTGAGCTGCGTGACTACGACCAAGTCCCGTTAAACCAAGCAACAAAATGGTCAATAGAAATGAACTCAATCCGCGCACAAACATAAGAGGCAAATTGCTGTATAATATGAGTTATGCAACGGCTGGGAATAATCCAGTCCTTGCAGAAAACAACAAGATGACTGCGTTCAACCAACAAACATCAAAGCTCCACTATAGAACACTTATAAGGATCACCAACAAAAACGAAACGTTTCCAGAACACTTAGAAGAGAACAAGAGCAGCACACATCTGTTGGATCGCTATGCTTTAAAAATGATCCGTTGGCTTGCTATCTTATCGAGGATAGGTCGCAGACAACATTATTTCCTCTTCCATGGTGTATTGCCTGCTTGTTTCCGCAGCCAATGTTTCAAACGACCTGTGATGAGTTGCAGTTTGATCCCCATTGTCTATCTGCCTCGAAGTAGTATCAGGATGAATATTCTCCTTTGTAACTATCAAGTTTTCTAGTGCCATCTCAACTTCCCTCATTGTAGGCCTATCTTCCTGAGCCATTTTTGTACACTGTGCTGCTAACTTGGCAACTTCACCAACTTCTTCACCCTTCTCTTCTATGATTTGAGGATCTATTATATCAACCAGGCCATTTTCATCGAGTAGTGATGCAAAATGTGCAACCAGGCCCTCACCATTGCTGGATTGGTAGGGTGGTTTCTTTCTAGTAAGCAATTCTATAAGAAGAACACCATAACTAAAAACATCACTCTTGTGTGTTAGTCGTCCTGTACAATAATACATGGGATCTAAGTAGCCAATGGTTCCTTGAACGGCTGTGCTCACTCCATTTTGATCAAGTGGGATATACTTTGATGCTCCAAAGTCGGATACCTTTGCTATTAACTTATCGTCCAGAAGTATGTTGGATGACTTGATATCTCTATGTATTATTGAAGCAGTAGAATGTAGATAGGCCAGAGCTTTAGATATTTCAAGAGCAATCCTCAATCGGTCATTCCATGAAAGTGATATTGGCCCTTCAACATGAAGATGTTGAGCAAGAGTACCATTTGATATGAACTCATAAACTAGGAGTGGTACTTCCGCCTCAAGACAACATCCGATAAGTTTGACGACATTCCTGTGATTGATTTGGGAAAGAATCACAACCTCATTTATGAAGTCATCAATTTCTCTTTGTACCACGATCTTTGATTTCTTGATGGCAACGACTTGTAGGTCTAAAAGTCCTTTATACACATCACCATGCCCTCCTCTACCAACTTCGTGAGAAGCATCAAAATTGTTTGTAGCCTTCTTTATGTCCCCTAAGGAAATGATCATCCTTTCACCAATATCTGACCTCTGAGATATCAATTGTTGTAGTAGCAACCCATTATTTTGTTTGAAAAACCTTTGTCTCATCTTTTTATCTCTTTTCCTCTTGATTTTACGTGTTATGAAGGGAACAGCAAGTGCCAAAAGTAATAATAGACTTGCGCCGACCATTAGCCCAATATTCAAATCTGGAACATATAAATTTGGATTAACTATCAGAATGTAGACAGACTTTGCAAACCATTATCTTAAAAAAAAAAAGACAGACTTTGCAAATAAGGCGTGAGATAGGAATGGTACATCCGGTTTTTGTCGATGATATTACGACAATGCATTCAGTTGATTTTTAGCTTAAATACTGTGTCCCGACATCATTAATAAAAAAATAGAGAAAGTGCAAGGAAGTAGTATGCTGCAGCTTTATGTGTTAAGGAAAGCTTGTCACCTGAGAAGAAAGGGGTCTTGCAACTCCCTTTTTCTGTAGGGGGGCTCCAGTAGGTTCCATCTTTACATTGGCAGTAGTAGGTTCCAGGCACATTTATGCAAGATCCGGAGCATGTGTAGTTAGCTGGATGTGCACACTCATCTATGTCTGCGATGATACAACATTAAAAAAACATGAATAAGTTTCTAAAGAATACGAAAAGATGAATAAGCTACACACTACACAAAAGCAAGGCATAAAAATCAAAGAGCATGAAGCAATTATGGCAGAAAATGATCGAATGCACAATGATTGAGACGGCTGTTGTCATGTCGCAAACAGAACAACACTAACAATTTGTATCATATATTCTCTGTATAAAATAAATAATTCACGCATAGACCTATAATTCAAGCACAAACATGATCTTTGTATGCCATTTTGTGCCTTAAAGGACTGAAATAAAGTAATATTTTATTTAAGAGTAAAATACGCAGCCGGTCCCTAAACTTGTCAGCCTATGTCATTTTGGTCCCTCTATTTAGAAAATGCTGATTTGACATCCCTAAACTTGTTTTAATTTGACCGAACAAATTTAGAGATGTCAAATCAGTATTTTCTAAATCCTTTGAGTGGGATGGTAAAAACGCTCCTTTTCTTGGAACATGGATGAATGGCCAGTGGAAATATCTATCTTCATCATATCTCATCTATGGGAATAACATGGATTATCTTATTCTAGAAAAAAAATTGCCATATATTTGGTTTGGAGGGGATGTGGAGGAGGGTGTTCAAGAACTAATATGCTAGGAAAATCTATAACCGCCTGTTATATAGACTATGGAACTTTGCCATTAGCAAATTAAAACTGTAATTGCATATTTAGAACTAAAACGATAGCCTGATTTGAGTTTGGTACCTCGGCATCCATTTGGTGTAAAAGCATTGCCCTCGAAGCCAGGGCGACATTGGCACTGATACCCTCCTTCTATGTTCTTGCAGTCCCCATCGCACGGGTACAGGGCTGGAAGTTCACACTCGTTGATATCTGACAATTAATACCACACATCAATAAAGAGAAACAATGTGAGGGTGATGATTGAATATTTAGGTTTTTTTTTCTTGGGGCGGGGGGGGGGGGGGGGGGGGGGGGCGGGCTTCAAAAAGACTATTTTGAATCTATTATAAATATAATTGAACAAAGAAAAGGAGCCATCACGTTCACTCTCAAAGGCTAGAAATTCCCACGTTAATCCGAGAAAATAAGAAGAGAAAATTACCCACCACTATCATTTTGAAAAAATTAGTCACAAAACTCCCTATAAATATTTATAAAATAGCTAAATTCTGAATTATCAAAAAATATCCAAAATACCACCCCCATCTATTTCTAAATTACCCACCATTACATTATGAGTCAAAAAATAGATAAATTTGGAATAAAAAAAATACTTTTCACACCTATTTTGAAATTTAGATTATAAAAATAGCTAAAATATATCTAATTCTTATTTCTATTTAAACCACTATACCATTATGAGTCCAAAAATACTAAATATTGGAATAATAAATATATCCAAAATACAGTTAATTCCAATTTCTAAATACATTTTTATTAAATTACACCGCTATGTCTAGCTAGCCTGGCACAACCTCTTATTTTTAGCATAACATATTTTCTTCAAAAGATTTATTTGTAGCACGACACATTCTTTTTTGCTACCATGACATATGTTAGTTGTTTAGCATGATGCGTTTGAACCGACCTCATTTCTAAAACAAAATCAAATATAATGGGTTAGCTAAGACACAATCAAACATAAATGACGACTCTTCTCACACTCAAATTGAGGGATTGTGACAAATTGTCCAATCTATTTCTACTTTCTACAATATAAAGTATGAAATAAATAATAATAATAATAAACTATGTTAAAATTCTATAATATAATATAAAATATTTTAAATAGTATAGTAATTCTAGCCACAAAAATACGTGGGTTGCCATATTAGCTTAGGTTTATATTACCTTTGCATCCATTGTGGACGTAAGGATTGCCTTGGTATCCCTGAGCGCACTTGCACAGATGCCCCTGTGGGGCGAGTGTGACGTTTACGCAAGTGCTGTTGCCGCTGAGGCACACAGGCGAGAAACCGGTGCCGTTGCAGGTTGTGTGCTTGACGCTCCAGCCAAGGACCGCAGGAAGCGTCCCGGGTGAGTTTGTGAGCTTGCGAGGGTCGATAGTAGACTCCGAGTCCATTATGCATGCTCTCGTATCGGAACTGGGGCCACGACCTTTGTATATGTCAAGGACCTGAAATTCGTAGGAGCTGAGTCCTGCTACGATTTCGGTCTGGCAGCAGCCAAGGTTGTGGGAGCAGTTGGTCTGGGCGAAGCTAAAGGGAGTGCCGTCGACCATGAACGGGGGGCAGACAGCAAAGCAAGCGGTATCGGATTCATCCGAATCTCCCGAGAGGACGACTTGCACGTTGCACCCTACCGCCAGTAGCTTGTTCCTTCCCCGCGCCAGAGAGTACGGGCCGTCCTCTCTGATAGCGCCACCCCACCATGTGCCCGCCTTGGCGCCCGGAAGCGTCCCGTTACCACGGCCTCCAGGGAAGTAGGCAACACTTCCGTTGATGCGCACCGTGCCGTTGCTCAGGTCGATCCCGAGCACCTGCACGGTGCCGTCGCCGAGGAACAGTTTGGGTGGCTGGGGGGAGCGGTCGCAGGTTAGGTTGAAGCCGGCCTCAATGTAGCAGCCGGGCTCCACGCCGAAAGGAAACGGGATGCTGATGTTGCCACAGATCCGGGTGCAGCCGCCCGACGGGGCATCGGCGGCTGCCGCCGGCGTCGCTGCACCAGGCAATGGCAGTAGCACTGCCGATGCCACAGCCACCGCAAAAAGTGTCGCCCTCCTCTCCATGCACGCGACCGTCACTGTGGCCGTCTCAAGCTCCCAGGTGGTGGAGACGGAATCTTATTTGTTCTTTGAGTACTGATTCCACAAGCCGAAACAGCGCATGTCTCCACTATATAAGCTGCAAGCGGGACCGCGTGAACGCTCCGAAACAACGAGGAAGTAACACAGCAGTGTATTGGTAATTAAGTATGACTACGGAGTCAGCAGCCCAGGTCAGCATGGGTATGATGGGTTAGTTATAAAAATTAAGCGATCGAGTGCTGTCACTTCTGTGCAGCACGCAGGCACTAGTCAGGCATATACGTACGTTGATCGCATCAAGATCCAATCCCGCTCGTGGTTGTTGCGCGACAAGCTTTGCTTTCCCTTCACTTTCTAGCAAGGATATTCAGGTTCAGCTTTTGTCCCACTGAAGTGGGGAATGCGCGCCTGGTTTTGTATATGACCAATTGACCACAAGTCCTTTCGAGAACGCGCAGGAGAACTGCGCATCATTCTCAATTGACCACAAGTCCACAACCAACCGCCCCCCGCCGCTTTGTTGAACTTCTTTAGCAAATCCGACGCGGCGCTGCCCCCATGAATCAAACCTCCCACTAGTAGATGTCTGTAGGAAGCTGAGCCGAACTCGGGTGGCGGACGGACTCACGGCACACAAATGTCAGCATGAAGCATGAATGAAGAACCGTGCAGAAAGAGCAACAGAATGAGTAAAAATGTAAATGCGTTGGAGGTCCATGAACTTATCCGTTTGTGTCATCTTGATCGACGAATAATTTCTTTTTATAGTTTTGTGTCCACGACCTTGTCCGCCTGTGCCATCTAAATCTATGAACCTTTTTTTTCTGTATTTTTAGGTCTGCAAACTTTGTGCACCTTGTAGCCCCAAACCTGTTTGCGTGTGCCGCCACCCACGTAGATAAACGTTTTTTTTTCTTTTGAATTAGTTCTGACATGGCTTGACTGTGATCCACCGTGACCCTAGTTGGAAATTAATCCGCCACTGGATACAAGAGAGATATATGCCTAATATTTGGAAGAGAATAAAGAGACAGCGGTCCATTGGTTCATCAAGAAGTATGACTGGTCGGACCGCGTTCCAGGTCCACTGTCCAGTGAGGGCCATGCTATGTGAATTACTATATAAAAAAACATAGGTAATTCACATAGCATGGGCTCAAACCACAGAAAACACGCATCTCAAAGTTCATGGATATAGCTAAAACCGTTAAAATGTTGTCAGAATCAATAAACTCCGGTCACAAACTCAGAAGCCATGCCCCTGCAGCAAACTGAAGGATTTTTTTCTTGAGGAAAATAAGCTAAAGGATTGATGGCATTCATCCAACCAGCAAGATGCGTAACTACTTAGAGTTTACAATTTTATTGCAAAGAAGGCTACTGGATACAAGAAAAATATGTGCCTAATATTTGGAAGAAAACAAAGAGACAACGGTCCATTGGTTCCATTTTCTTGCAAATAAGCCTTCTGAATATAAGAGAAAACATTTCTGGATATTTGGAAGATAACAATAGGGATGATTGTCCGTTTGTTTGCTATGCATTAGAAAAGAAACAGAAGGCGTTTCTGTTAGGACATAACCAGATGTCATCGAGGATACCTTGCCGATAGCAACATTTCCTCTTCCATAGTGTATTGTCTGCTTGTTTCCACACCGAGTCCATATGCTACATAATGGGCTGCAGTTTGATCATTATCATATTTCATTCTCGAAATAAGATTATGAGCATGTCTATTTTTGGCCCTCAAGGTTTCGAGGGTCATTTCAACTTCCCTCATCCTAGGCCGATCCTCGCTATTCAATTTTGTACATTTTGCCGCTAGTGCAGCAACCTCATTGACCTGATCTTGATCTCCCTTCTCTACCATGATTTGAGGATCTAATATGTCAACCAGTCTACCTTCAGTGAGTAGTGACGTGAAATGTGAAACAAGACCTTCACCATCATCAGATCGGTAGACAAATGGTTTCTTTCTTGTAAGTAATTCTACAACAAGAACACCAAAACTGAAAACATCGCTCTTGTCGGTTAGTCGGCCTGTATAATAATACATGGGATCTAAGTAACCAATGGTTCCCTGGACGGCTGTAGTGACTCCAGTTTTATCCAATGGGATATATTTTGATGCTCCAAAATCTGATACCTTGGCTATTAAATTATCATCAAGAAGTATGTTGGATGACTTGATATCTCTATGGAGTATTGGTGTTGAAGCAGCGGAATGTAGATAAGCTAGAGCTCTAGAAATTTCGGAAGCAATCCTAACTCTATCATCCCATGATAGTGAAATTGGTCCTTCGACATGAAGATGGCAGGAAAGAGTACCATTTGATATATACTCATAAACCAGCAATGGAACTTCCGTCTCAAGACAACACCCAAGAAGCTTGACAACATTCCTATGGTTGATTTGGGAAAGAATAGCAACCTCATTTATGAAGTCATCAATTTCTCTTTGTACTATGATCTTTGATTTCTTGATGGCCACAACTTGTAGGTTTAAAAGTCCTTTATATACAACACCATGCCCACCACCACCCACTTCATGAGACACATCAAAATTGTTTGAGGCCTTCTGTAGCTCCTGTAAAGTAATGATCATCCTTTCACCAATATCGGACTTTTGTGGTACCAACTGCTGGAGTAGCAAACCATGATTTTGCTTGAAGAATCTTTCCTTCATCTGTTTAGCCTTATGCATCTTGATTTTACGTGTTATGAAGGGTGTACCAAGTGCCAAAAATAAAAAACTTAAGCCACCGGCGACTCCAAGCCCGATTTTCAAAACTGAAAAAAAAATCAAATTGATATAGAAATGTCATGATTCACATTTAGCCAACAAGTATACTGCTATTGCATGATCATCATCATTTATTTCATCAAAGGATTATAGATAAGAGAGGGATATACAAAACAGGTCTCATTGTACAAAGCACTTTAATCACGGAGTTTCATGTTAGCTAAGAGATTCTCCAAAAGAAAAGTATGTTACCTGATAGGGAGCTACAACGCCCTTTTGTGAAGGGATCCCCATAGGTTCCATCCTTACATCGGCAATGGAAGGTTCCAAGCATATTTATGCAGACCCCGTAGCATGAGTAGAGATCCGGTTGTAGGCATTCATCAATGTCTAGAAAGATAGCACAGCAAAAATATGAACAAGTTGCACACTGAAGAAGCAAAGCCATATAAATCAATGAGTATAGCAGAAAAAATAGATGGTGTTTACAAAGAAAATGAATAAAGGACAACCTAGATAGATGGTGAACCATTTTCTTTCTTATAAATTAGCCATGAACAATACACTAGTAGACAAGATATATCTGGATCAGATTTTATTCTCGGGAATAAATTTGAATGTTTCTTAAAATAGTCAAACACATGGCATGGCTTGCTAATGGGAATTATTGGGCTCCATAACAATGGAACATATAATATAATCGATTGCTACGTTGGTGAGAGAGATTATCCCATTGTGGGCATGAGCAAAATAAACCCAAGCCAATTCTCGTGAACTAGTATGGTGGCCCATGAATTTGAGCTGCTAGTGTTGTATTATATAGAATATGCAATCAATAAGTATAGCCTTATGATAGTTTCTTATTATTTCCAATTGATTGTTTTGGAATGATAACAATGCATAATTTATAAATTTATGAGTAAAGTGCATGGCTGGTCCTTGAACTTGTCCAACCGTGTCACCTAGGTCCTCGTACTCTCAAATTGCAGTTTTCGCTCCCCAAACTTAGCTTTGAATGTCATTTAGATCCATATACTGTCAAAATGCAACTCTAGGTCCCTAAACTTGGCTTCGGGTGTCATCTAGGTCCAATGCTCTCAAAATATAGTGTTATTTCAATTAAAAATGGTTAAATTAGGTGAGTAAATGCGGATCTGACAACCTAATGCATGCCATTCTTTGATAAAATTGAGGAGTGAATATGTGTTTTTTACTACACCCAGAGTTTGTACTATTTGCTAATGTTATTTTTTAATTTTTTTAAATTTGGTACAACAATGTTTAACAATATCTGTTATTTTATTTCTGCTCACTTGAATGAACTAGAACATGAAAGCATTTATTAATGTTCTATACACACATTTGAGTTAAAATTCATGTTTGTTTAACTATAATTATGTTATATCTATGAATTTTTTAATCAATTTAATTAGGATAATATGATGTATTTTGAAAGTATAGGACCTCTATGACCCCCGAAGCTAAGTTTGTGGGGCTATAGTTGCATCTTAAGAGTATAGGCACCTAAATGCCATCGGAAGCTAAGTTTAGGGAGCCAAAATTGCTATTTGAGGGTATAGGTACCTAAGTGGCACGGCTGAACAAGTTCGAAGACCGGTCATGCACTTTACTCTAAATTTATATACATGTATTTTGGACCTTTTTTCCCAATGACAATGGTGGGTAATTTCTAAAACATGTAAAAGACACTTTAGACTAATATTTCCATAATGGCAGCAATGGGTAATTTTTAAAGCGTGTGCCGAGGCATTTTAGATTATTTCTAATTTTTGAGTGCGAAAATGATGAGATATGGTACCTGTGCATCCATTTGGTACAGAAGCATTGCCCTCGTAGCCTGGAAGGCACTTGCACTGGTATCCTCCTCCTGTATTGTTGCAGGCGCCATAACACGGGTACGTCTTTGGATGGTCACATTCGTTGACATCTGAAGGATCAATGTCGTGCATTAAATTAATTGAAATTGATTACAACATATTAATTCAAACTGGGACAAGAAACCAGAGTACTCATCGTTTACCATAGCATCCATTGGGAACATAAGGGTTGCCTTGGTATCCCGGATCACAGTGGCAGAGATGCCCGTTTTGGACTTGGACAGTGCCAAACGGTTGCGTGATGTTGTTGCAAAAGCTGTGGTCACTCCGGCACGCGGCAGAGGATGCGTTGCCGTGGCACGTCGTCTGGCTGATCCTCCAGTCGAGCACAGCAGGGAGGTCTGGAATTTCCATTTGCTTCTTTTCTTTTTCCATTTTCTCTTTTTCCACCAGCAGCTTCTCGAAAAAGTTGTACTCCGATTCAACGATCCAGGCCAGGGCAGCCGAATTTGGACCTGTCGCTCCGTTCATCTGGACTGTCTTGAACACATAGGAGCTGCGCTCCGCCATGATGTTCGCCTGGCAGCATGCGACGCCGGAGCAGTCTGCTGGCACACGATCCAACGACCAGCGGCCGTCCACGTCCCACTCCCAGTTGCACAAGACTGCGGAGGTGCTCAAGGTTCGATTGGGATCTCCCTCGAGGAGGACCTGGACATCGCACCCGTACGCCACTAACTTGTTCCTCCCGTCCGCCAGAGTGTACGGCCCTCCCTCCACGAGAGCGCCGCTCCATGTGCGTGCTGTTATGGACTTGTTTCCCATGTAGTTATGGTCACTGCCAGGGAAGTAGGCGAAGCTGCCATTGATACGCACCGTTGCGTTGGGGACGGAGATCTCGATCACCGGCACGGTGCCGTCGCCGAGGAACAGCTTGGGTGGCCGGAAGGAGCGGTCGCAGGTGAGGTTGAAGCCAGGCTCCATGCCGAACGGGTACGGGACACTGATGTCGCCGCTGTTAGAGATAAAGAGATAGTTAGGTTGCGTGTGATTTCTCTTGTGTTACAGATAGAGTTCAGTTGTTGTAAACTAGTTTCCTTGTATACCAAGTTAGGTTCTATCTTGTACAGCAAGTTAGGAGTTTAATCTGTTGTAATCGACTCTATCTGTAAGGCCACGCCAGGGGCTATTCCTGGCCTATATAACACGCAACCTGCGGCCCCTTCGGGGGTAGAACGCTTCACCATCTTTACATGGTAATCAGAGCTAGTTCCTCCACAATATCCATCTATGGCGAACTCAACTTCTGCCAATCCTCTAGTTTCTGCTCTCGTCTCCGAGAAGCTTACTAGGGCCAACCATACCTTATGGAAGGCTCAGGTGCTGCCCACGCTGCGAGGCGCGCAGTTGGCTGGGTACATCGACGGCACAAAGAAGGCTCCTGCCAAGACACTTCCGGCCAAGAAACCGGATGACGATTCGGAGCCGAACCCGGCATATGATGCCTGGGTTGTTCAGGACCAGCAGGTCCTGAGCTATCTTCTCTCCACCATGACGCGAGACATGCTGACTCAAGTCTCGTCGCTCGCTACTGCTGAGGCTGTCTGGAACAAGATCGAGAGCCTCCTCGCGTCCCAGTCGCGGGCGCGCGTCATCAACACCCGGCTTGCGTTGGCAACAACGCAGAAGGGAAACATGACGGTGGTGGAGTACATCAACAAGATGAAAACCTTCGCTGATGAGATGGCATCGGCGGGGAAACGTCTAGATGACGAAGAACTAGTCAGCTATATCCTAGCTGGGCTAGATCTTGACTACAATCCATTGGTGTCGGCCGTCGCTGCGCGTGTTGAGCCGATCTCGGTGGATGAGCTTTATGCTCAGATGGTGAGCTACGAGCAGCGGTACGACCTGCTGCACAACACTGGCTCCCAGTCCTCCGCCAACGTCGCCTCGAGGGGTGGCCGCGGCGGCGGAAATCAGCGTGGTGGCTTCGGTCGTGGACGCGGCGGTCGAGATGGCGGCCGTGGCCATGGCAACGGCGGCAACTACGGTGGCAACTACAACAACCAGAAGCCCAACTCCAACAGCAAGAAGGTTCCCTGCCAGATGTGTGGCAGAACTGGACATGGAGCGCTTAAATGCTACAAGCGCTTCGATGTCCACTATCATGGAGAAGAAAAGAGCGCCGCTGCCGCCACCACATCGTCCTACCAGACTGATCCGCTTTGGTATGCGGACTCGGGCGCTACTGATCATGTCACGAGCGAATTGGAGAAGCTGTCGGCACGTGAGAAGTACACCGGCAACGACCAAGTTCACACGGCAAACGGGCAAGGTATGGAGATTAGTCATATTGGTCATGCTTTTGTTCAAACTCCTAGTAGGAATCTTCACTTAAACAATGTTCTCCATGTTCCCAATGCTAGCAAAAACTTGGTCTCTGTTCATCATTTTACGAAAGACAATCATGTGTTTCTTGAACTTCACCCTGAGTTCTTTTTGGTTAAGGATCAGGATTCGAGGAAAACTCTTCTACAAGGCAAGTGTAGAGGAGGACTTTACCCCTTGCCGTCATCTTCCATCAGATCTCGTAGGCAAGTTTGTGTAGCTGTCAAGCCCTCGTCAACAAGATGGCACAGTCGGCTAGGTCATCCATCGGAGCTCGTCGTCAAGCAAGTCATTAGCAAAAATAATCTTCCTGTTTCCTTAGAATCAAATAAAGCATCGGTTTGTGATGCATGTCAACAGGGCAAACATCATCAGCTGCCCTATCCCAAGTCGTTTAGTGTGTCTCAAGCTCCTTTGGAACTTATTTTTTCGGATGTATGGGGTCCTGCCCCGAATTCTGTTGGAAGAAAGTCATATTATGTTAGCTTCATTGATGATTTCAGCAAATTTACTTGGATTTATCTCCTCAAACACAAATCTGAAGTTTTTCAGAAATTCCATGAATTTCAATCTCTTGTTGAGCGTTTGTTTGATCGAAAAATTCTTGCCATGCAAACTGATTGGGGAGGGGAGTATCAAAAGCTTAATTCTTTCTTCCAACGTGTAGGAATTTCCCATCATGTCTCTTGTCCACATGCCCATCAACAAAATGGGTCTGCCGAGCGCAAACATAGGCACATAGTTGACATGGGACTTTCTCTTCTTGCTCACGCATCCATGCCCCTAAAATTTTGGGATGAGGCTTTCCTTGCTGCAACTTATCTTATTAATCGACTCCCTAGTAAAGTAATCAATGGAGAAACACCCCTTGAGCGTCTCTTTCACGAAAAACCCAATTACAATTTCCTTCGTGTCTTTGGTTGTGCTTGCTGGCCGAACCTTCGTCCATATAATGATAGGAAACTTGCTTTTCGTTCTAAGCAATGTGTGTTCTTGGGTTATAGTAATCTTCACAAGGGCTTTAAATGTCTAGATCCTCCTACTGGACGTGTCTACATATCTAGGGATGTCGTGTTTGACGAAGATGTGTTCCCCTTTGCTTCTCTTCATCCCAATGCCGGTGCACGCTTGCAAGCGGAAATTCTTCTTTTACCACCTCAATTGAGAAATTCCAGTAGTACCTCCTGTAATGACCAATCCCTGTCTAATTCTCCTACTCCTGCTGCTTCTACACCTATTATTATTCCTACTAACAGTTTACATGATGCGCAAGAAAATTCAGGAGAAAACAGTGCAGGAATTCGTCAATTTGTACCTCTTTTAGGTCCTGGTGCTACACGCCAAGCGAGCACTGATTCTTATGATGATCCGCCTGGCGCGTCTGAACCTCGTACGCACGGGGTTCCAGGCGGATCTGCCTCGTCTGCACCGGTCGCGGCAGCATCGCACGCTGCCCCACTGTCGCCGCCTCGGGAGCGTGCCGCGGGATTGTCTACGCCTATCCCTGCGCCACCTCTCCCGGATGCGGCGGCCCCTGGATCTGCTGTGGTCGCCCCGGACCCACCTGCTCCTGCGTCGCCGGGCGGTCTGCCGCCAGGATCTCCTGCGCCCCCGTCTCCTGTTGCTCCTGCTGTGCTTGAGCCTGCTGCCCCAGTTGTGCCAGATCATGCTGCTCCCGCTGCACCTGCTGTTGATCGACCGGTCACTCGGCTACAGAAAGGTATTCGTAAAGAAAAACAATTCACTGATGGCACTGTTCGGTATAGTTTTCTAGCAGGCACAGATGAGCCACATAATCTGCAAGATGCTCTAGCTGATGATCGTTGGAAATTGGCTATGGATTGTGAATTTGAAGCTCTAGCAAGGAACAAGACATGGCACCTCGTCCCTCCACCAAAGGGCAAGAATCTTATTGACTGTAAGTGGGTCTATAAGGTCAAAAGAAAAGCTGATGGTTCTCTTGATCGATATAAAGCCCGATTAGTAGCAAAAGGTTTTAAACAGCGATATGGTCTTGATTATGAAGACACCTTTAGTCCCGTTGTGAAGGCAGCTACTATTCGTCTTATCTTGTCACTTGCAGTTTCTAGAGGGTGGAGTTTACGCCAGTTGGATGTACAGAATGCGTTTCTTCATGGTGTTCTGGAGGAAGAAGTGTTCATGAGGCAACCACCTGGTTATGAAGATCCCAAACAGCCTAATTATGTCTGTAAGTTGGATAAGGCTATTTATGGTTTAAAGCAAGCACCACGTGCGTGGTATGCACGGCTGAGTACACGGTTACAAGAACTTGGCTTTATACCGTCTAAATCTGATACTTCCTTGTTCTATTTCCATCGAGGCAATGTGACAGTTTTTTTCTTGGTCTATGTGGATGATATAATTGTTGCTAGTTCATCTTCAGATGCTACTACATCATTGCTTCGGGGTTTGGAAAAAGACTTTGCCTTGAAAGATTTGGGTACCTTGCATTATTTCCTTGGGATTGAAGTCAAGCCGATCAAAAATGGAATTTTGTTGTCTCAAGAGAAGTATGCGACTGATTTGCTCAAGAGGGTGAATATGAGTATGTGCAAATCATATGCTACTCCCATGTCTGTTTCAGAAAAATTATCTATGGTGCAAGGTACGCCTCTTGGTTCTGAGGATTCAACAAATTACAGAAGTATTGTTGGTGCACTACAATACTTGACATTAACTAGACCAGATATCTCATATTCTGTTAATAAGGTATGCCAATTTTTACATGCTCCTACCACTGATCATTTAACTGCTGTTAAGCGTATTTTGAGATATGTAAAAGGAACACTTGGTCTTGGACTTCGAATTTGCAAGTCAAACTCCATGATAGTTAGTGCCTTTTCTGATGCTGATTGGGCTGGTTGTGTTGATGATAGAAGATCAACAGGAGGTTTTGCGGTGTTTCTTGGTTCAAATCTTGTTTCTTGGAGCTCTAGAAAACAGGCTACCGTGTCCAGGTCTAGTACAGAAGCAGAATATAAATCTCTAGCAAATGCAACAGCCGAGGTCATGTGGATTCAGATTTTGTTGACTGAAATTGGTATTTCTCATCCTCCAGCAGCTCGTCTCTGGTGTGACAATTTAGGAGCTACCTATTTGTCTGCAAACCCTGTTTTTCATGCACGAATGAAACATGTTGAGGTAGACTACCACTTTGTGCGTGAGAGGGTGGCTCGACGATTGCTGGATATAAGATTTGTGAACTCTGGCGATCAAGTTGCAGATGGCTTTACAAAGCCTCTCTCCCTTCGGCGCTTGACTGAATTTGTGCACAATCTCAATCTTGGACGTTTGTGATTGAGGGAGGGTGTTAGAGATAAAGAGATAGTTAGGTTGCGTGTGATTTCTCTTGTGTTACAGATAGAGTTCAGTTGTTGTAAACTAGTTTCCTTGTATACCAAGTTAGGTTCTATCTTGTACAGCAAGTTAGGAGTTTAATCTGTTGTAATCGACTCTATCTGTAAGGCCACGCCAGGGGCTATTCCTGGCCTATATAACACGCAACCTGCGGCCCCTTCGGGGGTAGAACGCTTCACCATCTTTACAGCCGCAGCTCCTGGTGCAGCTACTACTCTCCTGGCCAGTGGATGCCGCAGCTGGAGCTGCGACGACGCCGGATGGCAACAGCAGCGCTGCAAGCACAGCAGCGAGCGCTATGACTCCCCTGCTTTCTACCTTCTCCATGTGTGCGCTATGGTTTTTTGTTACTTTTGTTCAAGGAAGCTACTCCGAATTACCTCATATCTCGCACACGCTGTTGATTTTTGGTGCAGGATACTCATCTCGGTAGGATCTTGGTTTTCCACCATATGTCGCTACGCATTATTGATATACGGGTGACAGGCATACCCATCTGCCGTGTACGACCAACTGGTATATCAAGACTGATTTGTGGTGCTCACGTAATCCCCTGATACACGATGTGACTTGATGGGTTGACTTAAGTTGATTTATTTGTGGTGCAGGATACTCATCTACTAGATAAGTAGATAGGATCCTGGTTTTTCATCTCATTTGCTACTCAAAATTAATATACCATATCCAACTAGAGTACTGATTTTTAGTGCAATATATTTGTTCGTAGGTCTTCCTCTTAAATGTTGGGCAACCGCGATCGAGGGTGACTGCAAACGATTTGAAGACCAGATATGGACTCCCTGTGTATAGGGTCATAGCGTGTACTCCACCGTGCTCTTACCGCGCTAAAATCTGGACGGGCACGGCCGAGAAGGGTTCAGGGTTTGAGTAAGTGGGTTGTAGAGCCCAGCCCAGCAGGTAGGCCCATGCGGCCATGCAGGGGCAAGGCAAGGAGAAGGCACGTTACGCCCTGCCGTGCCTCAAGCACGGCAGTGGAGATCCTCTCAAAAAAAAAAGCACGGCAGTGGAGCTGGTTCCGAGTGGTGATGAGGTGAGGTGACGTTTGTTAAAAAGGAAAGGAATAAGTCTACTTCACCCCCCTGAACTATTGCCAGTGGATCACTTCACCTCCCAAACTAAAAAAACGGACATTCTACCCCCTTACCTTTGCAAAACCGTCTAGTTAACCCCCCGGCCGGTTTTGGAGGGTGGTTTTTCCACGTTGGATCAGGCTGACGAGCAAACCCCACTAATAAGTGACCTTATTGACCCCGTAACACAATAGTCGGCAGCAGCGCCAGAGAACTCGTCACCGGCTCAACAGCAGCTCGGCACAGTTCCAGGACCTCCACATGTGTCTGGAACGCAAACACTTGTGAGCCCAGGCCGGGCGCCTTGGCAGGGGAGGTGGCTTCAGCATCGTCGGCATCGAGCACGGCGATTCGCCTAGGTTCTGGCAGCGCCGAGCGTGTGATGGCTGCACCAGGAGCATTGGTTTAAGGCTTGCGAGCATCAAATCAGAGACGAAAGGGCAATCAATCAAACGAGCACTGGCCCTTCTTCACTCTTGCAGTTCAAGGATGACAATATTTACAAAGGGGCCAGCGGTGATGAGAACTACAAATTGAAGACCATGGGCTGGGGATTCAGGTGTTGGAACAGTCAGGGAGATGCACACTAATATGGAGCACAAGAGCGTGCAAGCAATCGAAACAGCACTGACCTATGGTGGACGAATCAAAGACAAGGCACGGGTTCTTCCTGTGGACGGGGCAGAGCAAGAACGGTGTCGATCTCCACGTACGGCGCACGTGAGAGTGAGCCAGGGCCGGGAGGTCGCTGCAGGCTGCACAAGCTCGGCCTCCTGGAGCTTGGCCATGGTTAGAGAGAGCAGGGAGAGGCCGACGCTACAGGATAAGGGAGGAAAGGGAAGATGAGAAAGAGATGCAACTGACATGCGGGACCGTGTCCACCTCAGCCTCTAGTTTGGCAAACCCGCCTGCCCAAACCACTTGAGGGGGCAAATTAGACGGTATTGGTAAGCTCAGGGGGTTAAATCTCCAGTTTAAAAGGTTGTGAGGTGAAGTAGTCAGCCTGTAATAGGTGAGGGGGTTATGTAGACTTATTCCAAAAGGAGACGAGGTGACATTTTTGCTAAAAAAAAAAATGCAGTGAGGAGTCGGAGTCTTAGTGGCGCCGGCTGCCACCGCCGAGTGACGCAGTGCTGAAGTTAAGCACCTGAACTCACCCCCGCCTCATGTCAGTCCGCAGGAAAGCGGCTCCCTGTCCGGTAATTACCGCTGCTCAAGATCGTACATCTGTTTGTTGCAAGGTTCAGCTGGAATATCACGGTGCCACCACACAAAATCATGTCACAACATTAGTAAGACTGCTGGTCGTTAAAGCTGCATTTAAGTTTTTTTCTCCATTGCCGATTGGTTCGAGTTCATAGCTATGACACGGGATGTGCAAACTGTACGTGTTCACATCCGGGCGCCAGGTGCACAGGGCCGAACGTACAGCTGCCCAGGGCTTCACTGGAGTCCGCCCACGAGGACTTGGAGAAGTGAAGAGCCCGCCGAGCGTCGCTCCATGTGCCCACTGTTATAAGCTTTGGGGCCGATGCTGATGCCGCTGCGGTTGCTGCCGCCTGCCGGGGAAGTAGGTTAAGCTGCGATTGATGCACACCGTGCCGTTGCGCAGGTCGATCCCGATCACCTGCACGGTGCCATTGCCGGTGGGAGTGGTCGCAGGTGAGGTTGAAGCCGCGCTCCACGCCGAACGGGCACGGGACGCTGATGTTGCCGCACATCAGGGCGCAGCTGTCCGGCGCTAATTAACTCGGTGGCGGCCACCGGCGCCGCTGCACCCAACACATGCAGCAGTCGTACGGCAGCAGCCGCTAATAGCATCACTCTCCTGCTTATCGCCACACTCATATCCATGCACGCGGCCACCACGAGCTGGTTCTCCCTTGATCTTCGCAAGCAAGCTAGCTAAACTGATTCCCTTTGCTAAGAAGCCCGGATCTACAATGACAATATAGGCGCATGCATGCTTCATTATGTAACTAAACTAGAAATAAAGCAACATGATCGAGTGAACATAACATACAGAGGAATTAATAGGTGCCGGTGTAGCGGTGTGTGAACACTGGACCTGATTTGGGATCAACAGATTTTGTTGTGCGTGGTTATGCCCGAGCACCAAACCACCCACGAGCTGACCAGCAAGAATGCTTGCAGTGGTAAGCTAAAATTGAGTGAGTTCTGTCACTTTTTGTGCATCAATCGGGCATCCAGGTACATCGCATCAGGATAGATTCCCCGCATGGTTGTGCAAAATGCTTTGCTTTTTTCCTTCGCTTTGTGGCGAGAAAAATAAATAAATTTACCTTTCAGCAAAGGAGGAACACGCTTGTGATGATCACAACTCATAACAACCACGATTCTCAAAAAAAAAAAAAAAAAAAAAAAAAAAAAAAAAAAAAAAAAAAAACCTCACATCAACCACCTGCGTGTTTAACTTGTTTAGCAAGGTCACTTGAAACTACACCGAACAGATCAGGTGGCGGTCGGAGGCGGCACATACGCGGTGTCTTGGCGAGAAGCAACAAAGTCCTTTCAACTAACTAAGGATACATTCACCCAAAACATCATAGAACCATTACTTAAAAGTTTACATTTTTATTGCAAACAAGCCTACTGAATATAAGGGAATATTATTCCGAAAAATTAGAAGAAAATATGCAGGACATTGCTTAAAATATAACAGGAATTGTTGTTGGGGCCATAACCAGATGTCATCGAGGAAGCGTTGCCGACAACACCATTTCCACTTCCATAGTGTATTGTCTGCTTGTTTCAATATTGAGTTCGAGAGATGACCAGTAAGAAACTGCACTTTGATCCCTATCATAGTTCCTCCTTGAAGTAGTAGCATCACGTCTGTTTGTACCCCTTAGGTTTTCGAGCGTCATCTCAACTTCCCTCATTGTAG
Organism: Eragrostis curvula; assembly: GCA_007726485.1. Taxonomy (NCBI): domain Eukaryota; kingdom Viridiplantae; phylum Streptophyta; class Magnoliopsida; order Poales; family Poaceae; genus Eragrostis; species Eragrostis curvula. Next base: position 6,890,734 of record RWGY01000051.1, on the reverse strand, counting down.
GCCTATCTTCTCCATTCAACTTTGTACACTTTACTGCTAGTGCAGCAACCTCATTGACCTGCTCTGCTCCCTCTTCCATGATTTGAGGATCTATGATTTCAACCAGTCTACCTTCAGCGAGTAATGATGTCAAATGAGAAACAAGGCCTTCACCATCGTCAGATCGGTAGGCAAATGGTTTCCTTCTAGTGATCAATTCTACAAGAAGAACACCAAAGCTGAAAACATCGCTCTTGTTTGTTAGCCGGCTTGTATAATAATACATGGGATCTAAGTAACCAAAAGTTCCCTGGACGGCTGTAGTGACTCCTGTTTGATCCATAGGGATATACTTTGAAGCTCCAAAGTCTGATACCTTCGCAACTAAGTTGTCATCAAGAAGTATGTTGGATGACTTGATATCTCTGTGGAGTATTGGTGTTGAAGCAGCTGAATGTAGATAAGCTAGAGCTTTAGAAATTTCGAAGGCAATCCTTAGTCGATCATCCCATGGTAGTGAAATTGGTCCCTCGACATGAAGATGGTGGGCAAGAGTACCATTTGTGATATACTCATAAACCAACAATGGAACTTCTGTCTCAAGGCAGCATCCAAGAAGCTTGACAACATTCCTGTGGTTGACTTGAGAAAGAATTGCAACCTCATTTATGAAGTCATCAATTTCTCTTTGTACTATGATCTTTGATTTCTTGATGGCTACAACTTGCAGGTTTAAAAGTCCTTTATACACAACACCATGCCCACCACCACCAACTTCGTAAGATACATCAAAATTGTTTGTAGCCTTCTGTAGCTCCTGTAAGGTAATGTTCATCCTGCCACCAATATCTGAGTTTTGTGATACCAACTGCTGGAGTAGCAAACCGTGATTTTGCTTGAAAAATCTTTCTCTCATCCTTTTAGCCTTATGCAACTTTATTTTACGTGTTATGAAGGGTGCACAGAGTGCCAAAAACAAACAACTTAAGCCACCGCCATGTAACACCCCAAATTTCAAACCAAGAATTAAATGAAATAAAAATCACTCCGATTTTGAATTTTATGTTTATTTCTTTCCTCCTCATCAAATTTTAGAAATAAAACTAGCAAAGAAAAATACAAACCTAGTTACAATGGAAAATTTTGAAATATAAAATCTATGCTCAAGTGCTTGTTTACATTTAATATTTACTAAAAGTTTGAATTTTTGAATTTACAACAAAATAAAATAATTGTAAGTTAAACCTTAGCAAATTCACTTTGAAATTCAAAATTTTGAATTTAAAACTTGCATCAAGACTCACCATATGCATTCCTTAGTTTTATTGTGTTTATTTTGAATATTCGGTTCACTTTTGTTTTTGTGCGAATTTGAAATTCCCTCAAATTCAAACTCCTAGAAAAGATTAAAACTACTTCTATTCTTCTTTCCCGTTTGGGCCCAAACCCTCTTTCCTTTCCCCTGCCGGCCCAGCCCAGCCCCTCCTTTCCTTTTTCTTTTCCGCCAGTGGGCCGCTTTCCCTTTTCGCTCGGCCCAGCTCTGCTCCGGCCCGCTTCGGCCCGCCTCGGCCTGGCCAGCCCACGACGCCGTCGTCTTCCTCCTCCAGCTCAACCGAGCTCGTCCGACGCCGCCGCCGACGTGCTGCCACCTCGACTGCCCGCTCATCGCCGTGCCCGCACTCGTGGACCGCCGCAAAGCACGTCGCGACAAGCGCCGCTTTCACACGGGACCACGTGAGCGCGCAGTGCGGCGCCGCAACCCTTGACCGGCAAGATAAGCTCGCCGCCGCCATTGACCAGAGTCGAGGAAGCTTCGTGGAGAAGGACGCCTCCTCCTCCGCCTATTTAAGCCGCCGCCCTCTCTGTGTCGCCTCCCTCTCTTCTCTCTCCCAGAATTGCCTCTTCCCCCATCCCTAACCCTAGACCGCGCCGTCGCCACTAGAGCCGAGAGGAGCTCGACCGGGCCGCTTCGTCGCCTCGTCGACGCGCTCGCCCTCCTCTGGCCCCCACCGGCTCCGCCACACTCCCGCACCCCTCTCGCACTCCTCAGCGCAGCGCGGAGAGCACCGGAGCTGAGCGCCATCGAGCTCTGCCGTCGAGCTTGGCCCCTTTTCGACGCTAGCCTCCTCCGCCGCGCATCGTCGTCAACAAGCCACCGTGGTGCGCTCCCCACTGTTTTCTTTCTCGCCCGCACTCTTTTCCATCGAGTTTGGCTCACCGGAGCGCCGTTTCGGCCAACTCCGGCGAGTCGCCGCCGCCTCCGGCGCCGCCAGTCGCCGCCGGCCGCCGCCTCCTCGCCCCAATCAACCTCAGCCCTCCATCGCCCTATCAACGGCCCAGATTAGATACCTCTTCGGTATGTGTAACCGGTCCACCGTGGACCGGTGGACCGCGGGCCCTCAGCCGGTCCACGAGCCCGTGGACCCAGTCCACAGAATTTCCTTTAGAAAAATAAATCCAAAATTCCTAGAAATCCCGGGGTCCTGTACATTTTACAGATAAGCCCCTCTTGTTTATTTTAATTATGTTTAGGTCCTATCATTTTACAGAAAAGTCCCTATACTTTTCTGTAATTACCTTTTAGCCCCTGTCTTTTTTTACATCAAGGCCCCTAAACTTTTCCATAATTATATACCAGTCCCCAGAACCTTTTGTAATTACATGTAAGTCCTCTGTAATTACAAATAAGCCCCTAGAACCTTTAAAATCTCCCTAGAAGCTTTAAATCTCCGTAACTTCGCCACCGTAGCTCCGTTTTGAGCGATTCTTGCGCTCACGCGTTCGTAGCAACGCGTAGAATCATTTGGTGCTGCTTTTAGAGCTTCGCACTAGATCTATAAACCATCCATACCCTAAGTTCCTCTCTCTCGCTCGATAAATCCTATATCGATAAAATCATTCGACGGCTGTCTCGCTTAACACAATTACTCTTTCACCTTCTAGCGCTGAACCTAGCCCACTTGGCCGCATCGCTCCACACCAGAGCATAACAATCTCTTTCCATCAAAACTTAGCCCTAACCCTAATATAGTTCATCCATCGCTCAAATGAACATAAACCCATATTGCCATCGACTGCCACCTATCCTACTTGATTTATCGATCTTGTTCTTATGTGGTCTTTTGTTGGATCTTATTGGGTCTTATCGTTGTTTATTGCTCTTTCAGTTGCAAGCATGCATTCATACCATGCATGATCACATATGCACGTGCTACTGTCATATCAACAACTCATACATGTTTATGAGAGATACACGCCCTTTTATATAACTGTATATAAATGCTCACATGCATCTACACATAGTGATAGCTTAGTACACATCATGATACCCTAAGAGCATATGCATAGCATGCCTTATTTATAATCTCGCTTATGCACTCTTACATATAAAATAAATTAGTAACCTTCCTTTAATAGATGGCATGTAGAGAACCTAAACCAGAAAATAACTAATCTTAACCAACATATGCATGTAAGTTCTTTAAACACTTGCATACCTAACCTTGCATGTAAATGTATGCTTACATATCCTCGCCATGTATAGTTCATATAATTAAACGTTTACATGCATGTTCTTAATAGGAATAATATAGAAGCTTACATATTAGATATGCACACAATCACCATCAATAAAGCATGTGCATCTCATCATACTCACATTAAGATTTTAGTAAGTAAAGTTTTATGCAAAACCCTACACCCTTGCTTTCTTTTAAGAGGAACTAAATAATTGATAATTTGTCTAGGTGAATATGGCCTTTACAAGGCCAAGAACATAACCAGTAACATATAACCTTTCATAAATAGAATATGATGCATCATGCATGATTCATACCCCCTTGTTCTTCATTGGAGTTCTATCGGCTCTTATTGGAGTTAATCGAATCTTATTTGGCTCTATTCGAACTTTAGTTCTTTTGCGGTAGTTGTTTATACGTATCGTTTCTATACGCTAGCTTACGCAAGGTCCGAGGAAGAACCAAAGGAATTCCAGAAGATCCAGTCCTGAAGGACGAGCTGAAGAATCCAAGTCACGAACGAAAGGATACGAACTCCGAGCAAGGACTCGAAGATATCGACATCAACATAAGAGCTTGAAGGCCCAAAATTGAAGGATTAGGATAGCGTTCTTCAGGCAAGCTCTACTTCTCCTTGATCATGATTGAACCTACTGTTTTCGCAATGCACCTATATGGCCTATTCTCGTATATGCATTACTTGTTACTTTACTGCTTGTGTAGCTATAGTCCTACTTGCTATTGATACTGGTGCCATTTACTTAGGCGTTAGTATCAGAATCCTTGTTTACCCTTGTTTACCTGTCACCTTGATAACCTTAGGATAGTCCCATCATTTCCATGATGGCACGTTCACCTTGCTACTAGATTGCTTAGGACCTTTCGCAATGTTTCTACATTGCCACCCCTTACTCACATATATGCTTTAAACTGTGTTAAATGAGTTTGGTGGTGTGCGTGATATATACTTGGGTTTGGGAGTAGCACAACTGTGTTAGGTGAAGATGATGATGGTGACGGTGATGATGGGATGGTTGGATTGCGGGCAAGGCCATTAGTAAGTGATTGATGATGAAATGATAAGGGTGATAGTCCCCTAGTGTGGGAGCATGGTGCTTGCCCGACCACATAAGGACCGGTTCATTCAACCTTAAACTAGATGATTCTCGTACTACCACGGATCCTGTTATGGGCAGGACTTGACCCTAACTTTCTGGTACCTACCACCTTGATCCATCCAGGAGGCAGTAGCGCAAACGAGCGCCCAGGAGAAGACTCCGGAGTGTGTATTGCTTAGGAGATCTGGCTTGTGATCCCCACCTTGATGTGCAGACGGGTCTGCATGAGGACTACTTGTAGTCTCATGAATGAGCCCCTGGGTATGGCTTGTGGGTGGCATTGTGGGGATACTCGGGAAAGGTGGGTTTCGCTATGTTGCTCCTTCGCCAAGAGCAATGTAGTCGGTGGGTAAAGATGTACAACCTCTGCAGAGTGTAAAATTCATCCGGATGGACGGCAGTCACGGCATATGACGCATCTATGTTGAGTTCGATATGATTAGCCACCTCTTATGTTCCTTGATGTGTGCGTGAGCAGTAGTCTGCTCGTGATTTTGGAAGTGAAGGCAATTGTGCCGGGTCGGTATGACCATTGAGGTCAGAAGGCCCAACTAAAACTTGGGAACTGGCGGGAACGTTTCATTCTCCCCCAGGGCCAACCAACTAAAACATTGTCAAACTATGTTTTCCTTTCTTTAATCCTTGTTCTATACTTCTGAACCTTGCATAAAGATTGCTTTCCGCAAACGAACCATTAAGCCTATTCCTTGCTAGAACCAAATATGCATGTATATATATACCCTTATGTAGTGTAGGGCTTGCTGAGTACCTTATGTACTCTCGCGTTTGCGATTGTTGGTTTAGTAGGAGAAGATTTCGTAGAAGACGACGACGATTGGGTTTTCGATTCTGCTTCTCAAGTTTGCTTGTGGCTTTGGGCCAAAGTCTTCCGCTGTCTGCTCACCTTTTGTCGGTCGGATGCACTGGGATAGTCTTAAATCCTAGTTGTTCCGCCACTGAAGGTCCATTATCAGGTATTATATTTATCCGAAGTATGCTTTTGATTATCATATCTGTGTTCTTGTGCGTATCAGCTACTGATCCAGGGACTGATACAGGATGCACAACAGATTCCAGGAATGGGGTCCGACAGAGTGGTATCAGAGCAATGCTTGACCGTAGAACGAAAACCTAGGATTTGACGTGCTCGAAAATAACTATTTTCAAAACTAGTTACAAAATCTCTAGTAGTACCTCTTTCCTATCTTTTAAAAACCTCAAGCTCTCCTCTCAATCAACCGTGGAAGTCACTTCTCAGCTCACCGTGTCTGTACAGGAAACTTCAACCTGATGGACAACCCCGGTTACATGACCGTTGAAGTGGAGGGCACATTTTATCAGGTCTACCGCGAACCGGATTTTGCTCCTAGACAAAAGAGAAATGGCAATGGTGCTAAGGGCATTAAGAGGACATGCTTCAATTGTCACAGCCCCGGACATATGGTCGCTGCTTGCCCTTTCCATGAACCAAACAATGAGGCAAGAGATGCAGAGACCAATAAGAGGAACGAAGTATCTCAAGTCGTAGCACCATCTGTGGAGATTCAATCTGTGGTACAAGAAAAGCCTCAAGAGCAAGTGAATTGCAGCAATACGGAAAACATACAGACCTACACTGTCACAAGCCTGGTAGAAAGAATGGACAACTTAGAAGAATCACAGAGAAGTATCGTAAAGAAAGTTGCCAACCTTACCAGAGCCCTACAAACCAAGAATACTAGAAAACGCCGCAGACAGAAAAGGAAAGATGACAGTGAAGCATTAGGTCAAGGTACGTCTAAACGGCCTAAGAAGCCAAGACGTTGTTTTCATTGCAAACAGGAAGGACACATGATAGGCGAATGCCCAACGTATGACGCTGAAGACAAACCACAGGAAAGGAAGGTACCACGAGCAAATCAGAAGTGCTACTTATGCCGAAATCACGGGCACTTTGCAACAGACTGCCCTGATTCCATCGGACAAGGAGACAATGAGTGACAATCCTGATCAAATCCCCAATCTAGCCCATAGAGGAAGGGACATCAATATTTACATACTTTATGTAAAAATATGGTAGCATAAACAATCTGATGTAATCCTGTTTGTGAGCAATAAAAGTATCAGTGTTTCCAGAGAATAATGTCTCGAGCAACCTTGAGTAAGGAAAGAATGCAAATTTTGGATTCCAACCCTAGAGGAATGCAATGATCATGTCTACATGTGCTTGGCTGACCCTAAAATATCAAGTCAAGACAACGTCCCAATGCAAGTACATGAAGAATGGTTTTTCTTTCACTGGCCAAGTCATACGACCCCCCTTCGATTCCTTTTTGGTCAACGGACTACGTGCTAGTCGAGTTCTGCAGACAATCGAAAGTCATTTCCCTTTTGCCTTAAGCCCCGTTTGTAGCACGCATACACATGAGACCTCAACAAATAAATCATGTCGTTTGTGTGATTCGATGGTTTTGTTGATTTTGGCTCCTTATTTTCTATGATTGAGTGCTTTAATCTAATTGAATAGCCTAATAATAATAACAACAGTCTAATAACTAGAGCAACAGCTTAACAACAGCTAAAAGCCAAAAAAAAAAAAAAAAAAAAAAAAAAAAAAAAAAACCCTTCCCTACCCACTTCCTAAATCTTTGCTGGTGAAACCAGGATGCTGCCAAGGAAGTCCGTCCGAGTTCAAACTCGCCAAAAGCTCAACGTGAAAGCAACTGAAGAACATGACGCTACAGGGCGAACCGCAAGAGACGGGACCAACAAAAGGAAGAAGTTAATGACACAACAAAACCGCCAAGTGAATAAAAGAAGACCATTCGCAGCTCATAGCCAGGAAACTGAGGAAAGTCACAACAACGGTGAAGAAGAAACTAACCAAGAGACCGAAGATAACGTCAACCAAGGGAGTAATGAGATTCCTGAAACGACACAGGTCAATTTCGCAGAAGTAATAGCCATGCAAACTCAACTGATGCAAGATCTTTTGCAAGAGCAACAGAGTGATCAGGAAATCAGTTCGAAGATGGCAGAATTTATGAAACTCAGGCCACCTGTTTATGATAGCTCAGATGATGACCCATTGGTAGCTGAAGACTGGCTCAGGAACATCAATAAGAAGCTCAATATCGTCAACGCTAATGATCAAGAAAAAGTGATGTTAGCAACACATCAACTAACTGGAGCAGCCGCTGAATGGTGGGGCAATTTCCGTGAAGCAACAACGGAACCTGACACCATCAGCTGGGAAGAATTTCAACAGTTGTTCCGCGTCTATCATATCCCTGAAGGAATTATGGAAATGAAAGCCGATGAATTTCGTTCACTGAAGCAAGGAACTATGACAGTACAAGAGTACATTCGTAAGTTCATGAAACTTTCTCGCTATGCTCCAGAAGAAATATCAACTGATAAGAAAAAGCAAGATCGCTTTCGGAAAGGACTTAACAAAAGACTGTATCTGCAGCTAGTCCCTCATGTCTATCCAGACTTCAGTACCTTGATGAATCGTACCATCTTACTTGAAGATGCTTGGTCAAAGTGGGAAAACGACAAGGAAAAAGATAACATTGCGAATGAGCAGCAAAATATCAATGTGGACGAAGAACATGATGTCATTATGGATGAAGAGCAAGGAATCAAAGTGCACAGTTTTAAACAGAGTGAAGAATCTCAGAAACTGAAAAGAAATCATCGTAGAAGGCCAAAATATCGGAAAGCAAGACAGAAGAAGCTCATCGGATCCTCTTTGCATCGTACAAACCCAGCTACTGGTCATCAGGATAGCAGAAACCTACAACAAGGAAATGTTGTTAAGGCTCCACGAGGACATCGGAAATGCTACCTATGCAAGCAGAAAGGACACTACATAGCAGACTGTCCTCAAGGCAACCATTGCAATAATGACATTCGTGCCAATTCAATCTAAACGCCGACACCAATGATATTTGAAGATACTCACAAGACGCCATAAGCTTCTATCTGGAAGGAGTAAGCCACTGATCTAGTAGTGGAATCTGTGTTTGTTACCTTTGTACCCGGAAAATCCTGACTGTCTGTGGTGAGCCACCATGTAAACAGGTTTATGAAATAAAATATGTGAGATGATGTTTAATATCCATTCAACGACTGTGATATACGTCAATACATGGTTTGCACAGGAAAACTCCATAACCTTTCCTCTTGAGGTAAAGTACAAGGATGTTAAGACGGAATCTTTCGAGACAAATCTTTTAAGTGGGGTAGTCCACCCACTATCTTGGAATTTCTTACCTGATGGACTGGAAAGGCCACCTATGGAATAATGAGAAAAGCCTAAATCTATTGGATAAGTAGAGCAAAGATGGGACGTTATCCTTGGTACCCAAGTTAAATCCCTTTTAAGTGGGGTAGGACCCCGCATAACCTTGAAGAGAGGACCACTGTTGGTACCGAAGTTCACAAAGGTCGAGAGAAACTGCTATCAAAGCCTACGCCATCAAGAACTCTCCGACAAAAGTTTGGGCGTTACCACCGTCAAGCAGGAAGACGCAACAGAAGTTCAACATCGTCTTGAGGATCGTTCGAATCTCGAGGACGAGATTCCTTTTAAGTGGGGTAGATCTGTAACACCCCAAATTTCAAACCAAGAATTAAATGAAATAAAAATCACTCCGATTTTGAATTTTATGTTTATTTCTTTCCTCCTCATCAAATTTTAGAAATAAAACTAGCAAAGAAAAATACAAACCTAGTTACAATGGAAAATTTTGAAATATAAAATCTATGCTCAAGTGCTTGTTTACATTTAATATTTACTAAAAGTTTGAATTTTTGAATTTACAACAAAATAAAATAATTGTAAGTTAAACCTTAGCAAATTCACTTTGAAATTCAAAATTTTGAATTTAAAACTTGCATCAAGACTCACCATATGCATTCCTTAGTTTTATTGTGTTTATTTTGAATATTCGGTTCACTTTTGTTTTTGTGCGAATTTGAAATTCCCTCAAATTCAAACTCCTAGAAAAGATTAAAACTACTTCTATTCTTCTTTCCCGTTTGGGCCCAAACCCTCTTTCCTTTCCCCTGCCGGCCCAGCCCAGCCCCTCCTTTCCTTTTTCTTTTCCGCCAGTGGGCCGCTTTCCCTTTTCGCTCGGCCCAGCTCTGCTCCGGCCCGCTTCGGCCCGCCTCGGCCTGGCCAGCCCACGACGCCGTCGTCTTCCTCCTCCAGCTCAACCGAGCTCGTCCGACGCCGCCGCCGACGTGCTGCCACCTCGACTGCCCGCTCATCGCCGTGCCCGCACTCGTGGACCGCCGCAAAGCACGTCGCGACAAGCGCCGCTTTCACACGGGACCACGTGAGCGCGCAGTGCGGCGCCGCAACCCTTGACCGGCAAGATAAGCTCGCCGCCGCCATTGACCAGAGTCGAGGAAGCTTCGTGGAGAAGGACGCCTCCTCCTCCGCCTATTTAAGCCGCCGCCCTCTCTGTGTCGCCTCCCTCTCTTCTCTCTCCCAGAATTGCCTCTTCCCCCATCCCTAACCCTAGACCGCGCCGTCGCCACTAGAGCCGAGAGGAGCTCGACCGGGCCGCTTCGTCGCCTCGTCGACGCGCTCGCCCTCCTCTGGCCCCCACCGGCTCCGCCACACTCCCGCACCCCTCTCGCACTCCTCAGCGCAGCGCGGAGAGCACCGGAGCTGAGCGCCATCGAGCTCTGCCGTCGAGCTTGGCCCCTTTTCGACGCTAGCCTCCTCCGCCGCGCATCGTCGTCAACAAGCCACCGTGGTGCGCTCCCCACTGTTTTCTTTCTCGCCCGCACTCTTTTCCATCGAGTTTGGCTCACCGGAGCGCCGTTTCGGCCAACTCCGGCGAGTCGCCGCCGCCTCCGGCGCCGCCAGTCGCCGCCGGCCGCCGCCTCCTCGCCCCAATCAACCTCAGCCCTCCATCGCCCTATCAACGGCCCAGATTAGATACCTCTTCGGTATGTGTAACCGGTCCACCGTGGACCGGTGGACCGCGGGCCCTCAGCCGGTCCACGAGCCCGTGGACCCAGTCCACAGAATTTCCTTTAGAAAAATAAATCCAAAATTCCTAGAAATCCCGGGGTCCTGTACATTTTACAGATAAGCCCCTCTTGTTTATTTTAATTATGTTTAGGTCCTATCATTTTACAGAAAAGTCCCTATACTTTTCTGTAATTACCTTTTAGCCCCTGTCTTTTTTTACATCAAGGCCCCTAAACTTTTCCATAATTATATACCAGTCCCCAGAACCTTTTGTAATTACATGTAAGTCCTCTGTAATTACAAATAAGCCCCTAGAACCTTTAAAATCTCCCTAGAAGCTTTAAATCTCCGTAACTTCGCCACCGTAGCTCCGTTTTGAGCGATTCTTGCGCTCACGCGTTCGTAGCAACGCGTAGAATCATTTGGTGCTGCTTTTAGAGCTTCGCACTAGATCTATAAACCATCCATACCCTAAGTTCCTCTCTCTCGCTCGATAAATCCTATATCGATAAAATCATTCGACGGCTGTCTCGCTTAACACAATTACTCTTTCACCTTCTAGCGCTGAACCTAGCCCACTTGGCCGCATCGCTCCACACCAGAGCATAACAATCTCTTTCCATCAAAACTTAGCCCTAACCCTAATATAGTTCATCCATCGCTCAAATGAACATAAACCCATATTGCCATCGACTGCCACCTATCCTACTTGATTTATCGATCTTGTTCTTATGTGGTCTTTTGTTGGATCTTATTGGGTCTTATCGTTGTTTATTGCTCTTTCAGTTGCAAGCATGCATTCATACCATGCATGATCACATATGCACGTGCTACTGTCATATCAACAACTCATACATGTTTATGAGAGATACACGCCCTTTTATATAACTGTATATAAATGCTCACATGCATCTACACATAGTGATAGCTTAGTACACATCATGATACCCTAAGAGCATATGCATAGCATGCCTTATTTATAATCTCGCTTATGCACTCTTACATATAAAATAAATTAGTAACCTTCCTTTAATAGATGGCATGTAGAGAACCTAAACCAGAAAATAACTAATCTTAACCAACATATGCATGTAAGTTCTTTAAACACTTGCATACCTAACCTTGCATGTAAATGTATGCTTACATATCCTCGCCATGTATAGTTCATATAATTAAACGTTTACATGCATGTTCTTAATAGGAATAATATAGAAGCTTACATATTAGATATGCACACAATCACCATCAATAAAGCATGTGCATCTCATCATACTCACATTAAGATTTTAGTAAGTAAAGTTTTATGCAAAACCCTACACCCTTGCTTTCTTTTAAGAGGAACTAAATAATTGATAATTTGTCTAGGTGAATATGGCCTTTACAAGGCCAAGAACATAACCAGTAACATATAACCTTTCATAAATAGAATATGATGCATCATGCATGATTCATACCCCCTTGTTCTTCATTGGAGTTCTATCGGCTCTTATTGGAGTTAATCGAATCTTATTTGGCTCTATTCGAACTTTAGTTCTTTTGCGGTAGTTGTTTATACGTATCGTTTCTATACGCTAGCTTACGCAAGGTCCGAGGAAGAACCAAAGGAATTCCAGAAGATCCAGTCCTGAAGGACGAGCTGAAGAATCCAAGTCACGAACGAAAGGATACGAACTCCGAGCAAGGACTCGAAGATATCGACATCAACATAAGAGCTTGAAGGCCCAAAATTGAAGGATTAGGATAGCGTTCTTCAGGCAAGCTCTACTTCTCCTTGATCATGATTGAACCTACTGTTTTCGCAATGCACCTATATGGCCTATTCTCGTATATGCATTACTTGTTACTTTACTGCTTGTGTAGCTATAGTCCTACTTGCTATTGATACTGGTGCCATTTACTTAGGCGTTAGTATCAGAATCCTTGTTTACCCTTGTTTACCTGTCACCTTGATAACCTTAGGATAGTCCCATCATTTCCATGATGGCACGTTCACCTTGCTACTAGATTGCTTAGGACCTTTCGCAATGTTTCTACATTGCCACCCCTTACTCACATATATGCTTTAAACTGTGTTAAATGAGTTTGGTGGTGTGCGTGATATATACTTGGGTTTGGGAGTAGCACAACTGTGTTAGGTGAAGATGATGATGGTGACGGTGATGATGGGATGGTTGGATTGCGGGCAAGGCCATTAGTAAGTGATTGATGATGAAATGATAAGGGTGATAGTCCCCTAGTGTGGGAGCATGGTGCTTGCCCGACCACATAAGGACCGGTTCATTCAACCTTAAACTAGATGATTCTCGTACTACCACGGATCCTGTTATGGGCAGGACTTGACCCTAACTTTCTGGTACCTACCACCTTGATCCATCCAGGAGGCAGTAGCGCAAACGAGCGCCCAGGAGAAGACTCCGGAGTGTGTATTGCTTAGGAGATCTGGCTTGTGATCCCCACCTTGATGTGCAGACGGGTCTGCATGAGGACTACTTGTAGTCTCATGAATGAGCCCCTGGGTATGGCTTGTGGGTGGCATTGTGGGGATACTCGGGAAAGGTGGGTTTCGCTATGTTGCTCCTTCGCCAAGAGCAATGTAGTCGGTGGGTAAAGATGTACAACCTCTGCAGAGTGTAAAATTCATCCGGATGGACGGCAGTCACGGCATATGACGCATCTATGTTGAGTTCGATATGATTAGCCACCTCTTATGTTCCTTGATGTGTGCGTGAGCAGTAGTCTGCTCGTGATTTTGGAAGTGAAGGCAATTGTGCCGGGTCGGTATGACCATTGAGGTCAGAAGGCCCAACTAAAACTTGGGAACTGGCGGGAACGTTTCATTCTCCCCCAGGGCCAACCAACTAAAACATTGTCAAACTATGTTTTCCTTTCTTTAATCCTTGTTCTATACTTCTGAACCTTGCATAAAGATTGCTTTCCGCAAACGAACCATTAAGCCTATTCCTTGCTAGAACCAAATATGCATGTATATATATACCCTTATGTAGTGTAGGGCTTGCTGAGTACCTTATGTACTCTCGCGTTTGCGATTGTTGGTTTAGTAGGAGAAGATTTCGTAGAAGACGACGACGATTGGGTTTTCGGTTCTGCTTCTCAAGTTTGCTTGTGGCTTTGGGCCAAAGTCTTCCGCTGTCTGCTCACCTTTTGTCGGTCGGATGCACTGGGATAGTCTTAAATCCTAGTTGTTCCGCCACTGAAGGTCCATTATCAGGTATTATATTTATCCGAAGTATGCTTTTGATTATCATATCTGTGTTCTTGTGCGTATCAGCTACTGATCCAGGGACTGATACAGGATGCACAACAGATTCCAGGAATGGGGTCCGACACGCCAACTCCTAGCCCGATTTTCCAAGCTGAAATATCTACATTAAGAGACAATGTCATAATATAGATTTGGCCAACAAGCTTAGAAACGGGTTGCAAGTGAATCGTTGTCATGTATTACATTGAAGGATTATGCATAAGAAAGAAAGTGATTGTCTAAGCACATTAATCAGGTATAGTATGTTAGATGAGAGATTTGGCATTTGCCCAACAGGAAAGTATATTACCTGAGTGGGGGCTGTAGCTCCTTTTGCATCCATTCGGTGCAAAAGCATTGCCCTCGTAGCCTGGAGGGCAGCTGCACTGGTAGCCTCCTTCCGTGTTGTTGCAGGTGCCGTAACATGGGTATATCTTCGGGAATTTGCATTCGTTAAGATCTGAATGAACAATAAGTCAGTGACAAGCATCTAATGAAATTGATCGGTGCATTCTCATTCAAGCTATATATATGCATGAGAAGATTTTTTTTTTTGAGAATATGCATGAGAAGAAATTAAGCAGGGTACTTGATCAGTATAGATAGTATGTAGTAAGTACCATAGCATCCATCGGGTTCGTAAGGGTTTCCTTGGTAGCCGGAAGGGCAGTAGCAGAGATGCGCATTTGGGACAGTGTTCCGTCCCGTGCTATTCTTGCAATAGCTTTGGCTACTGCGGCACGCAGCCGAGGACGTGTTGCCGTGGCACACCGTGTAGTTGATCTTCCAGTTGAGCACCGCAGGGAGCGGCAGCGGAATATAGTCGTCGTCGAAAAGCGCGTGGGAGGAAAGGAGCCCCCCCGATTCCATTATCCAGGCAAATGCGGAGGAGTTGAGGCCTGTCGCTCCGTTCACTCTGAGAATACGGAACCGGTAGGAGCTGCGGCCCAGCATGATCTCAGACTGGCAGCAGGTGGCGCCGGTGCAGTCCTTGACCGGCCGCCGCGGATTTACATCCCGGCGCCGGCTGCACACGGCAGAACAGCCACCGAGGTCTTCACTGGAATCTTCTCCCACGAGAACTTGGACGTTGCACCCGATCACGACCAGCTTGTTCCTCCGCACAGCCAGGGTGTACGGCCCCGCCTCCCTGAGAGCGCCGCTCCATATGCCCGCTGTTACGGGATTGGAGACTCTGCTGGGGATGCCGCTATAGTCATCGACACTGCCGGGGAAGTAAGTGAAGCCGCCGATGACACGCACCGTGGCGTCGGGGACGGAAATCTCGAGCACCTCCACCGTGCCGTCGCCGAGGAACAGCTTGGGCGGCTGGTGGGAGCGGTCGCAGGTGAGGTTGAAGCCGTCGAGGAAGCAGCCGTCCTCGATGCCGAACGGGGGCGGGATGCTGATGCCGCCGCATCTCCTGGTGCAGTTATTAGTGCGCCCGGCAGCTACCCCCGCCACGGCGACCAACAGCGGGGCAACCACGGCCGCCGTGAACAGCGCCGCCCTGCTAACTACAGCCACCTTCTTCGTCTCCATTCACGCAACGCTCGGGGACTGACTGACTGACTAGCTTATTTGTATGTGCCTCCTTCACTAGTCCAACGTGAAGATGGGGTCGATATATAGGCGCATGCATGGTGCACCGTATGCGCGGGTGACTGATGACTTAGAGCAAGGGCATTGTATATCTTTAAATCGGCATTAGTAGTAGGTCCCATGCATGGTCAGACGGTAATGTTTGTCTGCAGCAACTGGACTATGGGTCGGTCCCGTCTGAAATAAAAAAGCTTATATTCTTAGCTTCCCATCTCACAGCCTTTCTCTGCATGCAACGAATCTTTTGGAGATAGTTAGCTTCTTCGCCTCCTTGTTTTCTTTAGTGTTTCAATTATTTTTCCAGCAGCATCTACAGTGTTCGTAGTTATTTTTTCAGCATCTACTATAGTAAAACAGCTGCAAAACAGCCTGCCGACGTTACTACCGGTAGTAGCCATACGACCGGTCTTTAGGGTGTGTTTGAACGGCCTATGCTTATGCAAAAAACAGCTTTTGCTATGATTTATCTTAAAAATAATAGCTTATCGGCTTATTTTGATTTATTTAGCTTATTCAGTCAAACTGTTTGGCAAAACGGCTTATAGAACGGCTTATCTAAAAAGTGAGTTAGAAAAAATTACTTTTCTTTTTTTGACTTTCTGCTGTTTAGCAGCTTTTACGGCTTATGAAACTATAAGCCAAAGCAAAAGCCTCTACGTAAACGTTCCCCAAACACATCTATCTGCAGGCTCACAATGCTTCTTACCCGTTTGCAGGCTCACAATAAATGCCTATTACCGATTTTTCAGTACATTGTGGGTGCCCTTAGTGCAGTCATCGTGCTCCCGATTTCCAGTCGTCGCCGTAATGTAGTACAAGCCCGTGAACGTACCAGATCTCCTTTTAGCTTGTTTTCTCCGCATGGCATGCATGCATATGCAGCTAGCAGGGAGGGGCGCACGCACCGTAGCAAAATGGCAAGCGAAGCAACCAGATCATCAGCACCGACGACGAGTCTCGTGAGCGCGGTAGTAATTGGCTCGAAACCACGTCGTTGGTTCTCTGGATCCACTGCATATACCAAGTCAAGGTCGTCCGGGGTCCCAGGTTCTGAGAGCGTCGTCGTCATCCCCAGCCAACCCAGCCTTCCCAGCACCAATAATTATTACGTTGAATTCGAACAGGTAAAAGTGTGAACGTCGTACTACTGCCCTGCTGGTTGGCTGCCCACGTCTTCTTCCGCCGGCCAGGCTCCGGATACCTTCGCTGCAAAGGTACGTGTTAACTCGTTCGCTTGACATCATGGGTGACGACGGATCGCGAGAGCCGAGAGACGCTGCTCATGGTGTCGATATGTATCGGCGTCTTGCAGCTAGCCAGACACGCATGCATGGCGCAATAGTGAACTGGGGAGGCTGTTGGGAAGCTTTCTTTCGGCCCATCTGTACGTGCATTTGAACCCTTTGCTTTAAGAATAATTTTAACAAAGCCTGGTTTGGACGATGCCATCAAGTTTGAATTTCCAAAAAAAATTATATATTCAAAGCTACTAAAAGGTTAGCGAGACTAAAAGTGGACAACTAAGATTCCATTTTTTGGTTATCTGGAACCAAACACTTATGGCTTTGTAAAGCAAGTCGAAGTAATTACAAAAACTATGGGTGGGTCGATATCATCCACAATGCTTGTTCAGCCACTGGACCTTGTTCAAGGTTTTGCACCTTTGAAGTTCCATCTCCCACGTTAAATATCATCAAACTTTTGTTCCATGGATACACCATGTAGACACAATTCCTCTCCAGCCTGCACTCCTTCGCCGACCGTGAAGCACCAAAGTACCATGATGATAGAAGGAATGCTCGGTCGCCAATGTCGTTGACTTGGCGCCATTCTTGCTTGCAGAAATCCATCTTGTGAACCATGACGTCGTGGACTGACATCAAACACACCATATAGAGCTCTTGCTCATACTCAACCATGAACACTTTCCGAAGCCCCTTGGGTCTTGTAGCGGCATCATGGATCGTAATGAACCTGAACACAGGCCCAGGGCAGAACTCGAGCACGCCGAGTTCTTTGAAGCTGTCGTTGAAGTAGAACTTGCCTTGGCACGCCGTGATCGGGGATATGACTATCTTTTCCCTCCACCCTTCTCCCAGGTCAGGTAGCGGCAATGTTCCGATGTCGTATTCGTGCCTCACCCATTCCTTGTCATCCACACGACAGTACCAGATAACAGGGGCATCGGTCTCGACGAGAAGCACAAGGCAGCTGCCGGTGGATCGGGGATGAACAAGGTACTCAGATAGCAGGCATGTGCAGTATGTCGACAAATTCTCTTCAGGAAGATGTGGCAGCGGGATTTGATTCCGGTTGTTCTTTGAGACGCTGAAAAAGAGAACCTGTTGCGCGCTTCAATGCGAGATAGGGCTCCATGGCCGTGGCCCTGAAGCTGGAGATGGAGGACACCGTAGTTTAGTTAGATCGATAGATCGCTAGCGTTGAGGCGAGGAAGAAAAACTTGCGATGGCGGCTCCTCTTATATTAGTAGGGTCTGAACCGTACGTACCTGAGTTGAACGAGTTGGAATCGAAGTGCGGGATTCAAGTCGGTTATTGAGACCAAGCCCTGGTCCTGGCCGAATCCTCAACGAGGTAAGCCTGTCTACGACAGAAACCCGAACGTACTTACCAATCATCGTCAATCTAGTAAATTCCAAGAGGATGCCGGAGCCGGACCAGATCTGAGGAGCAAGAAACCGTCCTCCGACCTCAACTAGACAGCCAGAGAAGAGCAGCTGCACGCCTGCACGCCTGCACCCCTGACTCCCTGAGGACGACGGGGACGACGGCTTGAGCGTGCTTGAGCAGTTGGGCCAGCATGCGTGTTAACGGCCCAGGTACAGGCGGGCTGGACCCCGGCCTTGATAATCATCCGCGACCCTCTCGTGGGGCCTGGTCATCAGCATGTTGGGCTCGTTGTACAATAGCCCAACGTGTATCAGCCCATCCACCGCGCGCAAGCGACGGCGAAGTCGGAATCCGCCTCCGACTCGCCGTCGCCGCCTCCGACTCGCCGTCTCTCTCTGTGGCCACCACACGCAACCGGAGCAGTTTTGCTCACAGCGGCGCTAGGATTCATGGAGATCAAGGTAGCCGTAACCATCTTAAGAAATCAATCCTCTCTGCTGTGGAGTCTCACTGGCCATCGCCTGATTGGGTGGGCGATCCACATTATTCCCGTTCGCGTCGCGTGCTTCAGCATTTCTGCAGCGGAGTCCACCGATGCAGCCCGCCGTGACGCCGTCGCTTCCCCCAGCTCCGTGCTGCGC
The DNA here is from genome assembly GCA_007726485.1 of Eragrostis curvula. Taxonomy (NCBI): domain Eukaryota; kingdom Viridiplantae; phylum Streptophyta; class Magnoliopsida; order Poales; family Poaceae; genus Eragrostis; species Eragrostis curvula. The sequence goes on along the minus strand of RWGY01000051.1, from coordinate 6,872,013 downwards.
CGTTCTCTGAATGCAGTCCAGAGGGATCGGAAGGGGAGTGCCCGTGTGGGCTTTGTTTCCACTAAGTGGCAACCTAGCACTCACTGTTGGCTGCACGCCGATGCTCCATCCCAGTGCTCGCGCTTAGGCGGTGGCCGCAGAGATTAGGGACGGGGATGGATGGAACACCGGGGTTACGAGTAAGAGGCTCGCGGTGTTCGTGTCCGGCGGGGCTTCTACTACCGGGCGATCCACGGGGCAGCTGTCAGTGGCAGGGTGCAAGGGGATGTGGCTGCGCTGGTCAGCGATAAGCGGTGATGATGCTTGTGATAACTCCTTCTTCCAGCTCGTTGCATTGTGAAGACGGCATTGAGGCGATGTGATTGAAATGCCGGAGTTGATGTGGTTGGTTGTTTGTTGTTGCAGGATGGGGCGGCGCGGAGCACGCAAAGGAAAATGGCGTACTGGTGGTTGTCTATCCGAAATGGAAGGCGTCGCCGGAGGGTGTGTCGACGGGCAGAGGTGTTGAATGATTTGTGGTTGGTTTTGTTTAGGCTTTTCATTTCAATGATTTATGTTTCACATGTTGTGACTGTGTGCTGGTGTTTAAGGACATGAGTTACAGAGAGGTGGAGAAAGGGCATTGATTTGGCTCTTACCGTTTTTGGGTTTAGTTGCGTCTTCAAAATGAAACTTCTGGTTGATAATTGTCTAATCTCTTGTATAGGAGTACCTTACATGCCTGAGAAATTTCTGGAGCCATATCTAAAAGCTTTGCAAACAGCAACTTGTGCCAAGCATGTATTAACTTTCGTTCAGAACTTTTATTTTTGTGTCTTTTATGCTCGTTCTGATAGAAAAAAAATGCACCCCGTTCTTCACCAACTCCATGTCCAAATTTGATAAATATTGCTGGTATGTTTGGATGACTGGTTATCTTTTTTTTATCAATTGGATGATCTGCAATTAAGGTTTGATGTTGAGTTTGACTAAAGGCACTCCAAATGTTTCCTGTATATGTGTTGCTACTCCAAATATTTCCTATATATGTGTTGGTACTCCAAATGCACCCATGCCTTCTTCTGCAAAATTGCCTGTCCAGGGTTGAGAATGTATTTTTTGAAGGATCTAGACGGTCTCCACTCATGTTTATATCTACTTTTTCAGGGGAGTCACGGTAGATTTTATTTTGCTTGCAGGTCACTTGAAGTTTGTTCCGGTTGAGCTAGCTCGGGCATATCCAAGATCCATTCTGAATATCCACCCATCACTCCTCGCAGCATTTGGAGGCAAGGGGTGGTCGTAGGTGCTTAAAGCAGTAATTGCATCTGAAGCCAGGTATATTTCAATCTGTGTATGCCCAGTACTACTTCAAAGTAAATTACAGTTATATTCAGTTCAAATGATGCATCCTTAAAGGGGAAAATCGGTGCAACTGTCATTTTCGCAGTGTATAATAAATTCCATTTTTCGTTTGGGCTGTGCATTTTGTGGATAAGCAAATTGACACTGAAAGAACATTAGCCCACAGAGTTGTGCCCATGCTTGCCAATAATACTCCCAAGCAATTTGCTGCTAGAATACTTAGAGGAGGTAAATAAGATCCCTTATGCATTTACATTTGTTCATTATAATGGCCATCATGATCACTTCGCGTCAATCGATATCGGTAAAGTAGCTGACATATAAAAGGAATTCAGGAGCATCAGGTTTATGTCGAGGAAGTTTCTTCCTTATGCCACCATCAAATTGAATGGTTGGAGGATGGTGTCCATATTATCAGAAGCCGTATTCCCAATGAGTATACCTAATTCTTGACTCTCTACTACAGACTTGCTGAACACTAGAAAATGAGGCTTGCCGAGTCCATGCCGATTTTTCCAAGGTATGGAGTGTTTTCACTATTTTCCAGAGTCGGTGACATGATAGATCCCCAATTTTCCAGTGCTTGTTTCGCAACACCTATGCATTAGAATTTCAATGGTGCATAAGTAACTGATTGATAAGTGTTTTATTAGCATAAATAGCCAATTTACAGTTATTTGATAATAGTTGGGGTGGGGGATGGCGAGCCCAGGACCCCCTTTGGTCTTATAGAATCTCCGTCACCTGTCACTTATCATTGAAACAAATAATCCAGGAGAGAGAAGAATTCAACTGCATCTTCTCAACATACAGTCATGTCCAATACTCTGATTTTAGCTCTTTGTCCTTACAAAGTTATACAAAATAAGAAAAAATGACTAAAAGCCCATACCATTGTCTTTATATTGTTAATGCAGGAACTATTCAAAATCAACAACCCAACATATTGATTTAGTGACTATCTGCATCTTATTATTGACGAGTACAAAGGAAGCTCGTGATTGTTCATGACTGCACCGATTTATCTAGGATAGGTTGCTGACAACAGTATTTCCTCTTCCATAGTGTATTGTCTGCTTGCTGCATTAATAACTGGTTCGAGGGACATGTGCTGAGTAGGAGTTCCGTCATTTCTCTTTCTTGAAATACATGGAACCTGCTGCTTTTCAACTTGTAAGTTTTGAAGTGTCATCTCAACTTCCTTCATAGTAGGACAGTCTTCTCCCTTTAGTTTAGTACACCTTGCTGCTAGTATAGCTACTCCTTGTACTTCCCTCTCTTCCTCCTCCTTGACTTGGGAATCCATTATGTCATTTAGTTTGCCTTCTGTAAGTAGTGAAACGAAACATGAAACAAGGCCATCACCCTCAGCAGACCGGTCTACACATGGTTTCTTCCTAGTAAGCAACTCTATGAGAAGAACACCAAACCTGAAAACATCACTCTTATCTGTTAATCGGCCTGTATAGTAGTACATTGGATCCAAGTAGCCCATTGTACCTTGAACCGCTGTAGTCACTTCTGTTTTATCAATCGGGATGTATCTTGAAGCTCCAAAGTCTGATACCTTTGCAGTCAGTGTGTCATCAAGAAGTATGTTAGATGACTTAATATATCTATGAAAGATTGGCAACGAAGCAGCCGAGTGTAGATAGGATAGTGCCCGAGCAACCTCAACTGCAATCCTCATCCGTTCATCCCATGGGAGTGACAATGGTCCTTCAACAGATGATGATAGTGTTCCATTTGAAATGAACTCGTAAACTAGCAATGGAACTTCTGTCTCGAGGCAACATCCTAATAGCTTCACCACATTTCCATGGTTCACTTGAGAAAGAAGTGCAGCTTCATTTATGAATTCATCAATCTCTCTTTGTACCGCAATCTTTGCTTTCTTGATTGCGACAACATTTAGACCTAGAATTCCTTTATATACGATGCCATGACCGCCACCGCCAATCACTCGAGCTCCATCAAAATTGTTTGTAGCCTTCTCTAGCTCCCTTAAGGTGATTATCATTCTTTCACCTATGTCTGCCTTCTTGGATATTAGTTGCTGCAAAAGTAATCCATGATTTTGGTTGAAATATTTCTATTTCATCATTTTTCTCTTTCGCTGCTTGATTTTGCGAGTTATGAAGGGCGCACCAAGTGCTAAAAGCAAAAGATTTGTTCCACCACCAACTCCTAGCCCAATGGTTAAGCCTAAGAAAATAATGGCATGACACCTTCATTAGTTCAGTTTAAAAACATAGATTTCAGGTGAGACATATTTAACTTGTCATAAGATAATATGTTTGGACGGAGTGGCTAATAACCTGTGAAGTTTTTCTTGAGTGAAATGCATCCCCCTTTTTTGAAAGGATTCCCATTTGCACCACTAGGACATTGGCAATGAATGCTTCCTTGAAAATTTTGACATATTCCGTAGCATGAAAAGTATAGCGGCGAACGCAACTTCTCTGCTTTCTACCTTCTCCATGTGTGCGTCTATCACAATACAAGCCACTATTATGTTTTATATTTTTCTTGAGGGAAGCTGCTCCGCGTTACCTTACTGCACATAATGCTCGCCCATGGCGCACCCTGTTATGACTTTGACCTTGTCCGTGCGGTCATGGGTTTTAGTCTACGTACAGCAAGGAAAATCGGAGATAAACCCCTATTCACGTTGTGACTTTGACTGGTTGACTTGTGTTGATTTGTGGTGCCGGATACTCATCTACAGTTGGTACGATCTTGATTTACAATCATGTTTTGCTACTTCTTTATTGATATAGTATGAAGGCAGGTATGCCCATCTGCCCTCTACGACTAAACGGTATCCCACAATTGACGACTTAGACTGATTTGTGGTGCTCACGTAATCCCCCTAAAACTCGTCATGACTTGATGGGTTGACTTGCGTCAATTTATTTGTGGTGACGGATAGTAGATAGGATCCTGGTTTTCCATCACTTCGCTACTACCACTAGTACCTTGAATATGAATTATATGATAATGACTTTTGGTCCACTAAATTCGTTCCGAGGCTCCACTTTGAACCTTTGAACAGGTCTGACAAAAGCAATTCAGCTGCATTATCTCAAGAATACAGGGGAACATCAGATCTCTGCTTTGAACCTTTGAACTTCCAACAAACTGGAATACAAATTAGGGAGAACATTTCAAGTTCCAACTTTAACAAATTGATAATAATCACAAATAGTTAACTACAATTGGCTATATATCGTTCATGCATGAAAATATGCTGAAGCAACACAAAGAATATATTTGTTTGACGAATTTTGACAGAGTAATCCACATGATAGCAGAGGAAATTTAAATTGCTCACTGCCTGGCTATACATTTGAAAGTAATAATTAATGAAACATCGTTGACAAGGACACAAGATCAGCGGGGATACCTTGCTGACAACAATACTTCCTCTTCCATGGTGTATTGTCTACTTGATTCCGTAGTAACACATTCAACCCTATCATATTCATTTGCTATCGTATTGCATAGAACTTGCTTTTTCTTGACTAGTAAATTCCCGAGTATCATCTCTACCTCCCTCATTGTTGGCCTATCTTCTCCCTTCAACTTAGTACACATTGTCGCTAGTGTTGATACTTCTTGGACTTCTCCAGATTCTTCCTCCATGACTTGAGGATCTATTATGTCAACTAGCTTGCCTTCTGTAAGTAGCGTGGCAAAGTGTGAAACGAGACCATCGCCACTATTGGACCGATAGATGAAGGGTTTTTTTCTAGTAAGCAACTCCAAAAGTAGAACACCAAAGCTAAAGACATCACTCTTATCTGTTAGTCGGCCTGTGTAGTAGTACATTGGATCTAAGTATCCAATTGTTCCTTGAATCGCTGTAGTCACTCCTGTTTGATCAATTGGGATATATCTAGAAGCTCCAAAATCTGATACTTTTGCAGTTAGGGTGTCATCAAGAAGTATATTTGAAGACTTAATATCCCTATGAAATATTGGCATTGAGGCAGCTGAATGTAGATAGGATAATGCTCTTGAAACTTCTATTGCGATCCTTATCCGGTCATCCCATTTCAGAGATACTGGTCCATCAACGTGAAGATGGTGATAAAGTGTTCCATTTGAAACGAACTCATAAACTAACAAGGGAACTTCTGTCTCGAGGCAACATCCTAAGAGCTTCACAACATTTCTATGGTTTACCTGAGACAAAACTGCAACTTCATTTATAAATTCGTCGATTTCTCTTTGCACTACAATCTTTGCTTTCTTGATTGCCACAACATGTAGATCTAGAATCCCTTTAAACACAACACCATGCCCTCCACCACCAACTATACGAGCTCTATCAAAATCATTTGTAGCCTTCTCCAACTCCTTCAAGTTAATTATCATCCTCTGACCAATGTCTGCCTTATGTGATATTAGCTGCTGCAATAGTAAACCATGATTTTGGTTGAAATATTTCTCCTTCATTTTCTTTACCTTATGCTGCCTGAATTTACGTATTATGAGTGGACCAAAAAGTGCTACAAGCAAAAGAAGTGTTCCACCAGATACTCCCAGGCCGATACTTAAACCTGAAAATCAAAATGGCGGGTTAAATTCACGAGTTTAAAGCAAGCGGACGATTTGAAAAAAGAATTGGTCATAGGTTTTAATAGTGGCTTGTCACCTGATGAGGACGACTTCTTTATTTTAGTACACCCCCCTTTGGTGAAAGGATTTCCATATGTTCCTACAGGACATTGGCATTGGAATGTTCCAGGGAAATTTACGCAGACACCATAGCACGAATAGGCTTCCTGGTTCTCACACTCGTTAATGTCTAGAGAACAAAATAAGTGCAACGAAGAAAATCAACGTGAGTATAGCGTTAACTAGGTAGCACAGTTAACGATCAATCTAGCTTGCACTTTCGTACCTTTGCATCCATTTGGGACGGAAGCGTTTCCATAGTAGCCAGTACGGCACCGGCAAATGAAATGTCCCGGTGTATTCTTGCAGTCGCCGTAACATGGGTAGATGTCTGGAGAGCTACATTCGTCTATGTCTAGACAAGCACATAGTCACGAAGTAGTAGGAGGTACTTGAAGTTAATAATGTCTATATATGTGCAGATTCATCAAATGTAGCCAGTGGATGATGTATCGTACCTTGGCATCCGTCAACCAGGTAAGGGTTGCCTTGATAGCCATCAGCGCAACCGCACCGGTACCCACGATTGGCAACATTATAAGGCCCCTCGTGGCAAACGCTGGTCATACCTTGGCATACGGGTAAGGTGTCCCTGAAGGAAGAACATGTTCCGTTGCTAATTACCCACTCCAGCGTGGCCGGGAGCGCTTCAGGGTAGAGGCCATAGATGCTACTCATGTCCTCAGTGTATTTGAAACCCCTGTCAACTAAGTAGACAGAAGTCGTAAGAGCATAGGCTGATCCTTTGAGCTTGTTGATCTGGATATTGTAGGTATCGTAGCCAAGAACGATGTTTGCCTGGCAGCATCCGACGCCCGAGCAGGCACTGCCTGTCTCGACCACTATCCGCTGGCTGCCATCAAGTGGGCAGGTAGCAGTGCAAGAAGCGATCAAGCCGCTCTCATCCGCTCCTCGGACGTCGACCTGCGTGCCGCAGCCTACCAAGGCCACGCTGCTCCTTGACTCCGATAGGAAGAACGGCCCGCCCGCCGGGAGGCCGCGGCCCCATGTTCCGTTCACGGTGCTGACCCCCGTCTCAGCCGTGTAGAGCAAGCGGCTGCTGTTGATGCGCACCGTGGAGTCGGAAACGGAGATCTCGAGCACCGGCACGGTGCCGTCGCCGAGGAACAGCTTTGGCGGCCGGTAGGAACGGTCACAGGTGAGGTTGAAGCCGGTGGCGTGGTAGCAGCCGGGCTCGATGCCGAACGGGTAGGGGATGCTGATGTTGCCGCAGCTCCTGGTGCAGTTGCTCTCCGGCCCGGTGGCCGCCGCGCCGTGCGGCGGGGGCAGCAGCAGCAGCGTGGCAGCTACAGCAGCTAACGCAAGGCCTCCCCGGCTTTCTACTTTCTCCATGTTGCGAGCGCGTGGCATTATCATTATGGCAAGGCAGCGCACTAGCCCCTCTGTTTTGGGGTGCTCTGTTATAAGCACTCACCACTCATTGCCTTGAGACTGTTCTCGTCAACGGAGCAAGCAACTTTGATACACTTCTGTTTTAGCCGCGTTGCTTTCTAACTACCACAGGAAACGACGAGGAATTAGCGTCCATGTGGCTTGATTATTTTGGGTTGGCGTAGCATGTTGTGTTCTAGCACCCACTAATACTCCCTTTTTTGGGGCATGAAGATCGCAGAATCTTCTTCCCCTGTTCTACCACCTAACCCCTTGATTACAATAGCATTTCCAAGGAAAAAGACGGTACCAGGTTCAAAAGGAAAACTCGTGATTAGATCCACCCGCTATTGGCAACACAGCAAGCGCTGTTGGCACTGATACATTCGGGGGCGCCACGCCCATCTGTCGGACATGTTGAATTACTGATTGCCCAGTCTAGTGTAGCGACAGGCCACGCTTCAAGATGGTGGTATCCTGAAAGTTCTACTACTGTAGAATTAAAAGCACCGTCAACTATATAAACTGAATACCCATACTGATCGAATGATCTGTTGAGCATGTGGATTTGGATGTTGTAGAAAGAATAATCCATCATCACATTTGCCTGACAGCAGCCAACACCGTTTGATGGACAGCAGCCAACACCAGGGCAACGGCCGCGATACTGGTAAGGAGGCCCCGTAGCCGGGCACATGGCAAAGCAGGAAGCGAGCAAGTCATTGTTGTCGCAGGTGAAGTTGAAGCCGGAGGCGTGGTAGCAGTCCGGCTCGACGCCGAATGGGTACGGAATACTGATGTTGCCGCAGCTCCTGGTGCAATTGTTCTCCTGCTTGGTGGCTGCCGCAGCAGCTAGTGCCGCGGCGCCGTGCGGCGGGGGCAGCAGTAGCAGCGTGGCACCTACAGCAGCTAACGCAATGCCTCCCCTACTATCTACTTTCTCCACGTTGCGAGCGTGTGGCATTATCATTATGCCAAGGCAGAGCACTACCCCCACTCTGTTTCTGGGTGCTCTGTTATAAGCACTCGTTGCCTTACCTTACCTTGAGACTGTTCTCGTCAACAGAGCAAGCAACTTGAGACCGACTTCTAGTCGCCTAATAAGGGCGCCTTCGATGTTTTAGAGCCTCTAAATTTTAGAGGCTCTAAACAAATAGAATCTAGTACTAATAAAGTCTACTGATAAAACTTTTTTATAGATGGGTATATCTTTACGAGACGAATCTAATAAGCCTAATTAAGCTATGTTTTGCTACAGCGATACTACAGTAATGCTACAGTAACCATCGTCTAATCACGGCTTAACTACCCTTATTAGATTCGTCTCGCGAATTAGACCAAGGTTCTGTAGTTAGTTTTGTAATTAAACTTTATTTAAGACAAAATTCTTTTAGTTTAGACCCCTCTAAAATTTAGAGGGGTGCGCAACGAACGCGCCCTAACTGCTGGCTCCGGCCAATACGGTACACCATCCTGTGACTTATTCGTTCCGCTGGCCCTTCTCCATCCGTAGAGAAAAGCGTGACGTGGGCCCGATCACTCTCACTACTATCTCCGTCCAGATTATTTGTCATCCTGACTATCTAACGGAGAGTGGAAGGCGACAGAGGAACGCTTTGAGAAAAAACTAAACAATTGGAAAGGAAAATATCTTTAAGTGAAAGGTAGACGGGTGTTAATCAACTCTGTGTTAACAAGTCTTGCTATGTTTATGCTTTCTTTTTTTTCAGGTCCCAAGGGGTATCTTAGAGAAGCTTGATTACTATAGATCTTGATTTTTTTGGCAAAGTGACAATCACAAGAAGAAATATAGACTAGCCAAATAGAGCATTCTATGTCAGCCGAGATCTGGGTATCAAGAACATAGATATACAAAATCAATGTTTGCTTAGTAAATGGTTATTTAAGTTGATTAATAAGGATGGCATATGGCAAAACTTGTTGAAAAGGAAGTATCTTAAAAACAAAACAATAGCTCAAGTACAAAATAAACCTGGGGACACGCATTTTTGGTGTGGCTTAATGAAGGTTAAGAAAAAGTTTCTTAAATGTGGACATTTTCAACTAAATAATGGGGAGAATATCAGATTTTGAGAGGATAGGTTGTTAGGAAATTATTCTCTTATCCAACGATATCCTTCGCTGTACAATTAATATTGCTAGAAAAAACATGTATCTATAGCAATGGTTTTCAGTTTTATTCCTTTAAATGTCTCTTTCCGGCATGGCTTGGTAGGAAACAATTTAATTTTATAGCACCAATTGGTCGCTAGCATAGTACATGTTAGACTAAATATTAGAGATGATGTGTTCAGATGGGGGCTCTATTAAAGTGGCTTGTTCTCTGTACAGTCTATGTATGGAGCCTTAATTTGCGATGGAAATGTGAGACAAAATACAACACTTTGGAAATCGAGAAAACCCTTGAAAATAAAAAAGTTTATGTGGTATCTACATAGAGGAGTAGTACTAACTAAAGACAACTTAGCACGGCATAATTGGAATGGTAGTAAGAAATGTGTTTTTTGTTCACATAATGAGACCATTCAGCATCTTTTTTTTATTTTCATTTTGCAAGGTTTATTTGGAGATCCGTACAATTTACCTTTGTTTTAACACCACCTATTAGTGTTGATCAATTTTTTTAATGATTGGCTACTTAGTTTTGACTCTAAATCAAAAGGTCAACTGTTATGCGGAGTGTCCGCTTTATGTTGGGCTCTTTGGCTTAGTCGAAATGATATTGTATTTGATAAATCTACAATGAAAACATATATGCAGGTAATCTTCAGAGGCACACATTGGTTGCGGATGTGGGCGCAACTACAAAACTGTGAGGAGCACACCAACTTCATGAAGGAGGCATGCCGTACGCTGGAGACAACGGTGATGTAACTCTTTGCCAACCATGGATGGAGATTTAGCAATATGATTGCTGCTCAATAAGTTCCGATGAAAACTATATTGGTGTCTCCTTTATTTGTTCAAAATTATAAGTGTGACGACAACCTTTGTTGCTGTAGTGTGATGTAATTTGAGTGATGTAGCCCCCCCCCACCCCCCCCCCCCCCCAACGGGGGATTAAGGCCGGCTTTTTTTCCATTATCTAAAAAATATATCAGATTCATTGAATATTCTCTGAACCTGGACAACTTGTGTGTCTAAGTTTACTGGATATTCTATGAATCTGGGTATAAAAAAAACACTCGCAGGATGACAAGTAAATTGGGACGGAGAGAGTAATTAACAACACTAAGCAAGCGCGAGTGAGACTACAAATGGTTTGAAGACCATCAATATTCAACAGTGTAGCGCGTGCGCGACCAAGCGTTGTTTTGCATTGAACACCGGACTGGCAAGGCCGAGCACCTCACGGAGATCGCAAACTCGCAGCCGCGCTATTTGAAAACTTATTTTCAGACCTTTCACAGTTATTTATCACCCTCTTCGGTCTTAATCGAATGCCAGCTTAAACGAATGATTTTCAGACCTTTCACATCTATAGAAACTGTTTCAACAAGTAGATGTTTTGGTCGCTACTGAAAACCGTTCCAATCGTTCAATGATTCTAACTGTTCAGTACCAACAGCAGTGATAGTAACTCGCTGGCTGGGGGTGTCAAGGCCAGGACAACTTCTCCTCGCTCAGTCGGTCTCCACCATCCATCGATGGTCGACTCCGCCACTCCGGAGCCAGGCGCGCAGGTGGGCAACTGCGACGTTCGTGAACCATGTACGCCACCGTGCACTGCGAGCTGTCCAGGAGAGTTGTTTGGGGCTTTGGTTACGGATCGGCACCCCCGGTTCGTAGTAGGGGCGCACCGGCCACCTGCAGTCGCGCGCGCGCGCTGGAATGCCGAAGTAGTCGGAGCGTGTGGCACCCGCCGTTTGAGACCACTCCGGTCAGGCGCGATGGTCGACGGCCCCATAGCTTCGATCTTGTGCTCTGCATGTGAGCTTAACTTGAGGACTGCGGCGCGGGGCGGTTCGCCGGCTTGGCCACGGCAGGTGGCGCTGGCGAAGACTCTGGATTACTGGTCTTGCGTTGGCCACGCATGACCCATAACGAGCGCGACGTTGCCTGGAATCGACGTCTTGCAACCACGAAGGTAAACCCCGCATACACGTTGTGAGACGACGACTTGACTTGCTGGCTTGCGTTGACTCCAAGCTGCAGTAGCTAGCGCAAGTGGTTCAACCATTATAGATAGGCCCGTGGTACCCACACGTTTTGGCGACTACATTCGTCCCCAGTCATGAGCGAGTGAAGTTCAGTACTACTACTACATTGCTAATCAAGTCTTCTCTCCATGAAGTGCTCTGCTTTGAACACCTTTGTGCATTACAAAGAACTGAAATAAAAATGAGGGTGCTCAATTCATAGGGGTTACGGGTACAACTGGCAACATTGCTTATCAATTCATACGGATTTCAGGTTCAATCAAACATCCAAGTCAAATGAATATTGAAGTATCCAAACAAATTTGTTCTCCAAGAGATTAATTAACAGAATATTTAACCGGATAACAAAGGAACTGACATATTTCTTCTGGCTTGAAATGAATATTGAAGCATCGTTTCCTCAGGAAAATACGTAAGGCACAACATCAACGAGGATAGCTTGCTGACAACAATATTTCTTCTTCCATAGTGTATTGCCGGCTTGATTCCTTTGTTACACGTTCGATTGGCTTGTATGCTACATTCTCATTTTCATATCTCGTTGTTGTATCACATGAAACCTGTTTCTTCTTGACTAGTAAATTCTCAAGCTCCATTTCCACTTCTCTCATTGTAGGACGGTCTTCTCCGTTCAATTTAGTACACATTGCCGCTAGTTCACCTACTTCTTGGAGCACTTGTCCTTCTTCCTCCTCTATAACTTGAGGATCTATTATGTCGATCAATTTTCCTTCTCCAAGTAGCGAGACAAAATGTGAAACAAGACCATCTCCATCATTGGAAAGATAGACAAATGGCTTCTTTCTAGTTAGCAGTTCAATAACAAGAACACCAAAACTGAAGACATCACTCTTATCGGTGAGTCGACCTGTATAATAATACATTGGATCCAAGTAACCAATAGTTCCTTGAACAGCTGTAGTGATTCCAGTTTTATCAATTGGAATATACCGAGAAGCTCCAAAATCTGATACTTTTGTGGTCAAAGTTTCATCAAGTAGTATGTTGGAGGATTTAATATCTCTATGAAATATTGGCATTGAAGCAGCTGAATGCAAATAAGATAGTGCTCTTGCAATTTCCATTGCAATCCTCACTCGATCATCCCATGGTAGTGATATGGGTCTTTCAACATGAAGATGATGATAAAGGGTACCATTTGAAACGAACTCGTAAACAAGCAACGGAACTTCAGCCTCAAGGCAACACCCTAAGAGTTTCACCACATTTCTATGGTTTACTTGAGAAAGAACTACGACTTCATTTATGAATTCATCGATTTCTCTTTGTACCACAATCTTTGATTTCTTAATTGCCACAACATGGAGGTGTAAAATTCCTTTAAAGACAACACCATGCCCTCCACCACCAACCACACGGGCTCTGTCAAAATTATTTGTGGCCTTCTCTAACTCGCTTAAGGTAATTATCATTCTTTCACCAATATCAGCCTTTTGTGATACCAACTGCTGCAACAACAAACCATGATTCTGCCTGAAAAATTTCTCTTTCATCTTCTTGACCTTTCACAGCTTAAATTTACGAGTTACAAAGGGGCCAGCAAGCACTATTATCATAAAGCATATTACACCACTAACTCCTAGCCCACCGCTTAACTCTGAAATTATAAATTGTAACAATGTGTTTAGATTAAGGGTGCATAATGAAGTACTGAAAATCAAAGATATAGTTTGTCAAAGTTTTGATTGAAGTTTTATGCTACCCTATGCATTTGAAGTGGCGGAGCTAGAGCTCGGTGTGGAACGTCTTTGGAACTGCTTAGCCTTGTGTTTTTTCCTCATTGTGGGTGAATAATTTGCTACTCAAGGGGGTGTATATATGGTGAAAAAAAGACGCACACCATTAATTTTTTTTTTGTTATGGGTGCGGCCGCATCCACAGCCATCAACATAGATCCGCCCCTGAATTTCACCCATGGATGCGTGCACCCGATGGGTGGGGCGTGAGTGTGATTTTTCACCATGGGTCTCTCGAGCCGCGAAAAATAGGTGTGGGTGTGGGTTTGATTTATCACCCATGGGTGACTCGATGGGAGCGTGAAGTCTGCCTAGGTTCATATTTTTCTCTATACAACTCAATGTTTGTCACAAATTTGTAGTTTGGTAATATGTCTAAAAAAATGTTCTGGTTATGCACATAAGTGAACATTGACTAATTGAACAGTTGCCGAGACAAAAAAAAAGTTAAAGTGAATTTTATTTCTAAGATATAGTTGGTAATCTACCCGAGACCCATCCGAAACCCGATGGGTGTGAGTGTGGATGATGGATTTCACCCATGGATATGGGCATGGGTGACATTTTCACCCAAACAATTTTTCCTCTTGGGTGGGTTTTTGCTCCATCCGACCCATTGCCATCCCTACTATGCATGAATGTGTAATGCATTGGTGATACAAATGGTAGAAGAGTAAATTTCATAAAAACCCGAGATTTATGGTCCTAGTCTTACAAAATCGTGTCTTGTGTCACTTAACCTCATGTTTTATGGTTATATTATTTCTTTCTGCCTCAGAATATTTGGCATCCTAGCCTTCTCTAGTTTTCTTAAAAATAATTATCATTCTCACTTCCCAATGCACATTTCTTTTTTTTTTCAATACTCCGAGTGTTATCTCTCTCTCATCTCAATTTTTCGTGCACCTACATTTTCCACTTCTCCTTTATTCTCGTGCCGAGAGCTAAAGCGCCAAATAATATGGGACGGATGGTACCTCTTTTTAGATATAGCCAGGAATATACCATGTGAACTATGTCATTGTGCTTGTATATATGGTGCATGTATTGTACTCAATTTGACTAACAAAGTTGCTTAGTTGGATGCACGCCTTGTAATCTTCCAAAATTATAGTAGTGTCCATAGGTAAGTTTCATATTGCCTTGATAGAGGTGGGGTTTAATGAAACAATTTGACCAAAATACCTGGTGTTAAGTGAGATAGATTAGGTTTTGTGCACAAGGACCACAAAACTTGAGGGTTTATGACAATTATTCAAAGTAGAAAATAGAAGAAGAGGTAGTTCAAACATTAAAAAAAGTTTACCTGCGAACGATTTCTTAATTTTGATGCACCCCTCTTTTGCAAAGGGATCCCCGTCGGTTCCTTTAGGACATCGGCAATAATACTTTCCATCAATATCCAGGCAGGTTCCGTAGCATTTGAACCCTCCCTCATGCAGACACATGTCATCCCCGACTAGAAAAAAATATGAAAAGAATGAGCATACTATATGGTGAAAAGGATCAATATACAAAATACTTACTAATGATTATCTTAATAGATTTATCATCAATAAAAATATAAATTATTGTAATTTCAATGACTTCCAATAAGAAATGATGGGTAAGAAAAATATGGTTAGAGATTGTTGGAGGTTGTGTCAATGTCTAAACCGACAATAATGAAAAAAAAATATGTGGGAGCAGGTTGTAGTAATCACCAACTGATTCCTACACTGAACTAACGCATTTATTTGTGCCTGTTATTAGGAGTAATTTATGTTTGTCATGAATTAGGAGTAAGAGAGGTAGCGTTAATTTTTACTTTCTTAAAATAAAATAAAAAAGTTAATCGTTAATTGTTGTAGATTCATGTAGCCTAGAGATTCAAAAAGAGATTAGTTTCAGATTCATGCATCCTACATACGGATTCAAACAACAAGCTAATCAACTATTCCTCTGATCTCAAATACTTACGTTGGAATAGAATATCTAATTCAAAATTAATGAGCCACACCGCATGTCCTAACGTCAGATAAATGAGAATGAAGGTAGTATTATACCTTGGCATCCATCGACGACATAAGGATTGCCTTGATAACCGCCGGAGCAGCAGCAGCTATACCCGCTATTGGCAACACAGCAAGCGCTGTTGGCACTGATACATTCGGGGGCGCCACGCCCCTGTCGGACATGTTGAATTACTGATTACCCAGTCTAGTGTAGCGACAGGCCACGCTTCAAGATGTTGATATCCTGAAGATTCTACTACTGTTGAATTAAAAGCACCGTCAGCAATATAAACTGAATACCCATAGTGATCGAATGATCTGTTGAGCATGTGGATTTGGATGTTGTAGAAAGAATAATCCATCATCACGTTTGCCTGACAGCAGCCAGCACCGTTTGATGGACAGCAGCCAACACCAGGGCAAGCGCCTCCATACTGGTAAGGAGGCCCCGCAGCCGGGCACATGGCAAAGCAGGAAGCGAGCAAGTCATTGTTGTCGCCTCCCCGGAGATCCACCTGAACCTCACAGCCTACCACCGCCACGCTATTTGCCAAATCGGCCGACAAGAAGAATGGGCCGCCTTTGGGGAGGCCGCCTCCCCATGTTCCATTCGCGGTGCGGCCATCATGGTTGTCGGTGAATTTCACGAAGCTGCTGTTGATGCTCACCGTGGAACTGGGAGCGGAAATCTCGAGCACCTCCACTGTGCCATCGCCGAGGAAGAGCTTGGGTGGCCGGTAAGAGTGGTCGCAGGTGAGGTTGAAGCCGGAGGCGTGGTAGCAGCCCGGCTCGACGCCGAACGGGTACGGAATACTGATGTTGCCGCAGCTCCTGGTGCAATTGTTCTCCTGCACGGTGGCTGCCGCAGCAGCTAGTACCACGGCGCCGTGCGGCGGGGGCAGCAGTAGCAGCGTGGCAACTACAGCAGCTAACGCAATGCCTCCCCTACTTTCTACTTTCTTCATGTTGCGAGCGTGTGGCATTATCATTATGCCAAGGCAGAGCACTACGGATTGAGATCCCCTATTGCAAGTCAAAATTCAGAGGAGTTACTACCCCCTCTCTGTTTCTCGGTGCTCTGTTATAAGCACTCATTGCCTTACCTTGAGACTGTTCTCGTCAACAAAGCAAGCAACTTGAGACCGACTTCTAGTCGCCTAACTGCTGGCTCCGGCCAATACGGTACACCATCCTGTGACTTATTCGTTCCGCTAGCCCTTCTCCATCCGTAGAGAAAAGCGTGACGCGGGCCCCCGATCACTCTCACTACTCTCTGTGTCCCAAATTATTTATCATCCTAACTATCTAACGGAGAGTGGAAGGCGACAGAGGAACGCTTTGAGAAAAAACTAAATAATTGAAAAGAAAAATATCTTTCAGTGAAAGGTAGACTAGTGTTAATCAACTCTCTGTTAACAAGTCTTGCTATGTTTATGTTTTCTTTTTTTGAGGTCCCAAGGGGTATCTTAGAGAAGCTTAATTACTATAGATCTCGATTTTTTTAGCAAAGTGACAATCACAAGAAGAAATATAGACTAGCCAAATAGAGCATTCTATGCCAGCCGAAAGACCAGAGAGGTCTGGGTATCAAGAACATAGATATACAAAATCAATGTTTGCTTAGTAAATGGCTATTTAAGTTGATTAATGAGGATGGCATATGGCAGACTTTGTTAAAAAGAAAGTATCTTAAAAACAAAACAATAGCTCAAGTACAAAAGAAACCTGGGACACGCATTTTCGGTGTGGCTTAATGAAGGTTAAGGAAAAGTTCCTTAAATATAGGATATTTCCAAATTCCAACTAAATAATGGGGAGACTATCATGTTTTGGGAGGATAGGTGGTTAGGAAATTATTTCTTAGCCAACGATATCCTTCGCTGTACAATTAATATTGCTAGAAAAAACTTTGTATCTATAGCAACGGTTTTCAGTTCTATTCCTTTAAATGTCTCTTTCCGGCGTGGCTTGGTAGGAAACAATTTAATTTCGTGGCACCAATTGGTTGCTAGCATAGTACATGTTAGACTAAATATTAGAGATGATGTGTTCAGATGGGGGCTCCATCAAAGTGGTTTGTTCTCTGTACAGTCTATGTATGGAGCTTTAATTTGCGATGGAAATGTGAGACAAAATAGAACACTTTGGAAATCGAGAAAACCTTTGAAAATAAAAAATTTATGTGGTACTTACATAGAGGAGTAGTACTAACTAAAGACAACTTAGCACGGCGTAATTGAAATGGTAGTAAGAAATGTGTTTTTTGTTCACATAATGAGAACATTCAGCATCTTTTTTTATTTTCATTTTGCAAGGTTTATTTGGAGATCCGTACAATTTACTTTTGTTTTAACACCACCTATTAGTGTTGATCAGTTTTTTAATGATTGGCTACTTGGTTTCGACTCTAAATCAAAAGGTCAACTGTTATATGGAGTGCCCGTTTTATGTTGGGCTCTTTGGCTTAGTCGAAATGATATTGTATTTGATAAATCTCCAATGAAAATATATATGTAGGTAATCTTCAAGGGCACACATTGGTTGCGGATGTGGGCGCAACTACAAAAGTGTGGGGAGGACACCAACTTTATGAAGGAGGCATGCCGTGCGCTGGAGACAACGGTGATGCAACTCTTTGCCAACCGTGGATGGAGATTTAGCAATAGTATTGCTACTCAATAAGTTTCCATGGAAAACTATATTGGTGTCTCCTTTATTTGTTCAAAATTCTAAATGTGACGACAGCCTTTGTTGCTGTGGTGTGATGTAATTTGAGCGTTGTAGCCCCCCTAACGGGGGGTCAAGGCCGGAACTTTTTTTCCATTATCTAAAAAATATATCAGGTTTATTGAACATTCTCTAAACTTGGATAATTTATCTGTCTAGGTTCAGTGGATATTCTATGAATCTAGACATCAAAAAACACTCCCAGAATGACAAGTAAATTTGGGACGGAGAGAGTAATTAACAACACTGAGCAAGCGCGAGTGAGACTGCAAATGGTTTGAAGACCGTCAATATTCAACAGTGTAGCGCGCGCGGATCAAGCGTTGTTTTGTCGTTGAACACCGGACTGGCAAGGCCGAGCACCGCACGGAGATCGCAAACTCGCAGCCGCGCTATTTGAAAACTTATTTTCAGACCTTTCACAGTTATTTATCACCCTCTTCGGTCTTAATCGAATGCCAGCTTAAACGAATGATTTTCAGACCTTTCACATCTATAGAAACTGTTTCAACAAGTAGATGTTTTGGTCGCTACTGAAAACCGTTCCAATCGTTCAATGATTCTAACTGTTCAGTACCAACAGCAGTGATAGTAACTCGCTGGCTGGGGGTGTCAAGGCCAGGACAACTTCTCCTCGCTCAGTCGGTCTCCACCATCCATCGATGGTCGACTCCGCCACTCCGGAGCCAGGCGCGCAGGTGGGCAACTGCGACGTTCGTGAACCATGTACGCCACCGTGCACTGCGAGCTGTCCAGGAGAGTTGTTTGGGGCTTTGGTTACGGATCGGCACCCCCGGTTCGTAGTAGGGGCGCACCGGCCACCTGCAGTCGCGCGCGCGCGCTGGAATGCCGAAGTAGTCGGAGCGTGTGGCACCCGCCGTTGAGACCACTCCGGTCAGGCGCGATGGTCGACGGCCCCATAGCTTCGATCTTGTGCTCTGCATGTGAGCTTAATAAAATGAGGACTGCGGCGGGGCGGTTCGCCGGCTTGGCCACGGCAGGTGGCGCTGGCGAAGACTCTGGATTACTGGTCTTGCGTTGGCCACGCATGACCCATAACGAGCGCGACGTTGCCTGGAATCGACGTCTTGCAACCACGAAGGTAAACCCCTGATACACGTTGTGAGACGACGACTTGACTTGCTGGCTTGCGTTGACTCCAAGCTGCAGTAGCTAGCGCAAGTGGTTCAACCATCATAGATAGGCCCGTGGTACCCACACGTTTTGGCGACTACATTCGTCCCCAGTCATGAGCGAGTGAAGTTCAGTACTACTACTACATTGCTAATCAAGTCTTCTCTCCATGAAGTGCTCTGCTTTGAACACCTTTGTGCATTACAAAGAACTGAAATAAAAATGAGGGTGCTCAATTCATAGGGGTTACGGGTACAACTGGCAACATTGCTTATCAATTCATACGGATTTCAGGTTCAATCAAACATCCAAGTCAAATGAATATTGAAGTATCCAAACAAATTTGTTCTCCAAGAGATTAATTAACAGAATATTTAACCGGATAACAAAGGAACTGACATATTTCTTCTGGCTTGAAATGAATATTGAAGCATCGTTTCCTCAGGAAAATACGTAAGGCAAAACATCAACGAGGATAGCTTGCTGACAACAATATTTCTTCTTCCATAGTGTATTGCCGGCTTGATTCCTTTGTTACACGTTCGATTGGCTTGTATGCCACATTCTCATTTTCATATCTCCTTGTTGTATCACATGGAACCTGTTTCTTCTTGACTAGTAAATTCTCAAGTTCCATTTCAACTTCTCTCATTGTAGGACGGTCTTCTCCCTTCAAGTTTAGTACACATTGCTGCTAGTTCACCTACTTCTTGGAGCACTTGTCCTTCCTCCTCCTCTATAACTTGAGGATCTATTATGTCAATCAATTTTCCTTCTCCAAGTAGCGAGACAAAATGTGAAACAAGACCATCTCCATCATTGGAACGATATACAAATGGCTTCTTTCTAGTTAGGAGTTCTATAAAAAGCACACCAAAACTGAAGACATCACTCTTATCTGTGAGTCGGCCTGTATAATAATACATTGGATCCAAGTAACCAATAGTTCCTTGAACAGCTGTAGTGATTCCAGTTTTATCAATCGGAATATACCGAGAAGCTCCAAAATCTGATACTTTTGCGGTCAAAGTTTCATCAAGTAGTATGTTGGAGGATTTAATATCTCTATGAAATTTTGGCATTGAAGCAGCTGAATGCAAATAAGATAGTGCTCATGCAACTTCCATTGCAATCCTCACTCGATCATCCCATGGTAGTGATATGGGTCTTTCAACATGAAGATGATGATAAAGGGTACCATTTGAAATAAACTCATAAACGAGCAACGGAACTTCTGCCTCGAGGCAACATCCTAAGAGTTTCACCACATTTCTATGGTTTACTTGAGAAAGAACTACGACTTCGTTTATGAATTCATCGATTCTTTTTGTACCACAATCTTTGATTTCTTAATTGCCACAACATGCAGGTCTAAAATTCCTTTAAAGACAACACCATGCCCTCCACCACCAACCACACGAGCTCTATCAAAATTATTTGTGGCCTTCTCTAACTCGCTTAAGGTAATTATCATTCTTTCACCAACATCAGCCTTTTTTTATACCAACTGCTGCAACAACAACCCATGATTCTGCCTGAAAAATTTCTCTTTCATCTTCTTGACCTTTCGCAGCTTAAATTTACGAGTTACAATGGGACCAGCAAGCACTATTATCATAAAGCATATTACACCACTACCTCCTAGCCCACCGCTTAACTCTGAAACTATAAAATGTAACAATGTGTTTAGATTAAGAGTGAATAATGAAGTAATGAAAAACAAAGATCGATATATTTTGTCAAAGTTTGGTTGAAGTTTTATGCTACCCTATGCATTTGAAGTGGCGGAGCTAGAGCTCAAAGGAGGGTGGTGTGGAACGTCTTTGGAACTGCTTAGACTTGTGTTTTTTTCTCATTGGGGTGCATAATTAGCTACTCAAGTGGGGTGTATATATGATGAAAATAAGACGCACACCATTAATTTTATTTTTTGTTGTGGGTGCGGCCTCACCCACAGCCATCAACATAGATCCGCCCCTGAATTTCACCCATGGATACGTGCACCCGATGGGTGTGGGCGTGTGTGATATTTCACCATGGGTCTCTCACCCGCACCTGAGCCGTGAAAAATAGGTGTGGGAATGGGTTTCATTTATCACCCATGGGTGATCCGATGGGCGCCTGAAGTCATATTTTTCTCTATACAACTCAATGTTTGTCACAAAATCTGTGGTTTGGCAATATGTCTGAAAAACAATTGCTCACATTTTTTTAGACCGGTTATGAGCACTAGTGAACATGGACTAATTGAACATGAGCCAAGACAAAAAAATAGTTAAAATGAATTTTATTTCTCAAACATAGTTGGCAATCCAAAGAATCGCAAACACGATGGGCACCTGAGACCCATTCAAAACCCGATGTGTGTTGGTGTGGATGATGGATTTCATCCCTGGATGTGGGTTGGATGATATTTTCTCATCGGAACACTTTTTCCTCTCGGATGGTTTTTGCGCTCCACCCGACCCATTGCCAACACTACTATGCATGGATGTGTAATGGATTGGTGATACAAATGGTAGAAGAGTCAATTTCATAACAACCAGGGATTTATGGTCCTAATCTCACAAAATCGTGGGTAGTTTGGCTTGTGTCACTTAGCCTCATGTTTTTTTATTATATTATTTCCCACTACCTCATAATATTTGGCATCCTAGATTTCTCTAGTTTTCCCAAAATAATTGGCATTCTAACTTCCCAATACACATTTCTCTCTTTTCAATACTCTGTGTGTACATCTGTATCTCACTCATCTTAATTTCACATGCACCCACATTTTTCACTTCTCCTTCATTCCCTCTTCCG
Organism: Eragrostis curvula; assembly: GCA_007726485.1. Lineage (NCBI taxonomy): Eukaryota > Viridiplantae > Streptophyta > Magnoliopsida > Poales > Poaceae > Eragrostis > Eragrostis curvula. The sequence goes on along the minus strand of RWGY01000051.1, from coordinate 6,849,996 downwards.
AGAGGTAAAGTGCCATATAATATGGGACGGATGGTACCTCTTTTTAGATATAGCCATGTGAACTATATATGATGCATGTATTGTACTACTAACAAAACTGCTTAGTTGGATGCAGGCCATGTAATCTTCCAAAATTATAGGAGTGTCCATAGACAAATTTCATATTGCTTTGATAGAGGTGGGGTTTAATGAAACAATTTGACCAGAATACCCGGTGTTAAGTGATACAAGCCACAATATATGAGGTTTTGTGCACAAAGACCACAAAACGTGAGGGTTTATGAAATTTATTCATAATAGAAATAATAGAAGAATAGGTAGTTCAAACAATAGTTTTTTTTCTACCTGCGAACGATTTCTTAATTTTGACGCACCCCTCTTTTGCGAAGGGATCCCCGTCGGTTCCTTTAGGACATCGACAATAATACTTTCCATCAATATTTAGGCATGTTCCGTAGCATTTGAACCCTCTCTCATGCAGACACATGTCATCTCCGACTAGAAAAAAATATGTAGAACATATGAAAAGAATGACCATACTATATGGTCAAAAGGATCAATATACCAAATACTTACTAATGATGGGTAAGAAAAATATGGTTAGAGATTGTATTGGAGGTTGTGTCAATGTCTAAACCAACAATAATGAAAAGTTCTGTGGGAGCAGGTTGTAGTAATCACCAACTGATTCCTACACTAAACTAACGCATTTATTTGTGCCTGTTATTAGGAGTAATTTATGTTTTGTCATGAATTAGGAGTAAGAGAGGTAGCGTTAATTTTTGCTTTCTTAAAATCAAAAAAAGTTAATCGTTAATATTTACAGATTCATGTAGCCTAGAGATTTAAAAAGGGAGTAGTTTCAGATTCATACATCCTAGATACAGATTCAAAAACAAGCTAATCAACTACTCCTCTGCTCTCAAATACTTATGTTATAATAGAATATCCACTACAAAGAGTGAAAATCTTTCCCTTCAGTTTCTTTTGAAGCGGCCAATTTTAGTATATTTGTTGGGAATGGTATTGTGGGTAATTTGCTAAAACTGTTGAAAAATACGTGAATTTGTATTAGAAAAATGTAGGCCACTTGTGTCAAATACTAATTAAAAATATGAAAAACTGTTGGCCGCGTCGGTAAAGAGTTTGTTTCTTGTAGTAACGATCTAGCTAATACAAAATTGAACAACATAGCATGTCCTAACGTCAAACAAATTAGAATGGAGGGAGTATATACCTTGGCATCCATCGACGACGTAAGGATTGCCTTGATACCCGCCAGCGCAGTAGCAGCGATACCCGCCATGACCAACAGAGCAAGAGCTGTTGGCACTGAGACATTCGGGGGCACGCCACCCGTCTGTCGGACATGTCGAGTTATTGATTACCCAGTCTAGTGTAGCTACAGGCCACGTTTCAACGTGGTATCCTGAAACATCTAACACTCCTGTAGAATTAAAAGCACCGTCAGCTATATAAACTGAATACCCATACTGATCGAATGATCTGTTGAGCATATGGATTTGGATGTTGTAGAAAGAATAATCCATCATAACGTTTGCCTGACAGCAGCCAGCACCGTTTGCCGGACAGCAGCCAGCACCAGGGCAACCGCCGCCAAACTGGTAAGGAGGCCCCGTAGCCGGGCATATGGCAAAGCAAGAAGCGAGCAAGTCATTGTTGTCGCCACCCCGTAGATCCACCTGAACCTCACAGCCTACCACCGCCACGCTATTCGCCAAATCGGACGACAAGAAGAACGGGCCGCCTTTGGGGAGGCCGCCTCCGCATGTTCCATTCGCAGTGCGGCCATCATGGTTGTCCCGTCCGTGAATTTCACGAAGCTGCTGTTGATGCTCACCGTGGAACTGGGAGCGGAAATCTCGAGTACCTCCACTGTGCCATCGCCGAGGAAGAGCTTCGGCGGCCAGTAAGAGTTGTCACAGGTGAGGTTGAAGCTTTGGCGGCACGGTATCTGATTGAGGGCCTGTTTGTTTGGGCTCCGGCTGTGCCAGCTTCGGTTGTGGCTCTGGCTTCTCTCAAAAACAACTGTGGTGGCTGTGTCTGTGGCTGTGTCTGAAATCGTTTGGTAAAACAGCTTCTCCTGCAGCTTCTCCACCAATTTCTTCTGCAGCTTCACACGTAGCTTCATGGATGAAAGAGCAAATTGTCCAAACTGCCCCTGAGCATATATATCATGAAAACAAAATTAAAATAAAAAACTATATTTTAACGATTTCTAATAATAGGGATTTTGTTTTCTGAACTGATTAAAGTGTACGTGGGCTCCTTTGCAAAAAAGAAAAGTGAACATGGGCTGCATCTGGACCCATTACAGTGGCCCAATAGAGAGCAAGGTAGGGATCGAATCCCAGAAAAACAGAGGCGGCGGCTTGCTCCTGTTCTCCTCCGCCATGGGCGAGCTCGGAGAACTCAAATCAAGATGGGGAGAGGGGAAGATGGTGGCCAAAAAGTGGCGGAATCGAACCCTCAAACAATCTTTATTCCATTTGAGCAATCAATTTGGTTCGTCGCCGTCATCATTAGCCTCCGCGCCGTCGCCAGATTCATCGCCAAAGGGATCAAATCCATCGTGAAAGGATTTTTTTTGGTACCCTTCTGACGTGGGCCCTAGGGACGGGGGGAGGAGCGCGTCGAAGCTGCCCCCAGGCCGCTCCCCGCTTCACCTGATTTCCGCCTGCGGCTCCCTCCGGTTTTTGCGCTGGAGCCGTCCACGGAGCGCCCCCATTGTTTGCGTTTTGGCTGAAGCGGCTCCGGGAGCCGTCGGGGGAGCCGAAACAAACAGCCCCTCAGATGATGCCGCGCCGCCGTACGGAGGCAGAAGCAGCAGCAGCGCTGCAAGTGCGGCAGCTGGCTCCATGAGTCGCCTACCTTCTGCCTTCCCCACGTTGTGCATCTACCCGATTCCGCGAGTAGCACTCGCTAGCTCTTGCTATACGTATCTGTCCTTCCCCACGTTGTGCATCTACCCGATTACGCGAGTAGCACTAGCTAACTCTTGCTATACGTATATGTTTGTCGATCGAGACAGCGTTAGACTCGCTTGTGGTGCTCACATAACTTTGACTAGTTAACTTGCGTTGATTTTTCTAGTGGTGTAGGAGTTCACTGTAATTACGGAAAAAAATAGTTTGAAATGTCCTCCATAAGTTTAAAAAGCACGTTTTACACCTTACACTAAGTATGTACACATTAGATGTGTACGTCAGATGGCCGTGTTCGTTCAGATTAGAGTTTTCGTCCATGACGTATCCGTCTGGGATGGTGATTCTAGATTATGCATTTTATGGCTTTTTCAAGGTTTCTTGTCCCCTGTCATGGAGTTGAAGTTGTTTGGGTTAATTTTGTAATCAGAGGATGTAATTTGCTACAAAATCAATAATATTCCCTTTTGGCCAAAAAAAATTATAGGTCTATCTATTATCCTAGTATTTTGGGCAACAAACGGCCGGAGCCAGTTCAGTTCCTATCACTGACTAGCTATACATTGGCGCGGGCCACCCTGATCGTTGACATGGTGTGCGTATACACAGTAACACAGCTCATGGGTCAAGAATCCGGTAGCTTACATGGATGTGATGCTCGCGTGTCTTTATTTGGCCTTCCAGTTGCAACCCCTGGTACACGCCATGACGATTTGACCAGCAGTTGACGTACTTGTGGTGTAGGAAAACCTTCTAGACAGGCCCCTGATTTCCACATACCTTCCCTACAGCTAAATGTTAACGAACTAGCAGTGAATTTCCGGCGCATGTGCATCGCATTCGTTGAAACGTTCGCTTAATCAGTCCTCTCCATCCCTGGAAACCGTGTGCCGCTGCCACTTTCGATGCGGACCTACACAACCCGCCCGCTCGCTCGGTCGCAGCCATCTATACCAAAGCTGGAGCCGAGAAAGCGGGCAACTGCGACGTACGTGCGGCCGGTTTGAAACGTTTTGGAAATCAGCTCCTTCGATCCGGAGTATGCAGCAGCATGTGCGCCACCGTGCACCGCGAGCTGCATCCGGAGAGTTGTTTGGGGATTTTGTTACGGATCGCCTGTGACGGCATCGGCACCGCCGGGTGCACGAGCACTCCCGGTTCGTACTAGGGGCGCACCGGCCACCGGCAGTCGCGCGCTGGCCCGCTCTTGTGAGCACTCGGGAGTCGGGACGGCAGGCGCGACGGTCGACGTCCCCTGAGCTTCTTGTGCTCTGCATGTGAGCTCGGTCAAAGCTTAATTCAGGATCGCGGCGCGGGGCGGTTTGCCGGCTTGGTGTCGTACCTAAATTTTTTGAGTATGTTGTGTATCATGTATCAGTTTCTGGATCAGTAACTGATACATATAAGAACATAAATATGGTAATCTAAAACATACTTCGTGTAGGTAAATAATATAGTACCTGATATAAAGCCCTTAGTGGCGGTACGACAGGGATTCTGAAGTATCCTAGTCCTTCCAACCAACTAATGGCTGAGCAGACAAACAGCGGAAAACACGACCCAAGCCACAGGCAGACTTGAGATGCAGGAACGAAAACCCGTCGCCGTCGTTTCCTACGAAGACTTCTCTGACTAAAACCACAAATGCAAGAGCGTGAGTACATAAGATACTCCGCAAGTCCTACACTACGCAAGAGTAAATATACATGCATATTTGGTCTTAGTAAGGAGAAGTCTGTATGGTTCCTTTGCAGAAAATCCATTTTTATGTAAGGTTCACTAAAGCAGTCAAGGATTTGTAGATAAAAACAGGAGATTCATTGTCAATATTTTAGTTGGTTGGCCCTGGAGGAGTATATACATTCCCGCCAGTTCCCAAGTTTTAATTGGGCCTTCTGACCTCAAGGATCATACCGACCCGGCATCTATGCCAACACTTCCAAAACACGGGTTGTCTACAACCCATTCACACGTCAAGGATAGAGAGAGGTGGCTAATCTCAAAAGCGCATAACCATAATGTGCCATATGCCGTGGCAACGTCCATCCGGATGAATTGTTATACCTCTGCAGAGGTTGTACAGCTTTCCCCACGGGCTATGCACTCTTGTACGGAGAGTGACATAACGCTTAGTCCATCTTCTCTTAGCACTTTGCAAAACCACCACGGAATCACACTCAGGGGCCTGTGACAATGAATTGTCACACTACGGCACAACACACCTTTAACAGGTGCATTCGTGCTCCCGCAACGAGTTGCAGGATCCATGTACAAATAAGGACAGGCGGCTTTCCCATGCACTGACAGTGGGTTCCGCGACCAGACCACGGGTACGTTTCCCGGGTCTTCTCCTGAGCTTCCGTTGCTACTACCAGCCTCCGGTGGTGTTACAAGTGTACCCAAGAAGATATGATAAGTCCTGCCCATTCAGGTTCTGTGGTTGTACGGGAATCATTAGGTTTTCGGTCAAGAGAACCGGTCCTTACGTGACCGGGCAAACACCATATCCCACACTGGTGGGCTATCACACTATCCACATCACCTCATCAGTGGTCTTGCCCGCAGTCCAACCCATTCCCATCATCAGCTCCATCATCATCACCTAACACGGTTGTGCTACTCCCAACTCAAGCATTTACTCACACCACCCGCAGTCCAACCCATTCCTATCATCAGCTCCATCATCATCACCTAACACGGTTGTGCTACTCCCAACTCAAGCATTTACTCACACCACCAAACTCATTTAACACATTTTCAAAAACAAGTGTGTTAGAGGTGTGGCAATGTAGAAACATTGCGAGGGGTCCTAAGCATTTCTATTAGCAAGGAAATTGTACCATCATAGAAATGATGGAACTGTCCTAGGGTTATCAAGGAGAGGGGTAAACAAGGGTAATCAAGGATTTCCGGTGTTAATGCCTATATAGTGGCATCAATACCAGCAAGTAAGTAGGTCATAGCTACACAAGCAGTAAAATAACAAGCCAATGCATATTACTAGAACAGGCTCTATAGGTGCGATGCGAAAACAATAGGTTCAATCATGATCAAGGAGATGTAGAGCTTGCCTGACAAACGCTTTCCTAATCTTCGAGTTCTGGGTCCTCGAGCTCTGTTGTCGAAGTCGAGGACTTCGAGTCTTTCCTTGGAGCTTGTATCTTCTGAGTCTTCCTCGAAGCTCGAGTTCTTCTAGAATCTTCCTCGAAGCTCGAGTTCTTCCAGTTCTTCCTCGAAGCTCGAGTTCTTCCAGTTCTTCCTCGTTTCTCACGTAATCTAGCGTATAAAGCTAAAGCGTATAAACAAACTACCGCGAAAGAAAATAAAGATCGGAAACACTACTGGAATTCCCCAGTTTCCCTAGGATTCTCTTTGTTTCCCTAAAGTGTTTTTTGTAGTCCTAGGGAAAGACAGTTTCCCTACCGTGCGTTTTGAAATCGTAGGGAAAGAGTGTCATTCCCTAGAGCTTGCTCAGAAGTGGTAGGGAAAGAACGTATTTTCCTAGGGAAATCAACAGCATGTAGCTTTTCAAACTCGTCTCTCTCATCTACTCGTCCTTATCTACTCTCACAAACAGCAGCCGCTCACTTTCATCCCCATCCTCTCTCACCTGCCGCACGCTGCAGCCGTGGAGGCAAATGTCCAAGTCGAAGCTGATGCACAGCAAGTTAGCTAGCATCGACATGTCCAAGTCCAAGGTTGGCCGCGCTCGCGCACAATGCAGCACAGCTTCAAGCTCTACGTCCGGCTGTAGGCAGAGCACGCAAATCCTAGGTAAGAGAAACCATTCGTCCTTCTCAGGTTCTCTGATTTCCTCTCCACAATTTTCCCCAACTCCCATTTCTATTCTAGCGTGTGCCTTGAAATCTTGCTCAGCTTTTCAATCTCGATTTTTTTTTTGCAGCGCAATCTAGATCCGAATCATGGATGGTAAAGCTTGGGTCCTGAAGCTTGGAATCTTGCTCAGCGTTTCAATCTCGAATTGTTTTTTGCAGTGGCTTTGAGAAGCTTTGGGCTGCTTGGAGCGAGAAGATGAACAAGGACGAGCACGTCCATGGGCGCCAGGGTGCTGCCGCCGCCCGACAAGAGGATGATGTGGAGCGAGACTCCAAGATGGTGGCCGCCCTCTGCTCCCACGTCAGCTGCCTACTCCGGCGGCCTCCGCAAGGGCGACAGCAGAGCGGCACCTCCGGCAGCGATGACGGCGGCGCCTCCGGCAGCAATGGCAGCTGCGTCTCCGGCAAAGACGGCAAGCGCTGGCAGCGGCTCGATCTGGGGCACCGGCTCGGCTCGGAGAGTAGCTCGGCTCCGGCAGCGGGGACCGAGGGCCTTTTATATTTTTTTAATGACCCGGGCAGTTTCCCTAAGAACTTAGATTTCCTAGGGAAAGTCAGACTTTCCCTACCGTTTCCAGCTAAAACCGTAAGGGAACTCGTCTTTCCCGTCGAATTGTTCCCTAGGAATCGTTCCCTAGGAAACTTTCTAGAGAAAACCTTTCCCTACTGTTTTTAGCTGTTTCCCTAGTAATTTCTTGCCTAGGGAAACTGGTGAATTCTAGTAGTGAAAAGAACCAGATAAGATCCAATTAAACTCTGATTAAGAACCAGAAGAATTCCAATGAAGAACAAGTGATACGAATTATGCATGATGCAGCATATTTAATGCAGGGCATGTTATGCGTCATAGGTGATATACCTGGCCTTGTAAGGGCCATATTCACCTAGACAAGTTATTAGTTTCTTATGTTCTCTAATATATGAACATGGGTGTGTGGGTATGCATATGAGCTCTGCTAGTTGAACACCTTAGGGTGAAGATGATGAGATGCACATGATTGATTGATGGTGATTGCGTGCATATCTAATATGCAAGCTTCTATATTGTTTCTATAAAAGAACATGCATGAATGCAGGTGAAAGTGTATGCAGCGAGTGTACGTGATTATGCGTGATATGAATGCATGACCGCGGATAGAATGCCAAAATCGAATAAGGGAAAAAGGCAATTGAAATATCAGATAACTCCAATAAGATCCAATAAAAGATTAATTATAAGAGTAGATCCATAGATCAAAAGGAATTGGGCGAGGGTACTAGGTTAGGTTTGATCAAGCGGGGGTTGATTTAGATTAGGTTCGAGATTACGTTTGTGATAAGAGAAGGGTACTAGGTTGGAAGTGAAATGGTACGATTGATCGCTAGGTTTAATGCTAGCGAGCAAAAGAATGAATAGGTCATATAGAGATGAAGTGGGCTGGGTGTTGTGATAAGGGAGATACCAGGCAAAATAGTATCACAGGACTGATTAGATTTAGGTGATCAAATGTTCGGGACATGCGAGATCAACATCGCATGTTCTGCTGAGAAGATATAATAGGTGAGGGGTATTTTGGGTGTTGATGATTTATAGACTTGATATGAGGCTTCAAGAAAAGTACCATGAGGTACTTCGCGATTTCACGAACTCGTGGGCGCGAAAATCACCCAAAACGGAGTTCGGATTAAAAAGGTATGGGCGTTTGAGGTTCTAAGGGCTTCGTTGTAATTATTAAAAAGGTTTTGAGGGCTTAAAGGTAATTACAGAAAGATCTTAGGGACCAATCTGTAATTATAAGAAGTTTGGGGGTTTAAGTGTAAAAAGATAAGGGCTAAAACATAATTACAGAAAAGTTTAGGTACTTTTCTGTAAAAAGGCAGGGCTTAAACATAATTACAGAAAAGCTCGAGGGCTTATCTGTAAAATGTACAGGGTTGGGAATTTCCTGGGATTTACGGATTTATTTTTGTATTGGAAAACCCATGGACTCGGTCCACGGGCTCTGTGGACCGTGCTGGGGCGGCGGTTCACGGGTCCATGGTGGACCATGGGCGAGGTGCGCGGCGGCGGGTGGCCGGAGACCTCACCGGCGGCGCGTCCGAAGGGCTAGGGGTGGTGGGACCTCGTCGCGGAGATGGAGTGCATGACGGGGAAGCTGTGGATGGTACGTGTCGTCGACGGGAAGCAGTAGAGCGACGGCGAGGGCTCGCCGGAGAGGGGAGAGGCGCCGGTGGGCGAGGGGGAAGGCTGTGCGCGTGCGAGGAGAAGAGGAAAGGGAGGTGCGCGAGAGAGAGGGCGCTGCGGTGATGCTCACCTCGGGTGCGTCTTGGCCGGAGGGCAGCGGAGGGCGGCCGGAGCCGGAGGGGAAGACGGCGACGAGGAGCTCGTCGTGGATCTCCTCGCTCGGGCCTCGGCTGGGCGACTGAGGGGTAGGCCGAGGAAGAGCAAGCCTCGGGGAAACTCGAGGGCGAGGAAAGGGGAAGGGAGTGTGCTTCCGCAGCAGGCCGGAGAGCTTGCCGAAGAGTTCGTCGGCGCGGAAGTGAGAGAGCAGAGGAAGAGGAGGCTCGCGGGCGCGGGGATGAAGGGGCTCGGCCCGTTTTATGGCGGAGGAGCCGTGGCGGCCAAGGCATCGGCTGCGTAGCCGCTACGGCGTTGCCCGGCAAAGCAGCGGGAGCGGCGGAGGCGGGTCGGGGCGGTAGGGGCCGGCGGGCGGCGGCGCGCCGCGTGGAGGAAGAAGAAGCTGACCGCCGGGGCCCACATGGCGGTGAGAGAGGGGGACGGGAACGCGGGTTGGGCTGGTGTGCGCGCGTTGGGCCGGAGGGGAGAGGGGCGCGGCCCAAAAAGGAAGAGCGCGGCCCACTGCCGAAAATAAAAGGAAGAAAAAGAGGAGCGGGCTGGGCCAGAAGGGGTTTTCGGCCCAAGAGGTTAAGGTAAAAGAAATTGGCTTTCTTTTTACTGGATTTTGAATTTGAAAGGATTTCAAATTCAAACAAACACAAAGATTGAATAAACACTCAAAATAAAGACAATAAAATCCAGAAATGCACATGGTGAAGTTTTTTGCAAAATTTCAAAATCAAAGCCTTTTAAATTCAAGTGTGTTTGATAAACTTGAGACAAATTTATTTGATTTGTTGTAAATTCAAAATGGATCATATTTTTAGTAGATTTAAATGAATGCAAACACTTGAGCACTTGTTTTATTATTTCAAAATTTCAAATTCAGCTAGGTTTGATTTATTTGGTGAATTTTATTTTCAAAAATCATTGGAAGGAAAGAGATTGGACAAAAATTTAAATTTGGAATGATTTTTATTCCCTTTTTTTTATTTTTCTTTTCTTTTTCTTTTTGGCTCCAAAAGTGAGGGTATTACACTTGGCCACGGCGGCAGGTGGCGCTGGCGAAGACTCTGGATTACTTACTGGTCTTGCGTTGGCCATGACCCATAACGAGGGCAACACTGGAAAACGTGATGGACGTTCGGTGGGCCGCGCAGTTCGGCCGGAACCGTCGCGGCTGGATCGGGATCCTCTGAATTGAGGCTCTTAATTCAGAGAGCTACAGTGTTTCAGAATTGAGTGAAATTTCAGCCGTCGGATGGCAAATGGACAGTCAAGGTCGGATGCTACAGTAACTGGTAAACAGTACAAAAACAGGGCCACGGTAAACTCCGGGCACTGTTTCTACAGTGTGCTACAGTACTCTAATTCAGGTTACTGTTCACTCCTCGTAGATTACTGTACCAATCGCTACAGTATTCTGAATTGAGCGAACCAATTCAGAGAAACGTCGAGATTCACGACTCTCGTCGAACCGGTCTTTTTTGCGCCGCCGGCACAGTTGGCTGGGCCGTGGCCGCGCTCTCCTCCGTCGCACCTGCCGTCCCGATCGATCGTACGTGCTCACAGCTCACAAGGTTCCAAGCGCTCTCCAGTCTCCACACGCACCCACAACCTCAGCATTCCAGTTCACGACTGCCGGTACGCCCCTACGAACCGGGCGTTGCTCGATCGTTAATTCACCCGGCGGCACCGACGCCGTCGCAATCGATCCGCGACCAATCTCCTGGGCAGCTTGCACTCGCAATTGCCCACTTGCTCGGCTCCGGCTTTGACCCCGGCTGCCACCGAAGCTGGTGTCGCGGCGGCCAAGGTGGCGGCAGCAGCGTAGCTACATAGTACAGCAGCGAACGTTATAGGCTTATAGCTCCACTCATTTCCAGCTTCTCCGTAGTACTCTACGATAAACATGTCTGCAGAGATAACGCGCTACGCAACTACGTAGTTAGATATACTCTGCGTAGTCGATCGAAATACTTCTCACGACTGCATGGTGGTCTTGTGCGACCACGAAGATCTGATACACGCCGTGAGTCGACTTGACTAGTTTAACTTGCGTTGATTCCTAACTGGAGTAGACCCCACACGTTTTGGCGACTATTATTCGGTCCCAAGTCTTGAGCGAGCGAAACGAGCTCCCTTTGCTACTGCCACCTGCCAAGCGCCACTCCCATCCGAGCCGCTGGGATATACTGGGCTGAGCTCTTGGAGGCTGAATCACCGAGGTGGCGTGACCGCGTTAGTTATGTAACAAGTACTGCTCAAAAAGTTATGTAGCAAGCTTGTTCAGTTGCGTTCTCATGATGGCATAAACATGGATCATGTTACAAACTGATGAAGCCTGCTGGTCGTCCACGCAAGATGAGGAGGTTAGCTATTCATCCAGATGAACTGCTTTTCTTTTCTCGATTGCAGATCCGGTTATTTGATGCCTACGCTCCATTGTCCATAGTATACCACTAGTACGTTGTGATATGCACAAAAGCGCCTGAGAAGAGCAGTTGGTACAACTGGCAACAGTCAAACAAATCTGTTTTCCAAGACTTAAACAAAATAACTTACACCATATAACGAGGAAACTGGCTCCCTATGGATTTGAAATTAGTGTAACTAATAAATTGTTTGTCGGAAGACTAGTACAAAAGATCATCGGCCATATGTTGCTGATAACAATATTTCCTCTTCCATAGTGTATTGTCTGCTTGATTCCTTAGTAACGCGTTCAATTACCTTGTAAGACATGGTCTCATTTGCATCTGTCCTCGTTGTTGTATCACATGGAACCTGCTTCTTCGCGACAATTAAATTTTCTAGTATCATCTCCGCTTCTCTCATTGTAGGTCGGTCTTCTCCCTTTAATTCAGTACACATTGCAGCTAGTGCGGCTACTTCTTGCATTTCTCCACTTTCATCCTCTAGAATTTGAGGATCTATTATGTCAACCAGCTTTCCTTCTATGAGTAGTGAGGCAAAACGTGAAACAAGACCTTCACCATCTCCAGAACGGTAAACGCATGGCTTCTTTCTAGTTAGTAGTTCTATCAAAAGAACACCAAAACTAAAAACATCGCTTTTGTCCGTGAGTCGGCCTGTATAATGATACATTGGATCCAAGTAACCCATTGTTCCTTGAATCACTGTAGTCACTCCTGTTTGATCAATTGGGATATACCTGGAAGCTCCAAAGTCTGAAACTTTTGCTGTTAAATTATCATCAAGAAGAATGTTAGGAGACTTAATATCCCTGTGAAATATTGTCATTGAAGAAGCCAAATGTAAATAGGATATCGCTCTTGCTACTTCCTTAGCAATTCTCATCCGATCAACCCATGGTAATCCTATTTTTCCCTCAACGTGAAGATGATCATAAAGGGTGCCATTCGAAATGAATTCATAGACTAGCAATGGAACTTCCGTCTCAAGGCAACATCCTAGAAGCTTCACAACATTTCTGTGGTTCAATTGAGAAAGCACCACAACTTCATTTATGAATTCGTTGATTTCTCTTTGCACTATAATCTTTGATTTCTTGATTGCCACAACATGTAGATCCAGAATACCTTTATAAACAACGCCATGTCCTCCACCACCAACCACACGAGCCATATCAAAATTATTTGTTGCCATCTCTAGCTCCCTTAAGCTTATTATCATCCTTTCACCAATGTCTGTATCGCGTGATATCAACTGGTGCAATAATAACCCATGATTTTGTTTGAAAAACTTTTGTTTCATCTTCTTCATCTTTTGTAGTTTGATTTTATGCATTATGAAGGGACCACCAAGTGCTATAAGCAGAATACATATACCACCACCGACTCCTAATCCAATGATTAAACCTACAAAAATATAACAATGGGCCAAATTAATGATATTGGAGCAAATCAAGTGAGAAACATTTAGTTTGTGAGAATTTACATGCAAATCAAGCAGAATACATTACAACGAAGCTTTCTACTTCAGGATGCATGTAAACTTATGATGATACAGACAAGAAAGAAAAAAGCTAAACATGCACATCGTGGCTTACCTGCGAAGGACTTTTTGATTGCAATGCAACCCCCTTTTGTCAAAGGATTTCCAAGGGTTCCATTAGGACATCCACATAGAAAACTTCCGGGAAAATTTAGGCAGACTCCGTAGCACAAGTGTGCTTCAGGTTGCTCACACTCATCTATGTCTACAAAAAAGTGTGTGTATGCCAAGTTAAGATAGATATCAATACAGCACAGTTGTTGAAAGGAATTAATCATGCCATTCACTGTGCATTCACAATGGTAGTGTTTGTTGAAAATGGAAGTAAATATAATTTTAACCAACTCTAATGCAGCATATATATGCTTTCCCTTTATATATATATATTGATAAGTATCTAGAACAGCCTTAATTACTTGACCTGCTGCACTACCAGTCCTAGGTTGCAATTGTTGAAGATAAAGATTCTGAACTAATCTCCACAGGATAATTGTTGGCTGTTAAGATATGGTGGTTGCATATATTATCTCCACCGTAGACTTAACTTGTAAATCAAGTAGCTAGATTATCTCTATCTGTTGTAACCGACGCTATGTACATGAGACTATAAATTAACACGAAGGCATGCCGTGATTCGTATCGCTTCCATTATTTTCCACATGGTAATCAGAGCCCATCTTCTCCTCTGAGAAACCAAAACCAATCTACATGGCGAGCTCATCGTCATCCACCGTTTCCAACTCCCTTGCTCATCCCGTCCATGAGAAGTTGACTAGGGACAACTACATTCTCTGGAAGGCACAGGTCCTGCCGGCGGTGCGTGGTGCTCAACTTATGGGCTACCTCGACGGCACCACCAAGGAACCAGAAGAGTTCGTGAAGGAGAAGAAAGGCGATGACATCGTCGAATCTCCAAACCCTGCGCATGCTACATGGCTTGCTCAGGATCAGCAAGTGCTGAGTTATCTCCTGACATCTCTGTCCAAGGAGGTGCTTGGTCAGGTGGCGACCCTGACCAAGGCTGCAGAGGTGTGGCGCCACATCCAAGGGATGTATGCGTCGCAATCTAGGGCGCGTATCATCCATCTTCGCTCCATGCTGGCAAGTACACGCAAAGGAGATGCAACGGCCGCTGCATACTTCAACAAGATGCGCGGCTTCGCCGATGAGATGGCCGCAGCTGGTAAGAAATTGGAAGATGATGATGTTGTGTCCTATATTCTGGCCGGTCTTGATGCATAATACAATCCTCTGGTGGAAAACGTGACCTCTCGGGCTGATCCAATCAGTCTGAGCGATCTCTACTCCCAGCTCCTGTCAACCGAGGTGCGGTTGGCACGTCAACAGCAGGAGCAGAATCAGTACCAGATCAACGCGAACGCCGCGTTCCGTGGTGGACGCGCTGGCCGTCGCGGTGGCTTTGGCCGCGGCTACGACGGCACCGGGCGCAACGGCGCTGGTCGTGGAGCTGGCACGGTGGGATCTTCATCAACCAAACCCCGCTGCCAGCTCTGCGACAAGGAGGGACACACCGTGACACGGTGCTGGAAGAGGTTTGATCGCAGCTTCAAACCTGAAGAAAAGAATGCCAACTCTGCAGTGGCGGCCTATGGGGTCGACACGAACTGGATGCTCGATTCCGAGGCGTCTGACCACATCACGGGTGAGCTAGACAAGCTCACCACCAAGGAGAAGTACGGAGGAAAGGATCGTGTTCACACAGCGGATGGGTCAGGTATGGAGATCTCTCATATTGGTCATTCAACCATATCTACCCCATCTCGATCAATTCTGTTGAACAACATTCTTCATGTACCTCAAGCTTCCAAAAATCTTTGTTCTGTTCATAGATTCACCTCAGATAACGATGTGTTTATTGAATTTCACTCGAAATTTTTCTTGGTAAAGGACCTGGTCACGAGGAAGGTTCTTCGGGGTAGATGTAGAGGAGGCCTCTACCCCCTTCCATCTTTGGAGCGTTCGGCGTCAGGATCGTTTGCTTTTGCTGCCTCGAGGATATCATCAACTCGGTGGCACGATAGGTTAGGCCACCCTTCCATGGTGGTAGTCAATAAAGTTGTTCACGACAACAATCTTCCGTGTGTTCAAGAGTCATCATTATCAGTGTGTGATGCGTGTCAATTAGGAAAAATGCATCAATTGCCTTTTCCTAAATCGTCTAGTGTGTCTACTAGTCCTTTGGATCTTATTTTTTCGGATGTGTGGGGGTCAGCTCCAACCTCAGTTGGGAACAATAATTTTTATGTAAGCTTTATTGATGATCATAGTAAGTTTACATGGATTTATCTTTTGCGACATAAGTCTGAAGTTTTTGAGAAATTTTGCATTTTCCAACAACTTGTTGAACGCCTATTCAATAGAAAAATCCGTGCCATTCAAACAGACTGGGGAGGTGAGTATCAAAAACTCAATCCTTTCTTCACCCGTCTTGGCATCTCCCATTTAGTATCTTGCCCTCACACGCACCAACAGAATGGCGCCGCAGAACGGAAACATCGTCATATCGTCGATGTTGGTCTATCCTTGCTTGCTAAGGCATCGATGCCATTAAAATTTTGGGACGAAGCTTTTGTCGCAGCTGTGTTTCTTATTAACCGGACACCATCTCGTGTTATCAATTTTAAAACTCCTCTCGAAATGCTCCATGGCACCAAACCTGATTATTCGTTCCTACGTGTTTTTGGTTGTGCCTGCTGGCCCAATCTCCGGCCCTATAACAAACACAAATTGTCTTTTCGCTCTACAAGGTGTGCCTTCATTGGATATAGTCCTTTGCATAAGGGCTACAAGTGTCTAGATATTTCAACTGGCCGGGTTTATATCTCTCGAGATGTGATTTTTGATGAAACTCTCTTCCCGTTCTCAACCCTTCATGTGAACGCTGGAGCTCGCCTTAAAGCCGAAATTCTCCTCCTTCCTCCTACTTTGCGCAACACACAAACTGGGGCTGATATTGTTAATGATCATATGATTGATTTTCCTAACCAACCCCAAGCTTCTGTTGAGTTTTCAGCTGCAGGCACCGATGTGCAGGATTCCTCGGCTACGGATCCAGGGGGCACAGAGGATCTGGACACGGCAACCGGGGTTGATCCGCAACATTCTTCTGAGAGTGCGTGCCCGGCATCATCCTCGGATCCGCAGCCTCGTACGTCGTCGCGCGTGCGATCGTTGCCGACAGCAGCGGGGCCAGCACAATTGGGATCTTCTGCGGCAGAACCTGTGGAGACCATGGCCAACGATTTATCCACTGGATCGCCTGCGCGTGATGGGGCTCTTCCGGTTTTGTCCGCTCCTGGATTGTCTGCGGCGGCTGGATCCGATGTTGGTCACAGTGAAGCTGCATCTCCAGAACAGAGCCCTCAAGCTCTGTCTCCTGTTCTGCGGCCGACAACAAGGCTTCAAAATAATATTGTAAAACCCAAGTTCTTTCCAGACATGGTGCCACATTCCAAGCACCGCAAGCAAGGGTTGTTGACGGTCACAGGAGAACCTGATTCACTAGAAGAAGCTCTTCAGGACAGAGATTGGAAAGCAGCTATGAATGCAGAATATGAGGCACTGATCAAAAATGGAACTTGGCATCTAGTTCCGCATAAGGGTGTCACAAATGTGATAGACTCCAAGTGGGTTTTCAAAATAAAGAAGAAATCAGATGGAACCATTGATCGGTATAAAGCTAGGCTGGTTGCAAAAGGCTTTAAACAGAGGTATGGCATCGATTACGAAGACACATTCAGTCCGGTGGTTAAGGCTGCAACAATCAGATTGGTTCTGTCTCTTGCTGTCTCTCAAGGCTGGACACTTCGTCAGTTAGACGTCCAGAATGCCTTCTTGCATGGATATCTGGAGGAAGATGTGTTTATGAGGCAGCCTCCTGGATTTGAGAACTCAAGATTTCCACATCACCTATGTAAGCTTGACAAAGCTATCTATGGACTGAAACAGGCGCCAAGAGCATGGTACTCAAGGTTAAGCTCAAAATTGATTCAGTTTGGTTTTGAAGCAGCCAAAGGAGATACATCGTTGTTTATTTTCAGAAAGCATTGAGTGACAGTTTATCTACTCATTTATGTAGATGATATTATTGTGGCCAGCTCATCTGCTAAGGTTGTTGATGCTTTACTGAAAAATCTGAGAAGTGATTTTGCACTGAAGGATCTAGGGCCTCTACACTACTTCTTGGGAATTGAAGTGAATAAAATGCAGGATGGTTTACTGCTTACACAAAGCAAATATGCTGCAGATATAGTAAGGCGTGCAGGCATGCAGGACTGCAAGCCAGTACATACACCAATGGCTATTTCTGAAAAACTGTCATTAGGTAAAGGTGTACTGCTGAGCAAGGAAGAGGCCTCAAGATACAGAAGTCTGGTAGGTGCTTTGCAGTATTTAACATTAACCAGACCTGACATATCGTTCAGTGTTAACAAGGTCTGTCAGTTTCTCCATGCTCCTACTTCAGAACATATGACAGCAGTGAAGAGAGTTACAAGATATGTGCAAGGTACCAATGGACTTGGACTGAATATCAGGAAATGTAACTCTGTTATTGTCAGTGCATTCTCAGATGCTGACTGGGCTGGGTGTCTTGACGATCGACGCTCAACTGGAGGTTTTGCAGTATTTCTTGGCTCAAATCTTGTGTCATGGAGTGCACGAAAACAAGCTATTGTTGCTCGTTCAAGCACTGAAGCAGAGTATAAATCACTTGCCAATGCAACAGCCGAGGTAATGTGGATTCAGTCACTGCTGGGAGAACTAGGAGTACCTCAGTTAAGAGCACCTTGTTTATGGTGTGACAATCTGGGAGCTACATACTTGGCGTCAAATCCAGTGTTTCATGGCAGAGTAAAACATGTGGAGATTGATTTTCACTTTGTTCGAGAAAGAGTTGCAAATAAGCTTCTTGATGTGCGATTCATTGGAACGGATGATCAGTTGGCTGATGGTTTTACAAAGGCGCTGACGGTTCAGAAGCTAATGAAGTTTCGGTACAATCTCAACTTAGCTCAGTTGCGATTGACGGGGGGTGTTGAAGATAAAGATTCTGAACTAATCTCCACAGGATAATTGTTGGCTGTTAAGATATGGTGGTTGCATATATTATCTCCACCGTAGAGTTAACTTGTAAATCAAGTAGCTAGATTATCTCTATCTGTTGTAACCGACGCTATGTACATGAGACTATAAATTAACACGAAGGCATGCCGTGATTGGTATCGCTTCCATTATTTTCCACAGCAATACTAAATTTGACTATTTTACTTACCTCTGCATCCATTTAGGATTGAAGCATTGCCTATACACCCTTTATGGCAGTCGCAAATAAAACTTCCTTGCGTATTCTTGCAGTCCCCGTAGCAATGATAGGTGTCTGGATATTTGCATTCATCGATATCTGAACAAACATAAGGAGTAGGAAGGCTGAAATTGATTATTTGCATAATTTAGTCTTCACGGCTATAGATAAAACAACAATTGGCTGAATACTACCTTTGCATCCACCAGTAACATAAGGATTGCCTCGATAACCGTCAGAACATTGGCACAAATACCCACCATGACCATTGGCCACGGAGTTTTGGCAATAGCTGTGGGCGCTGCGACACTCGGGGGCGGATGTATTTGTTGGACATGTCGAATTATTGATTATCCAGTCTAACTTAGCCCCTACTTGATGAATTTGTTGAAACATGTCGTCGGTATCATTGAAACCACCATCAGCAATGTAGATAGGATATTCAGCTCCGGATGATCTGTTAAACATGTGGATTTGGACGTTGTAGAAGGAATAGCCTATCGTGATGGGTGACTGACAACAGCCGATGCCTGTGCAGGCGCCGCTGCGGAAGCCAACTATTATGTTTCCTCTGTGTGCAGGTGAGGGCGGGCACAGGGCTGTGCAAGAACCAATCAAGTCGTCATGGGCACCCCCGCGGACCTCGACCTGAACGTCACAACCTACCACTGCTACATTGCTTGTTTCCTCTGATAGGAACAACGGCCCGCCCCGTGGGAGGCCGGCCCCCCATGTTCCGATGGCGGTGCTGCCGCCGTCGTCCGTGATTTCCACGCGGTGGCTTCTGATGCGCACCGTGCCATTTGGCACGACGGAGATTTCGAGCACCTGCACGGTGCCGTCGCCGAGGAAGAGCTCGGGCGGGCCGTGCCGGCGCGAGTTCTTCCTGCAGGTGAGGTTGAAACCGGAGGCGTGGTAGCAGCCGAGTTCGATGCCGAACGGATAGGGGATGCTGATGTTGCCGCAGCTCCTGGTGCAGTTGCTGTCGAGGCCAGCACCGGCTGCCGTTGCCGCGGCGCCAAACGGCGGCAGCACCAACAGCGCGGCAACAACTCCGGAGCAGAATACTATAGCTCCCCTGCTATGATGTGCCGTCGCCATGTGCGAGAACTACTGGAGTGCGTCTGATTCTTCAGTCTATGGAAGGCGTGAGTACATTAAGATTCATTTGCCGTGCTATTTAAGGTCCAAAACCACCAATATGAGCCCCTGCTGCACGGCGATGGTTAGTCGACTTAAGTCTTCTTGTCCTCGTCAAAAGTAGTTCAGGTACAGAACCACCAGGATAGCACTACATAATTTTTATTTATTTCTAGTTGATTTTATATGTTTTGCGCATGGGTACAACTTTTCTTACCCTGCCGACACGGACGGCATTTTTTACCTTCGAGAAGGACAACCAACTACTTGTTAGATAGGATCATGTTTTCCCATCATCTTTGCTACTCATAACTTGAACATGTTGGTGAAATTCGGCTCATTAAATTCATTCCGATGTAGCATCTCTATTCGAACTATTTTATTGTTATGTCCTCAATTATGTTTTGTTGATTGGTCGCAGACGGATACGCTGCAAAATTATGTAACAATTGGTTGTAGCCTGTCTTGAGGTTAAGGCTGATGCATTTTTTCCATTATCTAAAAATAATCATCCAGACGTACTCCAAAAAATGAGCACGAGCGACTGCAAATGATTTGAAGACCAGTCCGGACTCCGGTGTATGGCGCGTGTACGCTACCGTGCCCTGTCTGGTCGCTGAACTCCGGACGGGCATGCAGCTGAGTTACAAGATATCCTGATTTGATCTCACCAATACGACTGAGCCTATGAAAGTCATGGTTTAAGGCTATTGTAACAGCCATTGTTAAGACAATATAACAACCATGGTCAAGGAGATGAATGAGGCTTATTACTGCTATTAGAGGGAGAATTCAAGCATTCCACTAATGTTAGGCATAACATCTATCTTTTAATCCCTTATATATATAAATGTAACCTTGAGATCAATAAGAGATTGTCAATTCACTATTCTCTTTGTCTCTCTGTTCATACACAACACGATATAAACAAATCTAAGCATTGAGCAAGATAGAAACAAGAGGTAAAGAAATCACACACTTGAAGGGTAAGATGGCTCGCCTTGATGCTGGTTCTTCCCTTCCTCGCAACCTTCATGCTCGCCTACTGCGCCAGCAGCTCGCAACACTCTTTTGAGCTCCCGAACATCGTTCTCGACGTAACAGGGGTTGTGGCCCCCGGTCTCCTCCCTCTGGCTTCACCAGCCGTGACGAGGGTAGTATATCGTCACCACATCTGACATCTCTTGCGGCAGCCCTTCATGGTGCAGTCGCACCCTTGCCATCCAACCATGAGACTTGCAGTAGAGCGACAACTGCACCAGAATGCGTTTTGGTGCAGTGCGGGTGTGGGACATCACCGAAGGCCCGCAACGGCTCGTGAGGGTGCAGGAGTCGTTGCTCGCGGCTCTGGTGGCCGTACTGGCAACGACACCGTTGTCGAGGCGTCATCCTTCACGGCTGGTGAAGCCAAAGGGAGGAGACCGGGGCCCACGGCCCCTGTCACATCGAACGATGCTCGGGAGCCCGGAAGAGCATTGCGAGATGCTGGCACAGTAGGCGACGCAAATGGCGAGCATGAAGGTTGAAAGGGGAAGAACAGGTGAGCCATCTTACCCATCGAGTCGGTGATTTCTTCACCTCCTATTTCTCTCTTGCCTAATGCTTAGGGCTGCTGATAAGTGATAACGTGTTGTGAATAGGAATTGATGAATAGAGAGACAAAGAGAATAACGAATTGGCAATTTCTTATCATCTCAAGGTTACATCTATATATAGGGGGTTACAAGATAGATGTTAGGCTTAACATTAGTGTTTTCTTTTAATTCTCCTTTTAATAGCAGCAATAAGTCTCGTTCATCTCCTTAACCATGGCTATTACATTGTCTTAACAATAGCTATTACAATAGCCTTAAACATGGCCTTCATGGGCTCAACCATGACTGCAATATCACGAAGAATTCAAGGACTGCCCTAATGTTAAGCATTACTATCTTGTAATCCCCTATATATATGTAACCTTGATATCAATAAGAGATTGCCAATTCACTATTTTTTTATGTCTCTGTTCATACAGTTCCATTTCACAACAAGCTGCAATATCATGGTGCCACCAGCCCACCACCCAGAATCACTACAACAATTATTGTCTTCTAGGACAAGTTAATCACGTCAAAAAAATTTAAGAAATTTGTCATAAATAATCTTCTATGACGAACTTATGATGAAAATCACTTCTGTTTACATTCTATGACGAATTTCAGATTTTCTTCATAAATTTATGGCGATTTATCAAAACATCATAGATTTTTATGACGATTTCAAATCCGTCATAATTTTTTATGACGATTGTTTTCATAATAAACCATTGACCAGAAAATGACGTGCCGCTAAGGTGGCTGGCCTGCTACATTTTCAGCTCATTCAAAATTATAGCCCATTTTAGGCCCAATATTTTTCAGCCATTTATATCTAGCCCATTAGTTTTCCAGACCATTTTTTTAGGCCCATATTTTTCCCGTCCTGGTATTTTTATCGGGCCCATTACTTTTTTCTGTCGCCCCATTAGCTTTTTCTGGTGTATTCTTTTGGCCCATTAAACTTTAGGACATGTTTATTTTTGAGACCATTTGTACATCAGACCCATTAATCATGTCACACAACATTTGTAAGACTACTGCTGGTCGTCAAGGGACGTTTCTGGAAACATAAACTCCCGTCTGAACTCTGGAGCATGATCTGGCCGTCGGCTGGTACCAAGAGCCATCCTCTTTGTTGAGAGTTGCATTATTTCAAGAATACAGAGAGAATTGATTACTCTGTTGAAATCCTTGCTTCTTTCAGCACACCGGAAAATAACATTTCACGTTCATTGGAAGCACTAACAGAGATAGTACTATTTTTTTAGTACTGGGTCGAGTAAGAAACTATATGAAGTAAACAATGTCGCAAATGCATATGTAAAAGGTTTACAATGCACAACTAAGAAGCACGAAGGCATTCACAATTAAATAATTTTTTTTGTTTATGACTGCAGATGTTCAACGGGGGTAGCTTGCAGATAACAACATCTCCTCTTCCATAGTGTATTGCCTGCTTGTTGCTTCATTAGTAGGACGTGTAGTTGAGATATAGTGAACTGGAGTCTGATCATCAACATACCTCCGTGCAGTTTCATCACATGGAACTTGCTTCGTCTTCTTGACGAGTAAATTCTCTAGTGTCATCTCAACTTCCCTCACTGCAGGACGGTCTTCTCCTTTCAGTTTAGTACACATTGCTGCAAGGGCAGCTACTTCTTGTACTTCTCCATCTTCTTCCTTCAAAACCTGAGGATCTATTATGTCAATCAATTTTCCTTCTGCAAGTAGTGAGACGAAGTGTGAAACTAGACCATCTCCATCATCAGTATGAAAGACAAATGGTTTCTTTCTTGTGAGCAGCTCTATGAGAAGAACACCAAAACTGAAGACATCACTCTTATCTGTTAGTCGACCTGTATAATAATACATTGGATCCAAGTAACCCATAGTTCCCTGAACCGCTGTAGTGACTCCTGTTTTATCAACTGGGATGTACCGAGATGCTCCAAAGTCTGATACCTTTGCGGTTAAATTGTCATCAAGTAGTATATTTGAGGACTTAATATCTCTGTGAAATATTGGCATTGAGGTAGCTGAATGTAAATAGGATAGGGCTCTTGCAACTTCCAATGCAATCCTCACTCGATCATCCCATGGTAGTGATATGACTCCAACATGAAGATGATGATAAAGGGTTCCGTTTGAAATGAACTCATAAACCAACAATGGGACTTCTGCCTCAAGGCAACATCCCAAGAGTTTCACCACGTTTCTATGGTTCACTTGAGAGAGAACTGCAACTTCATTTATGAAATCATCAATTTCTCTTTGTACCACAATCTTTGATTTCTTGATCGCCACAACATTCAAGTCTAGAATTCCTTTAAACACAACGCCATGCCCTCCACCACCAACCACACGTGTTCTATTGAAATTGTCTGTAGCCTTCTCTAACTCCTTGAAAGTAATTATCATCCTTTCACCAATATCTGTGTTTCGTGACATCAGTTGCTGCAATAACAATCCATGATTCTGGTTGAAGAATCTCTGTTTCATCTTCTTAATTTTTTGTAGTTTAATTTTACCCAATATAAAGGGACCACCAAGTCCCAGAAGCAAAAGAATTGTACCACCACCCACTCCTAACCCAATGCTTAAACCTGAAAACAATAGTTATAGGCTAAAATCAATCTTTCGAACCAACGAATGTGTTCAAGTGAGAAACTATTTAGTTTTTACAATATTACAGAAATTTATACTCGGATGTGCACATGTAAAATTGTAATTATTGTACAACTTATAAAGAAGATAAGATGAAAAGTGAACATTGTGGATTGATACCTGTGTAAGAATTCTTGATTGTAATGCATCCTCCTTTCTTCATAGGATTTCCATAGGTTCCATTAGGACATTGACATTGAAAAGTTCCAGGAAAGTTTTGGCAGGTCCCGTAGCACGAGTGAGCTTCCGGGTGCACACACTCATCAATGTCTAAAAAACACGTATACATTAAATTAAGTTAATATATACGGGATGTTGAAAATAAAATTAAATGAATCGCACCATTCACTTTCAACTGCAATGTTATTTCATTTCGGAAGGGACAAAAATAAAAATGAAACTAGATTGGTTCAGTTGATAGCTAAGTCCAAAGGCTGACTCGGCCAGCTATTTTGCAATAATCACTTTGACAGTGCTGCGTACCTCTGCATCCGGTTGGAGTGGAAGCATTGCCTGTATAACCGATATTGCACTGGCATATAAAACCTCCCGGTGTATTCTCGCAATTGCCATAGCAATCATAGATGTCCGGAAATTTGCATTCGTCAATATCTAAACAAACACAGGGAAGTTAATTAGAAATTGCACTCTGAAGATCCATGAATTCAAAGGGATATAACTTTTCTTTTTTAAAAAAAAAAAGACAAGTTGATTAACTACGTACCTTGGCATCCACCGGGAACATAAGGGTTGCCTTCATAACCATCGGAGCATTGGCACCTATACCCACCATGGCCATAGGTACCGGAGTTTTGGCAATAGCTGTGGGTACTGCGACATTCAGGGGCCGATGTATTTGTTGGACATGACGAATTATTGATTATCCAGTCTAGCGTGGCCGGTAGCGCTTTGGGACCTTGCTCTGGATCTTGACTAATGTCTTTGGTGAAACGAAAACTATGGTCGACAATATACAGAGCAAGAGCATAGGGTGGTGAGCCAGGAAGCCTGTTGATCGTGATGTTGTAGAAAGAGGAGCCTACAAGAATGTTTGCCTGACAGCAGCCATTGCCCAAGCAGCTACCATTCCCAAAGGCGACACCACCGAATCCGGACTCCATAGACGGGCAGACAACAGCAGTGCAAGAACTGGCCAAATCGTTGTATTGGCCCCCTGTTATGCTTACCTGGATGCCGCAGCCTATCGCCTGGAACATGCTCGCCGACTCCGACAGGAAGTACGGCCCGCTCCGTGGGAGGCCGTCCCCCCATGTTCTGTTCGGGGTTATGCCGTTATCATCATCACCCGGCCAATCCACGCGGGTGCTGTTGATGCGCACCGTGCTGTGTTGAACGGAGATCTCGAGCACTTGCACGGTGCCGTCGCCGAGGTACAGCTCGGCCGGGTGATGATACCCAGGCGAGCCATCCCGGCATGTGAGGTTGAAGCCGGCGGCGTGGTAGCAGCCGGGCTCGACGCCGAACGGGTACGGGATGCTGATGTTGCCGCAGGTCCTGGTGCAGTTGCTCTCCAGCCCGGTGGATGCCGCAGCTGGTGCCGCGGCGCCGTGCGGCGGGGGCAGCAACAGCAGCGTGGCGACCAAAGCAGCAAACTTTGCGACTCCCTTACTATCTACCTTCTCCATGTAGTGCTCTCGACCTATACTTTCGGTTTGTGGAAAATCCTTTTCGGCTGTATGCAGTTGTGCAAAAGGTCGCGCGCAACCTATACTTTTCGTCTGTGGAAAATCCTGCACACGGCGAGTTGACTTTGGACTGACTTGTAGTGCTCACGCTGGTTTGGCCCTCCAGGCTCCAGCGGGTTCCAACCACGACGGTACAGCGCTAGGACTTTGACTAATTATCGACTATTCTGATTTGTGGTCTAGGATGATACAACCATTTAAAAATAATAGTGTATTCGTTCGCTAGTCCTCCATCCATAGAGAAAATCATGCCACTCTGCCGCGTGACTGGAAACCAGCCCGATTGCTATCGCTTACTTTCTGCGTCTCAAAATATAAAAAACCATGCAACCAAAAGACTAGAATCATTGGTGGTACGAAGACTCTGGTTGCCAAGCGCGTGAATTTAAACCCTTCCATGAAAATCTTTGACAAAGAAATGAGTCATGCTAGGTGTACGACCAGCTCTGCTCGAGTTTGGTTAATAGAAACGTTAAGGATACGTGCTCATCAAGCTGGGCAATGAAAGAGGATAAGACTCGAAATTTCAGTGAATACTTAATAGTCATGTATAAGCAAGCCTCCTGACTTTGTATCTCCACCTCTACACATGAAAGTATAGGAAATCAATTTAACCAAACAAATATGGCTGCTCAAATGTGCAGAAAAAATATTTAGAAGAAAACAGAAAGCGGGCAAGAATTTTTGCTCTTCTTAAACCAAAAAAAAAATGCTCTTCGACTCGACATGAATGACAACGTATAAGTGTGATGTTCGTGAGACCAAAAGGAAACATCACCGAGGATGCCATGCTGACAACAAGATTTCCTCCTCCATGGTGTACTGTCTACTCGATTCATTTGAAATCCCTCCAGCTGACATGTACAGAGTTGCAATTTCATCTCCATCTGATTTCCTTGATTTATCACGTGGAGCATGCTTCTTCTTAGCTCGCAAGTTTTCAAGTGTCATCTCCACGTCTCTCATTGTAGGCCGGTCTTCTCCATTTAGCTTTGTACACATTGCCGCCAGTGCAGCAACTTCTTGGACTTCCCCATCTCCCTCCTCCACGACTTGTGGATCTATTATGTCAGCAAAGTTTCCTTCCATGAGCATCGAGACAAAATGTGAAACAAGACTGTCGCCGTCGTCAGAGCTATACAGGGATGGTTTCTTCCTAGTAAGCAATTCAATCAGAAGAACACCAAAGCTAAAAACATCACTCTTGTCTGTCAGCCGACCTGTGTAATAGTACATGGGATCTAAATAGCCAAATGTTCCCTGAACAACTGTAGTCACTCCTGTCTGATCAATTGGAATGTACCTCGAAGCACCAAAGTCGGACACTTTTGCTGTTAAACTATCATCAAGCAGTATATTAGAAGACTTGATATCCCTGTGGAATACTGGCACTGAACTAGCTGAATGTAGATAGGCCACAGCTCTAGCAATTTCAAGTGCAATCCTTAGTCGATCATTCCATGGTAGCGATGCTCGTCCTTCAACATGAAGATGATGAGAAAGGGTTCCATTTGAAATGAACTCGTACACCAATAATGGAACTTCTGTCTCAAGGCAGCATCCAAGGAGCTTAACCACGTTCCTATGGTTTATCTGAGACAAAATTGCAACCTCATTTATGAACTCCTTGATTTCTCTCTGTACTGCAATCTTTGATTTCTTGATGGCAACAACATGTAGGTCTAGAATACCTTTGTAAACAACACCATGTCCTCCACCACCAACCTCACGAGCTCTGTCAAAATTGTTTGTGGCTTTCTCCAGCTCTGCTAAGGAAATAATCATCCTTTCTCCAATACCTGCCTTTTGTGATATTAACTGCTGCAATAGCAGACCATGATTTTGCTTGAAAAATTTTTGTTTCCTTTTTTTGGCCTTGCGTAGCTGTATCTTGCGTGTCACAAAGGGACCACCAAATGCCAGAAGTAAGAAGACTGAGCCACAACTGACAACCAGACCTATGGTTAAACCTGAAAAAGAAGAAGGAAAACCAGAATTACATATCGCATCCTTCAGTGTTGCCTTAATGCAGGGAAATAATTATATATGGTTATAGCAGGCATTATGTTACATTTGTCATCTAAAGAAGAAAACTCAGTTTCTGGGGAACACCGCCCCCGAGGTAAGCAGTCCCACATCTTGTGGCCAAGAGATGTCACGAAGACCGGCGGCGCAGGACTCAATCATGTAACTCTGAAGGCTATTACACAGCGAGTGACCTTTTCTAATGTGAAACAAGGATTCAAGCACTGGCCGGCAGTCCCACCCCCCACCCCACAAAGGATCTACCAGCATGCTACCATCCATGTGTCATCTATAAACCAACCTTCTGAAAACATTAGCTCTAAAGTCAGATCATAAAGCAGGTGCACACATAAATTAGGTAATCCAGGCTATGATCATCACCTTGAGAGGAATTCTTCATCTTGATGCATCCCCCTTCCATGAAGGGGTTTCCATTGGTTTCGTCAGGGCATCGGCAAAGAAACTTTCCAGGCATATTTATGCAGGTTCCGTAACATGAGTGGAGTTCCCAACGTGCACACTCGTTGATGTCTAAGCAAACAAAAATACAGCACCATAAATTGAATGGTTTTCCCTCAGAAAAAGATTAGCAAACTACTAAAATTAATAAACTGTTAGAAATACTGAGAAAATACCGCATTATCACCACAGAAATTTGATACCATTTCAACTTTGCATTAGAAAATAAAACTAGATCGATTCAACCTGTATACCTTCACATCCATTCGGTATGTATGGATTTCCCTGATAGCCAGTAGAACAGCGACAGCGATATCCATTGTAAACATAGCTTGTATAGTTTACACATGCGCTGTTGCTGCTTCGGCATGCAGACGCAGGCACCCTAGGTGACTCTGTACCACATGTTGCGTTGCTGATCACCCAGTCGAGCAAGGCAGGGAGAGTATCAACAGTTTCAAAGATCAGCCGTGTGACGTTATATGATCCCTCCTCAGCTATGTAAACTGAGGACTCTGCATCAAACTCAGAAACATTGTTTGAGGATTGGACCTGTATGCTGTAGGAAGTATAGCCTTTTGGTATGGATGCACTACAGCAGCCAATGCCAGAGCACTCGTTGCGCATGGGGTACTGAAAAGGTTGGCCTTTTCCTGGTGCTGGTGGGCAGTAAGTTGCGCAGGCATTGACGGTGCTGTTGTCCTCTCCGAGGAGGAGGACTTGGACATTGTGGCACGACAACACCAGGAATCTGTTCTTGTCTGGTGAGACAAAGAACGGCCCGCTCCTTCTGAGGCCATCCCATGTGTGATACCTTCCTTTCTGACGACTCGATGATGGCACGATGCTGCTGCTGTTGATTCGCACGGTACCACTGGGAATGGATATCTCGAGCACCTCCACTGTGCCATCACCAAGGAACAGCTTGGGTGGGTTCTGCAAGAGATCACACGTGAGGTTGAAGCCGACATGGTAGCAGCCTGCCTCGATGCCAAACGGGTAGGGGATACTGATGTTGCCACAGTGGGTGCTGCAATTAGCTCTTGTTGTGATCATTGCCGCTGCACCCAGCAGCTGCAGCAGCAAAACTGCAAGCACAGCCACCGCGAATCCAACTCTCCTACGAGCTAGGCTCTCCATGCTAACTGCAGAATAGCAAGGATCATGGATTTTCAACTAATCTCTATTCCTCAAGCTAACTATAAGCTACTTAATACTATCCCACTATCTGTTTCTAACTACCACATGAAACAACAAGGAATTCGCGTCCATATGAAGGTCGCAGAATTTTCCTTCCCTGTTCTACCACCTAACACCTTGATTACAACAGCACTCTTTCTTTTTCAAGGAAAAAGACGGTACTCGGTTCAAAAGGTGAACGCATGATTAGGATACCAGTAGCAAAAAAGATCCAATTGGGTTAGAACTTGATGGATTTCCTCTAACGATGGCTACATTAAAGATTTATAATTCAGCTGTGGTACTTTTCAGCACGTTTTATCATCTGGTCTGCAAAGGGAGCACGAGAGTACGAATTCAAAAAGCCTACCAGAAGAAAAAGGTAGGAAAGTCTACCAGAAGACAAGGTCCGAGCTGTAGTGCCTTGTTAGTTGAATGATTACATGGAACCTCCCAATTTTGGTCTGCTCAACTATAAGGAAATCCATGTTTGCAGTCACTGGTTTTCTTCTGAACGAGCGATAGAGCTCTGCATACACGATGTCTGCTTATGCTACTGATGACGATGATATGCAAATTGCGAAAAAAAAGTAAGGAAATGGGGAGAAAGTAAGGATACCTTAGCCAGTCCGGCGGTGGTGCCTCCGCATGGCCGGTCGGCCGTCTCCAGCCCGGCCCCCTCCGCGGAATGCCCTTCCCGACAGAGGTCGAGGCCGCCGCGACACCGGGTACCCCGAAGCCGAAAGTTTTGCCGTCATGCGTCCGTCCGCAGAACCCTTGCCGAGAGGTCTCAGATGCCATCGAGCAGCCAACGTCCTCTCGCGTTGCCGCCTCCTCTTGCCAGTCCTCTCCGTCGGCGGACGAATTGGGGGGGGGGGGGGCGGCGCCGGCTCCCGTTGGTTCGTCACCAAGACGGACCTCCTGCCGACTGAGTCCTGACGCCACCTACACTAGTTGGTTACGTTGCCATAGCTAGCAAGACGGATTCGAGGTTTACGTTTTCAGAACTATGCCACTCCCAGAAGCCAGAGTATTCTCTAGCAGAAATCTGTTGCATTATGTTCAGGATAAACACGCTTAAGATACGGCGGGATCCATTCGCTGGTTATGCAGTAAACAGGTAATGCACAAGAACAACAAGACAACATTTCATTGTAGTGCAGAAACCATATTTCCCCCCCCCCCCCCCCCCCCCCCCCGCGGGAACATTCGATCTTGAGATCAACACAAATTTAGTAGTGCAGAAATATCATGGCAAAATAAATGTCATTACAGGACGCTTTCCATATTGTTCAGAACATAACAAATGCAAGAATTTTTGCTCCATGATGTATATTACATGTGAATATATAAAGCACCTTTGTTCAGGTGAGCATTATCTGGGAAGCCTTGCCTCTAGCAATATTTCATCTCCCGTTGTCTGCATCCTGCTTGCCTGTGCAGTGCTCTGTTCCACTGACGGGGCGTTTTCAGAAAGTAAATCTTCAACTGCCATGTAATGAGCTGCTATTTGATCCTCGTCATATATATTTGATGACGCATTACATGGACAAGGCTTCTTTCTAGCTTGCAAATTTTCAAGTGTCATCTCTACTTCCCTCATTGTAGGACGGTCCTCTCCGCCTAATTTAGTACACAATGCAGCAAGCACAGCCACTTCTTGGACTTCTCCGCTGTCCTCTTCCATGACCTGAGGATCTACTATTTCAGCAAGCTTTCCCTCTGTGAGTAGGGAGGCAAAATGTGAAACAAGACTGTCATCATCATCAGACCTATAGATGAATGGTTTCTTTCGAGTGACCAATTCTACAAGAAGGACACCAAAACTGAAAACATCGCTCTTTTCTGTCAGTCGACCAGTGTAATAGTACATGGGATCTAAATAACCAAATGTTCCTTGAACAGCTGTTGTTGCTACTTCTTGATCAATTGGTATGTACCTTGAAGCTCCGAAATCTGATACCTTTGCTGTTAAGTTATCATCCAGAAGTATGTTAGCAGATTTGATATCTCTGTGGAATACTGGCACAGTAGTAGCTGAATGTAGATAGGCTAGAGCTGTAGCAACCTCAAGAGCAATCCTTATTCGGTCCTCCCATGATAATGACGCTGGTCCTTCAACATGAAGATGATGATACAGGGTTCCATTTGAAATGAACTCGTATACTAGAAGTGGTACTTCTGCCTCAAGGCAGCATCCGAGGAGCTTCACCACATTCCTATGGTTTATCTGAGACAGAATTGCAACCTCATTTATGAATTCACTGATTTCTTTCTGTACTGCAATCTTTGATTTCTTGATGGCAACAACATGCAGATCTAATATACCTTTGTACACAACACCATGTCCTCCACCACCGATCTCACGAGTTTTGTCAAAATTGTTTGTCGCCTTCTCTAGTTCTGCTAAAGTAATCAGCATCCTTTCACCGATATCTGCCTTTTGTGATATTAACTGCTGCAAAAGCAGTCCATGATTTTGCTTGAAAAACTTCTCTTTCATTTTTTGGACCTTATATAGCTTGATCTTACTTGCCATGAAGGGCAAACCAAGACCCAGAAGCATAAGAATTGAGCCACCGCCGACACTTAGGCCTATGATTAAACCTGAGAAGAATATAAAGACAAAGTTAAATATGTCAAACTATTGGCAGGATTGGCTCAATCTGTTCCTTTTTGTCCAGATGACACTATGGAAGCATGAGCTAACTATCAAACTACAATAGTATTCGCTTTATAGCAGAAAGGAAACAAGCTTGACCTACTATACAGATGAATACCACAACTTGGGTGTTGAAAACTAAGTCCTATTTATCTTCCAGAAATATACTTTGATGCAAATTTGGAGAATGGGTGATTACAGAGTACCTACAATATGTTGCTATAATGCAGCGGTCTGTATAAGTTTGTGATCATGGAAAAGGCATAAACAGGTAGTTAATGGTCACCTAATCCTGAAGAGTAATTCTTGATGCATCCTCCTGGTATGGAGGCATTCCCATTGGTCCCATCTGGGCATCGGCAATGAAATGTTCCAGGAATATTTATGCATATGCCATGGCATGAGTAGACTTCCGGAATTGCACACTCATTGATATCTAAAGAAAATACAGCAGGGAGAATTAACCAAATCATAAAGCAAGAAAAGTAGATAATCTAAATCAAAAGAAACTAACAGGGGGTTAGTTAAATAACCCAGGCTGGTTGGTTAGTGGTTACCTATTGAAGATGTAGCTCTAAGCATAGAGATACATGCTCCATGTTCTCATCAAATTAAATTGAATTTAAACTTGTAGCATTACTAGTGTAAGGGAATAAAACAAATTTGATGTATCGGTACCTTGGCATCCATTCGGGATGTAAGGGTTGCCTTCATAGCCAGCAGAGCAGCTGCACTGGTACCCATCATAAACATGGCTTGTGTAGTTCCGACAAAAGCTGTTGGAGCTGCGGCATTCACTAGCAGGCACTTCCTTATGGCATGTTGAATTGCTGATTACCCAGTCCAGCAAGGCAGGGAGTGCTTCCAGATGAGTTTCAAACAGAAGGCTACTGGGGCTATAGAAACCCATTTCGGCTATGAAAAGTATTGATTGAACCTCAGAACTTGGGGAATCAGGTGGTTGGAGCTTTATGTTGTATGAAGTGTAGCCTTTCAGAATAGCGGCATCACAGCAACCAATGCCAGAGCAATCTTCTACAACGAGCTGGATCTGTCGGTTTGACATCCTTCTAAAGCCCATGTCTGGGCAGAAAGTAGAGCAAGCGGTGATTGTCGAATTATCCTCTCCCATGAGTGTAAATTGGGTACTGTTGCACGAGATCACAAGGAGCTTGTTCTTATGTGGCGCGAAGAAGAATGGGCCACCTGCTCTAAGGCCACCCCATGTGCGGGAACTATTAATGTCTGTCTTAATTCCAGTGTTATTGATCTGAACTGTACCATTAGGAATGGATACCTCAAGAACTTCAACGGTGCCATCACCAAGGAACAGCTTGGGCGGGTGATGTGTGCGGTTGCAGGTGAGGTTGAAGCCATCTTTGTAGCAGCCGGGCTCGATGCCAAACGGGTAGGCAATGCTAATGTTGCCGCATCGACTACTGCAAGCTAATGTTTGTGGCACTAGGAACAATGCTGCGACAGCCAAGAACAGCACTCTCCTAGTTGGTGTCCTTCCCATATATGCAGATGTAGCTATCTTAATCTCCATGAATAGATGGAAGTTCCAGAGGAGCACTGAAGCCACTATATATTCTGCTACCCAGTGAAGCCAAAGAGGATAGGATGCCAATTCATCTCAAGCAGCATATCCACATGCATCAATTTGTCCGTTACAATATTTCATACTCTGCCAATTAAAATACTATAATCAATTGCTTGAGATCTGTGAGCCACGTGGTAATCCACAAATTGAGGCATAATTCATGGACATCATGTCAGTATTTTAAATGGATGGTATTGTATATTTCAGGCTAGATCACATGCGGAACACGAATCATACAAATTTTATAGAAAGTATCGCATGAAAAAAAAATGAATGCAAGTGGGGAGACACATTAGTCATTTCGCTGACACCAATAATCCATATGGTGACATGATGCAGATGCTACAGGAAACTGGCACAAAATCGGATGCACAACCTCACTTATCTCAGGAACACAGAATTGGAAAGATGTTTTGAAGCATGATGCAGAAGAAACCACTATTAGCAAAATGAAGAGGAGGAAGAGTCGAGTAATGAAACCTCTATCGATCAGGTCGCGTCGCCGTCGGTGGCCAACCGACAGTCCCCTGGCGCGGCAGATCCGCTGCTGCCTCGCCCCCACTGGGCTCGACGCCGCTGCCAACCCGCCGCCTCGTCCTCGCTCGATCGACACCCTTCTCTCTGGCTGCTCTTGCCACCAGCCGCGGCACGGTGCGGATGGATCCGCCTCCATTTTCTGCCGCGTTGGAGCAATGCCGCGCCGTCGCCGTACGAGCTGGATAGAAACGTCGCGCCGCCGCCGCTCTCTTCCTATCAGCCGATGGGTACTCTGCGAAAGATGGAGCAAAATGTTGGGGGATTCCCGGTGACCGCGGTAGTGTAACGGACGTCTAAATTATGGGCTTATCTGCAAAATGTTGGAGCGTCACTGATAATCGCCAACGTCTCTCGCCGGGACGCGCCAAGGTTTCCTCCTCTCTCGAGTCTCGAGTTAATACCACTGCTGCATCAAACACAAAAAAAAAAAAAGTTAATACCACTGCGCCAGGCCATATATTACGCCATTCGTTGTAGAAAGGGATTAGTACTTTAAAAATACATGTCGCTGTCGTTAGTGGCAGGTTTGTTCCGTAATTCTGTCTGAAGAATTATTGGGTACCTGTATCCAAAATGCAAGCGTCATGGAGTAGAGAAGCACTGACGGCATTATGTTCTTTGTTCAGCAAAAGGCAGAAGAAATAAGCTAGCACTCTCTCTCGTTCCTTCCTCCTCTCTCGCCAGCTACAGTTGAGAGAGGCGACCGGGAGCGAACGCGTCCCCGCCGGCGGATCCGGTGGTCTCCTCCACCTCCGAGGCCCTCCGGGGTGTCGCGAGGTGGCGGAGACCGCTGGCGTCCCGCCGGCTGGTGGTAGTTTAGGTCCTAGTTTAGGTTTTCCTAGGTCTAGGGTTAGGTCTTCGGCGGTCGTCGACGAGGTCGCGGCGGCGACGGCTTCGCGTCCGAAGTGGTCCCTCCGAGCTCGGCAGTGCCCCGCTGGTGCTTCACTCCGACGCCGGCGGCGGGCTTGTGGGGGCGGGGTCCCTGTTGAGGGGCTCCTTTTTAGGAGTCCGCCGGCAGATCTACGTCTTCGTCGTCAAGGCGTGGAGGAAGCCGGCCTTTTGATTCAAGGAGGAGGAGGAAACTGCGGCATGTTGGAAGATGGGTGGATGGCTCGTGCTCGGGTGTCCAGCGGCGGCAGTCGGCGGCGGCGGCGAGCGGTGGGCCAGGTGGAAAGGTGCTTGGGGCGCGGCCCCGGCCGATTGGGCGGTCAGCTCTTGCTCATCTCACTTCGCGAGTGTCTTTCCCGGCTCGATTCAAAGCCTTCGTGCGATGGAGCCCTTCCCGGCGTTGGGTTCGTGGAGGCGGCGGGCGCTGCTGGCGTCGGCGGCGGCCGGCGATGGTGGATCTCGTCGTCGTCAGGGTGCTTGAGGTCCAGGGATTTCTTTGTAATTTCTGATTTTCTTAGGGGCCTTTGTGCACTTTGGGTGGTACAGCTGTACTCCGTATCCTTGTATTACGTACCTGTGTATGTACGTATGCTTGTACTCTTTCCTTAACTTTAATACGGGTATGTTTGATAAAAAAAAAAAGGCAGAAGAAACACATAATGTTTATGCAGAGGCCTGTTGTCATGATATATAACAGGATTAAGGATCTTCCTTGTGTTACCTTGTTTTTGTTTATCTTCCATTCCATACAACATTAGTTCATTGGCTTTCAGGGCTACTGGCTTTGGCATTGCTTCTTTGGAAATGCTAGGTGATTCAGTCAGTGCAGGGTAATTCTTCAGCCTTCAACACTTACAACTTCACAACTCACAAGTCACATTCTAGACCATGAGTTTCGTCAAATTCTGAAGTTCTCTTCATTTTCTTCAGCTACAAACAAGAATGTTCATCATCTTATAGATTGGCTAATTGGTAACACACAATATTTTCGTTTATAGTTGATGAATTATGATACTGGTTCTATGTCTATGTCAGCTTAAGGTAGCAATGGGGGGAAACAGAGGGGGAAACCCTTGCGGCCTATATTTCAGTAGTTAACTTAGGCACTTTTGAGAGATATAGCACAAAGTTCATAAGGAAGTGAGTCGATGCTTCTGCCCAACTGACATATTTTTACTTTTTTTGCGAGAAAAACTGACATTTTTTACTGCATATGAAATTCATAACCCATCTAGTAAGTGAACAAAAATCGATAAATTGATTGGTACTATGCGCAAACAAAGAAATAGTAGTACAACACAAAAATATTAGAGAAGTTTTTTGGCGTTGGACTGAACATGAAGCCAATGTCATCGTTGCAAGCTCGCTGATAACATGAACTCTTCCTCCATACTGTATTGCCGACTGGTGTAGTTGTCACCGGATCTGGTATTTGCTTCTTGAAATGTTTGGCTGTTCAGTTCTGCAGTCAGCTCTACTTCCGTTCCAGAAATATCGCTCTCTATACAGTGGAGTCCTTGAAGTCTCATCTCCACATTCCGCATGGTTGGCCTGTCTTCTCCCTTCAACCTCAAGCACATTGCTGCTATTGCTGCCACTTGTTTGGCCTCCTCTTCTCCTTCTTCCACGACCTGTTCATCTAGTATCTCATTTAGCTGACCCTGATTCAGTGACATGACGAAATGTGCCACAAGACCAACGCCTTCAGATGACGTCAACGTGGTTGGCTTCTTTCTCGTCAGCAGCTCTACAAGCATGACACCGTAGCTGTAAACATCACTTTTATCAGTCAATCGTCGCGTGTAGCAGTACTCTGGATCCAGGTATCCGTGTGTTCCTTGTATGGTGTTTGTTGTCACTCCCGATTGATCGATTGAGATGCCCCTCGAGGCACCAAAATCCGATACTTTTGCTGCCAGACGATCATCCAGTAATATGTTGGCAGTCTTGATGTCCCTGTGCACCACCGACGTCGAAGCAGCGGAGTGAAGATACGCCAGAGAACCAGCAACTTCAGTGGCGATTCGCAGCCGCTCTTTCCACGGCAACGAACTCTGGGTGCTGTCAACATGAAGGTGGGCATACAGCGTTCCGTTCGGAATGAACTCGTACACCAGCAACGGAACCTCCGTCTCAAGGCAACACCCGAAAAGCTTCACCACATTCCTGTGGTTGATCTGAGAGAGGATGGCGACCTCGTTTATGAACTCGTCGATCTCTCGTTGGATCACAAACTTGACTTCTTAATTGCAACGACACGCTGGTTCGACAGTATGCCTTTGTAGACCGTGCCGTGCCCTCCGCCGCCCAGGACGCGCGCCTCGTCGAACCTGTTCGTTGCCTTCTCCAGCTCGTCCAGGCTGAAGATCATCCTCTCGGCGATGTCTTTGTCTACGAGTTGTTGAAGCAGTAACCCGCGGTTTTGCTTGAAGAAACGCTCCCTCGTTTTCCTGGCTCTGCGGATCTTGAGCCTTTTTGTTGCGAAGATGGCGGCGATGACTAGGAGCAAAAGGAACATGCCGATGCCAACCCCCATGGAAAAATACACTCCTGTGGAAACATGTTGGTCCCCATACATAAATCTCAATCTTGAAATCAACCATGTCATCATGCAAAAAATAATCTATAAAGCGATTGGGATGATGAACTTACCAGCTGGGATATGCGTTCCAGAGCCCTTGCACCCACGCGGCACGTAAGGGTTGCCGTCGTATCCGTCGCTGCACCGGCACACGTAGCCGTAGGCGCTGCTCACGGAGTCCACGCACTCGCTGTTCTTGCTGACGCAGCCGGAGCCGGACCGCTTCACCGCCGCGCAGGACGAGTTGCTCAGCGTCCAGTCGAGGACAGCCGGGATTGCCAGCCCGCTCCCGCTCGCGTTCCCTGTGGAGAGAAGCGACAGCTTGACGGGCACCACGTGGTCCCTGTCGCGCCACCACTCCCGCTCCACGGCGAGCACGCTCGCGCCGGGCCGCACCCACGCCGGCCGCGCCGTGGCGTTCTCGGGAAGCCAGGTGAACGCGACGCTGAAGGACGTCAAACCCATCGGCGCCACGGGCACCTCGCAGCAGCCGGCGCCGTCGCACGGGCCGTGCCGGAGCTTCCGCTGCTTGGCTCCGGGGCAAGCCGGCGCGCACGAGCCGAACGTCGTGGCGGCTGCGTTTCCTTCTCCTTGCCGCCGCACCGCGGCGGCTACCTGGACCTGGAAGCCGCAGCCCACGACGGCGAGGCTGTTCCGCGCGGCGGAGAGCACGTACTGCTGCCGGAGGCTGGTGGGAACGACGTCTACCGTTGCGCTGCTCGTGGCGCCAGCGGCGAAGGGCCAGACCGCGCCGTGGACGCGCACCGTGCTGTTGCGGATGGATATCGCCTGCACCTCCGGACCGTCGAATGATCCCAGGAAGAGCTTGGGTGGCTGGTGCGTGCGGTCGCAGGTGACCTTGAAGCCCGGCCGGTGGCAGCCGTCGGTGGTGCCGAACGGGTACGGCACGTCGACGGCCCCGCACTTGCTCTCGCAGCCGTCCAAGGCGATGTTTGCCGCCGCCGACGACGAGAACGTCATGGCGGCCGTGGCGAGCTGCATCAGCAGCGGCGGCAAGACGAGGAATCTATGCATTTTACGTAGGAGATGGCCGGCGCCCGTACGCGTTGTTGTTCCTCCGAAACGCCAGTGTGCAATGCATTTTGTGGCGCGGACACGACGACGACGTTTGTAAGAGGGAACAGGGGAAGTGCGCGCGCTCACGGTAGCATGTTGGGTTGGTAGACACAGTCGTGTCCTGCTGCTTCAAAGTCCACTAGGTTCGTTGAATTTTGCCTCGAGGTAAATGAGCAGGTGAGACCGTAATTGTTTGAGAAACATAAATTACAGTGCTCGTCAAAAAGGTAAATAAATTACAGTGCTGTAGTGACTAGCAAAGTCCGCTCGAAATGCTTCACTATTCTGCGTAGACGTGTTCTAAGATTTCCGAACAAGCAACTGTATTTTTCTTTCCTCGTAAAAGGATGCATACTATGGCGTATAATATTTGAAATTTCAGTCCAAGCTTCCGACATCAGGATGGCGTTCGCATACTAGCGCGTTCCTTCAAATTTCAGGTCCTTCACCGGCCGCCTGCCTCTCATCCATCGTGACGATTTTTCTTTTAAGAATGCGTGAGTGAGAGCCCATTAATTAGAAACTAGGTATGGAAAAAAGAACTAACTTAGAGATAAGAAAAAAACATAGGAATTTATTTGATTAACACGTGATCAGTTGGTCTTACTTTATTTGGTTAGTAAACTTTTTTGCTTCTATGCTTTGTGTTGTTGGTCTTCGTTACTTTGTCACCCTGTCGGAGCAATATTAGAAGAGTTGCAGGTTCTTCCAGTCACAACTTGTAGCGCAAGCTGAAAAGTAATTTTAGTGGACTCCTCTCGTTTGTCTATATTATCACGCAAGAAAACTAGAACTTCAGTGACCATCCACACACCGTTTCTTCAATCCCAAATGCATGCAGAGGTTTGTGATATAATCAAACTGAATATTGCAACTTAGATCTAGGAAGCAAGGGGGTCAAGTGGGGGGCTCAAGCCCCCCCCCCCCCCCCCCCCCCCTCTTTTTGTGTATTCTGTGTATGCAAACATAGCAAACATATCTTATTAAAACCTTTGTTGTGATCACTTGGACTCTTGTACAGGCGGGTCAGAGTCATGGTTATCAATTCCGCAACAACATCAAACGGGTTAAATAATCAACGGGAGAAGCGACGAGAAGAAGTTCCAACAAACGGGTTTAATTGATTTGCCTGCTCACGGTATGTGAAACGGTTTTTATTAATTTTTTACTTATTGTGAGACTGCTAGAACTCCATGGAGATGAAGTGGAGGGAGGTGTGAGAAGAGGGACGGGGGACTTTGCGCTAGATGAAGAAAAAGGATGGAATGAGCTCATTCTTGCCTGCAGTCCTAGCTCCGCCAGTACATATATATAAAGATCAACCGGTAGTGGAGGATGTTGCTATATACCCCTAACCATCCAAATTCAAGTCTCCTCAACCTTGAATTTGGATGCACATTTTTGTTTTCACGAAAAACCGCCTAGTTGTTCATAATTTGATCTCGTTTAATACATGTCTTGTAAAAAGCAGTCAGGCAGAACCAGTTTCAACATGAACTGCGACAAGTAACAGGTGTACATATGAGATGCGCGGTGGATAAAGCATATTTTTTGTTGATATTGAACTACTTTGCAAGTTGGGGTGCCTTTTCACTCACCACGAACGTCATGTCAAGGCAACTCAAGTGTAAAAAACAAGAATGCTCGTCACTCTATATACTTTCACAAGATCCAGGGCGTAAACAACAAGAATAGTTTATACCAATGAAAACAAGTGCCTCTAATTGCTCCTCCTAAACTTTCTTGAAGGCAGTGGCCAGTGGAGAGATATCCCATTTTGTACAGAATCAGATACCGGCAGAAGTTCCCAACGGTTCCCAAACTTCTTCTGTAAAACTAGTCATGGCTATCAATTATACTTATCTTCAGCCTGCAGGCAGCATTGACAACAACAGAAGCATCAGGTTTCTCAGTACCACTTTCCAAGAAGAGGGAAATGTTGACACTGTCAATCGTTAGCAGTAGAAAATAGCGGGTCCTGTAATCTATTCTAGGGTGAACATGGATTCGGATCTGGGAGAAAGGGGAGAGCGTTAGTCACCTTCGTGTGCAGCTGGCGCCGATGCAGTGGCCATGGCGACGACGGGCTGTGGCAGCGCGACGGCGACAGGCGTCGGCGTCGGGGAAGAAGTGCGGCGGAGGTGGCGGCTTCCCGTCGCTCACTGCGCTAACCCTAGATCGGTAGGGTGTGTAGGTGGGGTGACTGGCGGCGCGGTGAACCTCGTACCGTGCGCCCCGGCCTCCACCTCTCTCTTTATACGCGCAGCGCGACAGGGGCCCACCAGCCAGTAAACGTGCTGGACGCCCCCGATCAGGGCGCGATCAAGCCCAAAGGCCGTTGGGCCTTGGGGGGGCAAGGAGATCAATCTAACAATCTCCCCCTTGATCTCATCTTTTACCTTTTCTTTTCTTTTCTGTTTCACTTGTCTCATCACAGATTAATGTATAGAGCATGTCTCATCGTCACGGTCACATCCTGCCGATAGAATCAACAGCTACAATACACGCCTCCATTCTGAAACAGTCTTTTATTCTTTATGGGCCTCTTTAGTCCAGAGATCATAGGCTGTCCCTTAACCCCATGCCGGCTACGTGTTCCTTGAACACGCTGGGTGGTAAGCCTTTCGTTAGCGGATCCGCGAGCATCTTCTCTGTACGTATGTGCTCGAGACTTATGGTTTGATCTCGGACTCTATCTTTCACAACATAATACTTTATGTCAATGTGCTTGGTAGCGGCACTTGACCTGTTGTTGTGTGCATACGAGACTGCGGGTTCATTGTCGCAGTACATCTTTTGTGGTCTTGAGATGTCGTCAACCACTCTTAAACCGGGTATAAGTTTCTTTAGCCAATTCACCTGTCCTACGGCCTCAAAATAAGCAATAAACTCTGCGTGCATTGTGGACGCTGCAGTGATACTTTGCTTGCAACTTTTCCATGATATGGCCCCTCCCGCGAGAGTGAACACATATCCCGACATCGATTTTCTGTTATCTCCTGCAAAATCAGCATCTGCATATGCCGTGATTTGTAGAGAATCTGTTCTTCTGTATGTTAACATGAGGCCTTTCGTTCCTTGCAAATAGCGCAGAACTTTCTTTACTAACTTCCAATGTTCTGGTCCTGGATTACTCTGGAATCTACCAAGCAACCCGGTAACAAAAGCAATGTCAGGGCGTGTGCACACTTGTGCATACTGTAAGCTTCTGACAACTGAAGCATATGGTACCGATTTCATTTGATCTTTTTCATATTGATTCTTTGGACATTGAAAGTCCCCATATCTATCGCCCTTGACTATGGGAGCAGGTGAAGCACTGCATTTGTGCATATTGTATTTCTTCAGGACCTTTTCTATGTATGTCTTTTGTGATAGTCCCAATACCCCTTGGATCTGTCTCGGTGAATTTCAATTCCTAAAACGAATTTCGCTTCACCAAGATCTTTCATTTCGAATTGTGAGGACAAGAATTTCTTTGTTTCTAGTAGTAGACTGACGTCACTGCTTGCAAGCAGGATATCATCCACATACAGGATTAGAAGATATACTTTCATTCTTGAACTTTGCATATACGCAATCGTCCTCCACATTCTGTTCAAACCCGAAACTTTTAATCGTACTGTCGAACTTCAAAAACCACATTCTTGAAGCTTGCTTTAACCCATAAATCGATTTCTTTAGACGGCATCCCATCTTTTCCTTTCCTTCCACAACAAAACCTTTTGGTTGTGCCATGAAGAATTCTTTATCTACATCCCCATTTAGGAACGCCGTCTTTACATCCATTTGATGCAATTCTAGATCAAAATAAGCCACGAGGGCCATAATGACTCTGAAGGAATCTTTACATGAGACTGGAGAAAAGGTCTCATGATAATCAATTCCCTCTTTTTGCGTATAGCCTTTTGCCACAAGTCGCGCTTTGAACTTTTCTATATTCCCTTGTGAGTCATATTTGGTTTTGTAGACCCATTTACAGCCTACTGGTTTGACTCCTTCAGGAATTTCTACTAAGTCCCAAGCATCGTTGGTACTCATCGATCTCATTTCGTCTTCCATGGCTGCTAACCACTCAGACGAATGCTCGCTTCTCATGGCTTCTTCAAATGAGGTAGGGTCATCCTCCATTTGATATTCTTGACAACTCTCAGTGTTATATACTTCATAATCACTGGAAATAGCCGACCTCCTTGCTCTTTGAGACCTTCTAGGGGCCTCTACATTTTGCTCATTTTCTATTGGAGGTTATACCTCTACATCTGGAGCATTTTCTATTGGAGGTTGTAGCGGCTCCCCTTGTTCTGCAGCAACGGGCTCTATAGGATCCTGAGGGACAGGTTCCACATTTTCATTCGTTGTTGCCACAGGAGGAACCACCACAGGGACTGACATCACAGTGTCTTGCACTGTCGGTGCAGCCACAACGGGCAGTGAGAAGAACTGTTCTTGAATCACTGGATTGGGCGCATACACCCGCTTCTCCTCAAGATCAATCTCTCGAACTGCCACGCTCCCCCGAACCATTTGTTCTTCTAGGAAGGCAGCGTGTCTTGTTTCTATAAACTTTGTATATCTATCTGGACAGTAGAATCGATATCCTTTTGACTTTTCTGGATAGCCAATAAAATGGCAAGTCTCTGTTTTGGGATCTAACTTCCCAATATTCGGGTTGAATATTTTCGCCT
Source organism: Eragrostis curvula (assembly GCA_007726485.1). NCBI lineage: Eukaryota > Viridiplantae > Streptophyta > Magnoliopsida > Poales > Poaceae > Eragrostis > Eragrostis curvula. Next base: position 6,806,811 of record RWGY01000051.1, on the reverse strand, counting down.
CAGCAGGACTCCCCCAGACCCGTAGGTGTGCTAATGAGGGTACTCTTCCTGTCCACAACTCATATGGTGTTTTGGGCACCGATTTACTGGGTACTCTGTTGAGAATATGAATGGCGGTTTTTAATGCCTCCATCCACAAACTCACTGGCAGTGTCGAATAACTGATCATACTGCGCACCATATCCATTAGGGTACGGTTGCGTCTTTCTGCCACTCCATTCTGCTGAGGCTCGCCCGGCATTGAATACTGGGCTACTATACCATGTTCCTGTAGGAACCTTGCAAAAGGTCCTGGAACTTGGCCATATGGGGTATGCCGACCGTAGTATTCCCCTCCACGATCGGATCTGACTACTTTTATCTTTAAACTGTGCTGATTCTCAACTTCAGCCTTAAATATCTTGAATTTATCTAGCGCTTCTGATCTTTCTTTGATAGGATAAATATATCCATAGCGGGAATAATCATCTGTGAATGTTATGAATGAATCATAACCATCTATACTCTTTACTGAAAATGGACCAGAGATGTCGGTGTGAATTATGTCTAAAACACCCGTGCTCCTAACAGCTCCTTTCTTTATTTTCTTTACATATTTTCCTTTTATGCAATTAATGCATTGTTCTAAGTCTGAAAATTCTAGCGCGGGAAGAATATCATGTTTAACGAGTCTTTCTATTCTCCCCCTCGAAATGTGGCCCAAGCGACAATGCCACAATTTCGACGATTCGTTATCTTTCCTCTTTCGTTTTCTATTATTAACATCTGTAGATACAATTGCATTCACATCACATACGAAATTCACACTTTCACGCAGCGATAACAAATAAAGATCATTTCTCTTAAAAGCAATAGTAGCAACTGTATCATCAATCTTTATTACACATCTGCCATTACCAAAATGACAATCAAATCCATAATCATCTAGACGAGACACACTTATTAAGTTCCTCTGTAATGTGGGTACATAAAAAACATCTCTAAGTAATAAACTAAAGCCGGTGTCAAGCTCTAAGAGAAGATCTCCAACTGCTTCGACATCTGCTTCGACTCCGTTGGCAACCTTAATTTGCCTTTCGCTTCTTTGAGTGGTTCTCGTCGAACGGAATCCCTGTAAAGAATTTGCAACATGAATAGTTGCTCCTGAATCAATCCACCAAGTAGATTTCGAATAATCTGTATACAAGGATTCATTTACAAATGAAATAATGTTCTCACCTCTCTTTTCCATGATCATCTTTAAATACTTGGGACAATCCTTCTTGTAGTGTCCCATGCCCAAGCAATGCATGCATTGGTCTTTTCCCACAGTAAATTGTCCTTCTTTAGGTCTATGCTGCTGGGAGGACTGTCCCTGGAAAGGCTGAGGACCTCTTGCCTGAAACTGCTGAGGACCTTTTGCCTGAAATTGCTGAGGACCTTTTCCCTTAGAGGAGGAGGAGGAAGGATTCCCATTCTTGTTCTTCACATAGTTAATGGAATTCGGGGGCAATCTTTCCTCTTCTTGCACACACATTGCAATGGCCTTCTCTATGTCCCATTTCTCTGGGGACATGTTGTACCCAACAACGAAGGTGTCAAAGGTCTTTGGCAACGAAGCAAAAACCAAATGGACGATGTGATCATCCTTGAAAGCAAGGCCCATTGGTTTAAGCTTGTTGTTTATATTGACCATGCGATGTATGTGCTCTCTTATCCCACCACCTGTGTACCTTTCTGTGACCAGCTGTTTTATCAACTGGGTAGCATATGTCTTTGAAGAGCCAGTGTACTGACTCTTTATCTTTGCAAGGTACTCAACAACAGTAGGACAATCTGTAATTGACCCCATGATGGAGGCCTCTATAGTGTTCTTTACCACTGCCAAACACTTCTTGTTGGCAGGGAACCAAGCAGCATACTCAACATCATAGCTGTCTTTACTTGCCTTGTAGGCAAGCTCTCTAGCTGACCAATCAGCATCTGTCTCATTCTCTCCTCTTTCTGGCTGCTCAGGAGCTGCAGGAACTGGTGCAGATAGCACCCAGTCAAGGCCAGCAAGAGTGAAGAAGAGGTCTAGCTTCTTGTTCCATTCTCCATAATTATCTCCTTTAAGCACTGGGATATCATTGATGGTCATCATCATAGATAGCCCTCCTGAAAATAGTCCAAAACGAGTGAGAACATTTAAATATGATAACATGTAGTACTTTTTGCATTAAAATCTTCATCACCGTTGGGCAGAAAAAGAAATAATGCATGAAAACCTCTATAAAGTCACAATATTGCTATAATCAACGTTGGTCAGAAAATAACAACACTGCAACTGAATCTGAAATAAATCTATAACTTGAAATTTAAATTCTCCCGTTGGTTCGAATTTAAAAACAAGGCAATTCAAAATTAAAACTATATTATCTATGCAGCGGAAGCATTAAATCTCTGTAGTAAAAACTTAAACAGAAGCATAAACATAATTATCTAGTCTCTGGAAAAAATTATCCCGTTGGTTCAAATTTAAACAGAGACGAATTCTATCAAATTTCATTCAAAAAATGCTTCTGGAAAGTTTAAACCAATTCTGGAACTGTTTCTATTCTTTTTCTCTATTCGGCCCGAAAACCGACTAAAAGGAACGCAGCCCAGCCCAACAGCGCGTCCCATACCGCGCTTTCGGCCCGGCCCAGCTGCGCGATAATTCTCAGGAAAAAGAAAAAAGAGAGCGCAGCGCAGCCCAGGAGAAACTACGGCTTAACAGGCCGGCCCGGCCCGGTGCGAGGTTGCCTCACCCCCGCCTTCATCCTGGCCGTCCGTCGCGATGGACGGCCGGCATCCGTTCTGCGCGGTTTAAAACCGCGGAAAAATCGGGAGTGAGTGAAACCCTAGCCCATTCTGTTTTCTCTCTTCTTCTCTTCCCCGGTCACGCGAGAGAGAGCGGCGACGAGCCGGCGATGGCGCGGCGCGCGCTTGCACGCGAGACGACGCGGGACGGCGGCGAGCCGCCGTGTCTGTGTCTTCGCAGCCCGGAGTGCGGACGCGGAGGTGGAGCCGTCGCGGGCCCCCTCGCCGGCGCGCGCGCTCGCCCGAGGGTGAGCGCGCCGCCGTCGAGCGGTCTCGCTTCGGCTCCGGTGATCTGTCCGCCGGCGGCGGTCTGTGATGGCGATGGGGAAACCAGGTAGGTACCTCTCCCCCTCGATCCATCTCTGTTAGGGTTAGGGTTACGCTATTGAATCGAAAAGGAACAAATCGATGCTTTCTCCTTCTAGAACTCTATGACCCGATCTAGATCCACTAGCTAACCTAGCTCTGATTACCATTGTTGACACTGTCAATCGTTAGCAGTAGAAAATAGCGGGTCCTGTAATCTATTCTAGGGTGAACATGGATTCGGATCTGGGAGAAAGGGGAGAGCGTTAGTCACCTTCGTGTGCAGCTGGCGCCGATGCAGTGGCCATGGCGACGACGGGCTGTGGCAGCGCGACGGCGACAGGCGTCGGTGTCGGGGAAGAAGTGCGGCGGTCTGTGGCGGCTTCCCGTCGCTCACTGCGCTAACCCTAGATCGGTAGGGTGTGTAGGTGGGGTGACTGGCGGCGCGGTGAACCTCGTACCGTGCGCCCCGGCCTCCACCTCTCTCTTTATACGCGCAGCGCGACAGGGGCCCACCAGCCAGTAAACGTGCTAGACGCCCCCGATCAGGGCGCGATCAAGCCCAAAGGCCGTTGGGCCTTGGGGGGGCAAGGAGATCAATCTAACAGGAAAAACACTGGCTTGTTTCAAGCTAAGCTACAAGGTTGTTCCTTTCCAGTCCTTTGCTATCATCGCCACAAGCTATCCAAGTCTCTGTCCTCTGTGCTAACCTAGTGCATGCAGAACAGGCATCTTAGTTTCCAAGGCTCCCCCCATAAATCCACACGCAAGGTCTCTTGGCCATAAATACTTGTTGCCACACAAACTAGAGATGATCAACATTTTAACCCACATACTCCAGTCCCCCAGAAGAAATTTATGTTAACAAATGTGTTCAGAGTGCTGTTATTCCTGCCCTCTCAAGCTGATCTGGGACATAATGGCGCCCAGCTGCCTGCAGAAGCAAGGACACGGCGAAAACCTTGGTGCAGGAGCGAGAACAAGGCAACTCACCCTCGAAGAAATCCTGTACCCACAACCGAGCTGGGAGATAGAGGCGGTCGGGTCGACGCCGGCTCGGCGGAACTCGCCGAAGGTGTGCCCAATGAACCTGAACTTCTCAGATGACGACGACGACGAGGGCCACTCGCCGGCCGCCGACCAGAGCGTGTCCATCAGCCGGGCGTCCATGAGGAGCCAGAGCAGCCTGTCCCGGAGGGTGAGCTTCAGGTCGCCGGACGAGTCTGATATTTTCATCATTCCGGCGAGAAGTAGTGATTCGGATGACGACGACGACGACGACGACGATGTTTCTAGTGACGGCAGTGACCAGTGAGGCAAGCAGGATGTGAGGAGAAAGGGGAAGAGAGGTGCAGTGCCGGTGCGGTGCAGCGCGTGCTACAGCAGGACCAGGAAGTCAGTTTCTGCCGGGTGTTGCATCTTGCGAGAAGTATGGAAGGGATACATGTTACCTAGTGTTGTTGTAGAGTTCATTGATCCATTTTCGTAGAACACGATTCACAATAGTAAGTGCAGTTTTGAGTCATGACGAGAGCGCAAGCCGCAACGGGAATTCAGATCTTACCATTTTCATAGCAGAAAATAAAGTGTTTACGACTATTCTCCATGTCCACTATGCAACGTGCATTTCTCCTTTCTTTTATTTGTGACTGACCTTCCATAATCTGCCTTGTTCTTCCCGAAAAAAAATAAATCTGCCTTGTTCGTACAAAAATAAGCTGCACGCCGCTGCGAAAAAAAATGGGACATTTACAAAAACGGTCCTGTTTGGGATACCAATTACAAAATTGGTCTTCTTTTCTGAACTTTGCAAAAACAGTCCTGTTTTTTAAACTTAGAGCTGCCGTCAGGTCCTGTTTTGAGATGCCGTTTAGTGAAGCCAAATTTTCAAATTAAAACAAATCAAATAACCTTTGGAAAAACAGGAAAAGACCAGACTGCCCCTGCTCTATTCTCCTTCAGCCGAGCCGGTTCTGTTCGTCTCGTCGACCTCCATTGTCTCCCGACGCCCCTTCTCTCCCTAATCCTAACCCTAACCCTAGGCGAACCAGCGACGCGCGGCTGGGCCTGGGCGAGGGGCGTCGGCGGGGCAAGGCGAGTGGAGCTGCAGTGCGGGCAGGCATCGGCTAGGCGCGGCGAGGTGAGCGCAGGCCTGTGGGTGCGGCGAGGCGAGCGAGCGCGGGCACGACGACGCGTCCTGCGGCTTTGTGCGGGTGGGCGCGACGGGACCTGCGGCTCGGTGCCGAGCGAGCTATGGGCTCCAGCTGTGCGCAGGCGCATCGCGCATCACGATTTGGAGTGCTCGTCTGTCTTCGATTTGGATTTGGATTCAGTCTTGAGAGAGAGAAGGCAGCCGGCAAGAACAACAGACAGGGAAGCTTGACGACAGTGATAAAATATAATGTGTGGCCCCCATGTTGATTTTCCCTATGCGGTTATGCCTAACTGAAGTGGCATTGGGTTTTAAAATTCATAATCCTAAGTCAAACAAAATGTTGCCATGTTGTCAAAACTATGTCCATATTTAAAATTCTGCTACAATCTCATTCAAATATCTAAAATTCATATTCAAATTGATTGTACTCAAAACATGACCGATTTTGCAAAGGGGCATTTTGGTCTTTTCGCAAGCCATTTAACACCGTTAGCTTGTGTTAACGGAATAGGACCTCCTCTTAGCTTCAAGTTCAAAAAACAAGACCATTTTTGCAAAGTTCAGAAAAGAAGACCGATTTCGTAATTGGCATCCAAAACAGGACCGCTTTTGCAAATGCCCCAAAAAAAATCTTCTTCAGGCCTATTGATCAAGTGGGCGCACGGCTCGCAGCGACCAAGATTGGCCCGTGGGTGTTTGTAAACAGGCCGCTACAGAGATACGCTTCGTCATGTTGGGCCAGAATTTGGATCGCGACTTCTTATATGGCCTCTTTGATCCAATGCGTGCGCCAGGCCCGATGCGATCAAGATCGACCCATGGATATTCGTAAACGGGCCGCTTCATTGATATGCCCGGTCATCACGGCCCAGAATCTGGATCGAACTTGGGTCGTGGGCGAGGGATTTCTGGCCCACTCCACCATACATGTGTTACTTAAACGGGCCCAACCCACGGCTCCTCGGCTTTTTCCGCCGCTTCCGGCCCAATCCTCTTCAATCCGCCCAGCCCAATCTCCGCCCGCGTTGCCTGAACTTTCTTCCTCATCGGCATGCCCATCGTGACGCGCGTTCTCGCCATGACTTCAATCATCAAGCACGTGCCAATTTGGCTGGCTGGAGACGAGCGCTGACTTGCTCGGGGAGGTTGACGTCTCGCTGGGCCATTGAAGTTGTTCGTGCTTCGGTCTGCTGATATTTTTCCTTTTTTTTTTTTTGGCGAAGGAGTCTGCTGATATTTTCCCATGAATTCTTCGACGGGATCGTGTGCGTTTTCCACGGCCCAGGCGTTGCCTCGGGCATGCTTCCTGCCACCAAAATAAAGTTCCGTGGCATGCAGGCGCTCCCCCATTAGCAAAGCCAGTGATCGGTGATCAGGGTTTCTCTTCCCGTTTTGTGTGGATCCCAAACAAAACACCACCCTCCTCCGATCGGGTCGACGCCGGTTCGGCGGAACTCTCAGAAGGTGTGCCCAATGAACCTGGACTTCTCCGACAATGAGGACGACTCGCCGGCCGTCGACGAGAAGAGCGTGTCCATCAGTCAAATAAGTGAACGAAACACCTCATATAATGCCTTGTTTCATTTTTGTTGTTTTAATAATAATAATAATACATATAAGAGACATGTTGTGTTAAAAATAATGCATACATCTAGATAAAACTCCTCTCATATCTCTCTTCATCAATTTCGTACCACATTATTAAAATTGCTGACATGACACTATATTTGTTGAAAATAAAATTCCCTTTAAGAGTAGAAAAAAAAGATTTCTACGGTTATGCTTGCGACGAAGCTTCCTGCGAGATGCATGACAAGGAGAACAATACAAAACCGTGAAGCGTGGCCATTGACTGCCGAGGGCCGAGTCTGCCAACCCTTGTTGAACCGTTCTCACTTCACCTTCACTGCTTCTTCTTTCCTTTTCTAAGGAAGCGACCGGGAGGCAACTCCCTGGAATTTTCATTGCTACATATATTGACTAAGGTCAAAAGCATAAAAAATTATGCTATTAGGTTCATCTAAAATCCAACAAGTAACTATTTTTCGTTTAAATAAATTATGTTCTTACAGGATGTACAGGAAAAGTAGTACCAAGAAACAAAACCACACTAATGGAGTACGCCTTTCGTTTTAAAATAAATGTTACTTTAAGGAGAATTAAGGAGAGATGAAAAAATAAAAAATGCGTTGAAAACAATAAGCAGTGAAAGGGGAAATAGATAGAGAGAAAATTGCATTGAAAAGAGACAATACCACTTATTTCTAAAATGACACTTTGGAAAAAAAAACACAGCCTAAAATGACATTCAAAAAGAAACAGAGGGAGCAGATAGTAATACAGAATGAGAAAGCGCGTCCTTGCTCTCTAAAAGAAGATAGCAGGCCGATTGACTCCAAGATCCTGTCAGAAGATTCAGAACAGGGGACTGCGAGATGGCCGACGTCGCTCTGGGCTGCGTGGAGAAGATCTTCAAACTCGCGCTCAAGATCAAGGAGGCCGTGAAGACGGTCCGGCAGAACGAGCAGGAGTGCCGCGACATCGAGCGGTGCGTGGCCCGGGCCAGCGCGCTCCTCCGGCGGCTCCACGAGACGACGGCCATGGACGCGGCGACGCGCGACACGCTGGAGGACCTCGCGGAGTCCCTGGAGCGCGCCCTCGAGCTCGTCGCGGCGTGCCAGCGGAGGCGGAAGCTCCGCCGCCTGCTGGGGGCCGGCGAGATGGCCAAGAAGTTGGGCCGGGTGCAGGACGAAATCGTGCGCAAGCTGACGCTGGGCAACCTCGCCGCCAATCTGCAGGTCACCATCATGCTGACTAACATCCACTCTGCCGGTGGTGCTGCTGCTACTGCTGCTCTGCCTCCACAGCCACAGGTATTGTCCCCCATTAGATGTTCACAAGCATATTCGTGCATTTTTGGTCTCCATTTGGAAGTCCCTTTTTTTTTTTCCAGTGTCCATTTGGAGGTCCCTTTGGGAAAAGGAGGAAAATTTTCTGTTTCTTATGAAATTCTTGTGAAATCAAACTGATTCCAGTGAAGTTCATGTGTGATTCCAGTGAAATTTTTGCGTTCCAAAAGAGCCCAGAACGACATGAAATCAAACTATTTTTGTCATAATATAGTAAGGGCGTGTTCGTTTGCTTTAGTCCTAAAGTTTAGTTCAGAGAATCTTACTATTTAAAGGTATTAAGTAAAGTTTAAGTACAAAACCATTTTACGGAGGTGTGCTAATTTACGAGACGAATCTAACGAGCCTAATTAAGCTATGTTTGCTACAGTGATGCTACAGTAACCATCGTCTAATCACGGCTTAATTACCCTCATTAGATTCGTCTCGCGAATTAACACAAGGTTCTGTAATTAGTTTTGTAATTAGACTTTATTTAATACCCTTAAATAACAAAATTTTACCGGCTTAAATTTAGTCTTAAAGAAACGAACAGGCCCCTCTAGTACTCATTTTCAGTTGTGTAATCCTAACATGTGTAGAGGGTGGCTGTTCACAGGACAATGCTATGATGGATGTGGAGGAAGATGAGACACTTGCTTGGGAACAATTAAGGACTTTAGAATTCACGTTTTATGACTTACCGCAATTATTAGAAGCTACAAGTAACTTCTCGGAAGAAAATAAAATTGGGGAAGGTGGCTTTGGTTCTGTATACAAGGTAAGAGACAGAGAAAACACATCCATCATAAAAGCCACTATGCGTTTTCCCAAAATCAAACATAGTCAGCTCAGAGTCTGAAAGATTGGTGAATCACAAAAGGAAAAAAAATGATCAATTTCTTTTGACCTTCTCTTTAGGGACAGTTTCCTGATGGGACGGAGATAGCAGTCAAGAGACTTGCTTCAAAATCACGGCAAGGTTCTACTGAGTTTGAAAACGAAATCCAACTCTTGCGGAAACTTCAGCACAGAAATCTGGTTAGGATGTTGGGATGCTGCAACAAGGGAGATGAGAGAATAATAGTCTACGAATATTTACCCAATAAAAGCTTGGACTGGTTTATTTTTTGTACTACTTATTGCAACATCTTGGTACATATTCTGGGTTCAGAAGATGTTTCTGCTAATATGTCTATGTTTAACGGATTTGTAGACGAAGAAAGAAAAGCAACATTAGATTGGAATAAACTGCGAAGCAGCCGTTTTACTGTAGCAGCTGCAGAAGAAATAACTGCGAACACTGTAGCTGCTGCAGGAAAAATAACTACGAACACTGTAGCTGCTGCAAAACAGCCGCTGCAAAGCAGCGAAGCGAACACGCTGAATAATAGAAGGGATCGCGCAGGGGCTTCTGTATATGCATAAACACTCTCGGGTGAGTGTCATCCACGGAGATATTAAACCAAGCAACATTCTCTTGGATCGTGAAATGAATCCTATAATTTCTGATTTTGGGATTGCCAAAATATTTGTCAAACGTGAACCTGAAGGATGCACAAACAGAGTTATCGGGACATAGTAAGGTTTTATTGCATATTGATCACTATTATTATAAAAAACTGTGAAATACAATTACCTGACATGGATGTTTGTTGTATGCATTTTGTCAGTGGTTATATGGCTCCTGAGTATGCCGTGAAGGGCTTATTCTCAGTCAAATCCGAGGTATTCAGCTTCGGAGTGCTAATTCTTGAGATCATCAGTGGCAGAAGAGTATCAGGTTCTTATTTTAGCGAAGACTTGAACCTTTTCAGACATGTGAGTCCTTCAGTATTCAACTGCTACATGTATTACGGTACTAGAGCCCAAAATAAAGTGGAAATAACAAAATGAAGCCATATAAATGACCTGATTTTGTGCCACCCACTAATCAAACAACCATACCTCATTTAGAATTCGTGATTTTCACCTTTGTTTAGGCAGGCATAGGAGCAGCAATAAAAAAAAAAGAAATCATGCAGTTATTAGAGATATGTATAGGCAGTTCTCGTATAGTTGTAAATCTCCTCAAATCGAGGATTGTTGTAACTTCCAAACCTGGCTTTGCCCAGCTATAAATATGAGCCACCCCAGCCTATTGGCTTGTGCGGTGATTTGCCACAATTCTACATGGTATAGAGCCATACCGATCTTTTCTTCCGCTGCCCACCGTCCCAAAACCCTACCTGCGCCGACACACGCCGCGCAGCCCCGGCAAACCCTAGCGCCGCCGCCATGAGCTTGACCAGCGCGTCCATGTCCTCCACCACCTCCTCCAGCCACTCCTCCACCACCGAGGGCTCCTCTGCCGGCGCTGCTGGCACCTTGCCGCTGGTGTTCCTCAACCCCTATGCCACTATCGCCGTCAAGACTCACGTCCCGATCACCCTCGAGCTCCTGCGCCCCAACTTCACCAAGTGGTCCTCCTCCTTCCTCTCCATGATGGCCAAGTTCGGCCTCATGGCGCACATCGACGGCAGTCCACCGCGCCCCGACGACGAGCAATGGGTGCAGACCGACGCCTGCGTCCGGAGCTGGCTCCTCGGCTCCTGCACCGATGACGTTCTTGATCTCGCCACCGACCTTGATCAGAATGCATGCGACCTGTACACCGCCATCAAGAACCTCTTCAACACGAACCAAGAGTCCCGTGCCATCTTCCTCAGCAATGAATTCCACAGCATGACTCAAGGTGATCTTCCCGTTGGTGAGTACTGTCAGCGCATGAAGGTGCTCGCTGATTCACTCCGTGACGTCGGACACCCCGTGTCCGGCCCACAGCTCGTCCTCGGCATCCTCCGCGGCCTCAACCCGCGCTTCTCCAGCACGGCGGACGACATCGCCAACGCCCTGACCTTCCCCGACTTCACGAAGGCTCGTGCCATGCTCACGCTGAAGGAACAACGCCTCTCCAACGAGGCAAAGGTCGCTACACAGACTGCCCTCGTCGCTGCCACTTCCTCCTGCTCCTCGGGCGGCTACCGCGCCCCGGCTCCAGCGCACGGCCTCGGATCCTCTCCGTCAGCACCTCCTGCTCCCACCACGGCCTCCAACTCCGGCGGCTCCCGCGGTAACAACAACTACCGCGGCAAGCAGAACCGCAGCAACTACCGTGGCAGGCAGGGTGCCTCTTCCTCCAACTCCGGCTGGCGCCCCAACTCCTCGGCACCACCCCAGCCCACGGGCCCCTGGGTCTGCTTCAACCCGTTCGCTCCCCAGGGACAACAACAGCAGCAGCGCAGCTCATCTCCGAGCATCCTCGGCCCACATCCCCAGGCGCACACGGAGTTCGCACCCTCTCAGATGTCGTTGTCACAGCCCCAGTGGTATCAGGCCGCCTTGTTCGCTGCCCTGAACCAGCTCGCCTTTCCGTCATCCAATGTTTGGGTGGCGGACAGTGGTGCGTCCTCACACATGTCCTCAAATGAAGGTATCCTCCTCTTCCGCCTACCCCCGTTACACTCTCTAGTCACGGTCGGCAATGGTGATTCCATTCCCGTTACAGCCCGGGGCACCTCCTCTATTTCCACTCCTTCATCTAATTTTACATTGAACAATGTTTTAATTGTCCCGTCTCTTGTTCGCAACCTTCTTTCGGTTCGGCAATTCACCCGGGACAACCTTTGTTCCATGGAATTTGACCCTTTTGGTTTCTCTATCAAGGACCTCCACACCCGGCGCGTGATCCTTCGCTGCAATAGCTCCGGCGATCTCTACACCTTCTCCCCGTCGGATGTGCAGACCGCCGTTGCCCACGCCAACATCGCTACATCCTCCATCCCGTGGCATGCACGCTTAGGTCATCCCGGCCCTGCTATTCTTGCTGCAATGAATAAATCATCGCTCATTAGCTGTAATAAAGTTGCACGTACTCTCTGCCACTCATGTCAAGTTGGCAAGCATGTGTGTTTGCCTTTTCCTTCATCTAGCTCGCACACTGATGCACCTTTTGATTTACTACATTGTGATGTTTGGACCTCACCAATTCCTAGTACTTCGGGTTATTTATATTATTTGGTCTTGCTTGATGATTTCACTCACCATTGTTGGACTTTTCCCCTTGGCAAAAAATCCGAGGTTACACAGCACATTGTTAATTTTGCTAACTATGTCCAAACACATTTCGGTCTCCTCATAAAATCCTTGCAGGTAGATAATGGAACCGAATTTGTTAACAATTCACTCTCCTCCTTCCTTTCATCTCGTGGCTGCACATTACGCCTCTCATGCCCTTACACTTCACCCCAAAACGGCAAAGCGGAACGTATTCTTCGCACGCTCAACAATGCAACGCGTACGCTCCTGCTGCATGCTAGCATGCCGCCTCACTACTGGGCCGAAGCATTGGCTGCTGCCACACACACACTTAATCTTCTCCCATCTACAGCTATCACCAACTCAATTCCGTCTCAACTCTTATTTCGTAAACCACCCACTTACGATCACCTTAGAGTTTTTGGCTGCCTATGTTACCCCAATCTCTCCGCTACCGCCGCCAACAAGCTTGCTCCACGTTCTAGCGTATGTGTTTTCATTGGTTATCCAAGCTCTCACAAAGGCTACCGCTGTTTGGACATTGCTTCTAGGCGTGTAATCATTTCACGGCATGTCGTCTTCGACGAGTCGGTGTTTCCTTTTGCATCATGCTCTCCACAGATGCCCTCCATCGCCCTGGACTTTCTCCACACGGAGGACCGTGCTGGCGTACCCTCGGCCACGGCTGCTCCGTCCCCGGACGACGTCGAGCAGCCGTACCCGACAATGCTTCCCCTGTTGGCTGCTCTGCCCCGTCGTGGCGTTGAGCCGCCACACTCTACAGCAGTTGCTCCCTCCCTCACCGAGGTTGAGCGACTGCTGCCTGACCCTCCTGCTGCACCTACGGGCGGGTCGTCTGCCCCTGCTCTGCAGGCTCCGGTCGCACCTCCTCGACAAGCCGCGCGCGGCGCTCCCCGCGCGCGGCGCTGCTCGCGTGCCACCAGCCGGGCCGCCTCAGCCTCGACCTGCCCTTGGCCCGCACCACATGACGACACGGGCACGCGACGGCATCGTGCAGCCCAAGGAGCGTATGAATCTCTCTGTGGTGCACTCTACCGCCTCACCCCTGCCGGCGAACTACAGAAGTGCGCTCGCTGATCCAAATTGGCGAGCGGCCATGGCTGATGAGTACAAAGTGCTCCTCGACAACAACACATGGGAGCTTGTACCGCGTCCGCCCGGTGCCAATGTTGTGACGGGAAAGTGGATTTTCAAGCACAAATACCACTCCGACGGTACCCTCGCACGACACAAGGCTCGCTGGGTTGTTCGCGGATACTCGCAACTATTCGGCGTCGACTACGACGAGACCTTCAGCCCGGTTGTCAAGGCCGCCACCATCCGCATCGTCCTCAGCATTGCAGCCCCTCGCTCATGGTCTATTCACCAGCTCGATGTGAAGAACGCCTTTCTTCATGGTCACCTTGATGAGACAGTGTACTGTCAGCAGCCCTCTGGGTTTGTCGATCCTGCAGCACCCGACCATGTGTGCCTCCTCCGGCGCTCCCTATATGGCCTCAAGCAAGCTCCTCGGGCCTGGTACCAACGGTTCGCCACCTATATTCGACACCTTGGCTTCGTTGCGTCGGCTTCGGACACTTCTCTATTTGTGCTCAAGGATGGTGATAGTGTTGCCTATCTGCTCCTCTACGTGGATGATATTGTGTTGACTGCCTCTAGTGCCTCTCTTCTTCGCCGGATTACTGATCGTCTTCACTCGGAGTTTGCCATGACTGACCTGGGCGCCCTTCACTTCTTTCTTGGCATCTCGGTACAGCGATCCTCGGATGGTTTATTTCTCTCACAGCGCCAGTATGCCGTGGACCTTCTCCAGCGTGCTGGCATGGCTGAATGCCACCCCACTGCTACTCCGATTGAAGCTAGCGCCAAGCTCTCCGCCATAGATGGCGCATCTGTGGCCGACCCCTCTGGCTACCGTAGTCTCGCCAGTGCCCTCCAGTACTTGACACTGACACGTCCGGACTTGGCCTACTCTGTCCAGCAGGTATGCTTGTTCATGCACGATCCGAGGGAGCCTCACCTAGCCTTGATCAAGCGTATCTTGCGCTACGTCAAGGGGACGCTTGACAGTGGTCTTCATATTGGTACTTCTCCCGTCACCACCATCACGGCTTACTCTGATACGGATTGGGCTGGCTGTCCCGACTCTCGCCGCCCCACCTCCGGCTATTGTGTTTTCCTCGGTGACAACTTGGTTTCATGGTCCTCCAAGCGACAGACGACGGTCTCCCGCTCTAGTGCTGAGGCTGAGTATCGGGCGGTTGCCCATGTTGTTGCTGAATGTTGTTGGCTTCGCCAACTCCTGCAGGACCTCCATCTTCCCATTGCTTCGACGACAGTGGTCTATTGTGACAATGTGAGTGCTATCTACATGTCCTCTAATCCGGTTCAGCATCGTCGCACGAAGCACATTGAGATCGACATTCATTTTGTTCGCGAAAAGGTGGCCCTTGGACAGGTCCGGGTGTTACATGTGCCATCATCCCACCAATTTGCGGATATAGTGACGAAGGGCTTGCCTGTACAGTTATTTAGTGAGTTCCGTTCCAGTCTTTGCGTTCGGACTTCCTCCGCTGCGACTGCGGGCGGGTATTAGAGATATGTATAGGCAGTTCTCGTATAGTTGTAAATCTCCTCAAATCGAGGATTGTTGTAACTTCCAAACCTGGCTTTGCCCAGCTATAAATATGAGCCACCCCAGCCTATTGGCTTGTGCGGTGATTTGCCACAATTCTACAGCAGTAATAATCTTCATGTAACGTGCGGCCATATTTCTTTGCAGGCATGGCAGTTGTGGGAAGATGGTTTATGGCTTCAATTTGTGGATGCATCACTAGTTACTGAGTTTCATACGCTAGAGATGATGAGATGTATTATCATCGCATTGTTGTGTGTGCAAGAGAACGCGGCTGATCGACCCACCATGTCAGATGTGGTTGCATTTCTCAGCAGCGACAGGATACCACTGCCTGAGCCCAACCACCCTGCATATTTAGAGTAAGCAACATGAGCAAGTTGTAAATTAATAGCAACAAGACACTGTTTACTTTATTGCATGGCACTTGACCAATCACCCTGTTTGTAGCATTGGGGAGGGAGAAGATGAAGATAGCGACGGATAAACTGAATTGGACTTGACAGCTTGAAGAGTTGAAGTGAGCTCGACAACGGTGAGCCCCATGGGAGGAGGCGCCATACTTGACGTGCACGAACACTCGAACATTCCAGAAAGAACAAAACTTTTGTTTTCCATGTGCCATAATTGTTAACATGAGGTTTTGAACATTTGTAATGCTGCTGTGCTGAGGAGTCTGCGGCTAACTAGAAATGACTTTATCTTTTGACAAGTGTTGCAAGGATGCTAGAAGAATTGCAAGAACTGTGTTGAACATCTTAAAGAGAGTTGGGTACTTTTGTAACAAGATACTCTTTCTGTCCAGATGGAGCAATGGTGCCTTCTTGGAAAACCAAGCGCAAGGACACTGAAGATCACCAACCCAGGAAGCTGTGTAAACGAGGCCTAAGAGATTTGCAAGTCTAGTCTAGCTGATGCTGAGAAGATCTGGGAGAAAAAGGAGTTTAATGCCATTTGATCTAGGGTTTTGTAGCATATCTGTGTAATATAGGAGTTCATCTGGGTGCTTGCATGTGCTCTATTCTTAACTGCTATCGCTGCACCAGGAACTGGCGCGTTTTCTGTGGGACACCCAGCTAGTGTTTTGGCTTTCTGGTCGACGGCCGATGGGTGCCGCGGCGCCACGCTCGTGCGGCTGGCTCGAGACGATCACCAAAACAATTGTTCCGTGGCAATGGCATGCAGACGCGCCTCCAATAGCAAAGCTGGTGATCGGTGGTCTAAAAGGAGAGGAGGGTCCTTCTCTTCCGTTTTGTGCGGATCCCCTCCCCCCACCCAAATGAACCACCACTCTCTCACCTCGGCAGCAACCTCAAGCGATTCCCGCCCCGAAAATCGCGCACCAACGCACGTGTTCTGATCCGTCGGCGTAGCGGGCTCGCCGTCGCCGGGCAACGCCGGAGAAGAAATGCTGCTGGTGTGAACCAGGCAGGTCGAGTCGTTGAGAGTTTAGGGGAGAAGAGAGTGATAATAAGTTAATAACAAGTGATCACGATGGAGAGCTACCTGAAGGAGCACTTCGGGGGCGTGACGGCGAAGCACTCGTCGGACGGGGCGCAAGGTCGTCGGCGTCGTCAAGAACCCCAAGCGGCGGCGGTTCCGCTTCACCGCCAACCTCCGCAAGCGCTCCGAGGCCGCCGCCATGAAGCGATCCAACCAGGTACGGACGCGCACAAGCCGGTGCGCGCCAATGCACGTTCTCGCCTTGCATTGCACGACTTGTGTCGTGCGACTTATTACACCTGCGACTGTTCCAGGAGAAGCTGCGAGTGGCCGTGCTTGTTTCCAAGGCCGCGCTTCAGTTCCTCCACGGTATATGTCTCAACCAGACCGTCGTTCTAAGCAGGATCAACAAGAACCTTCGCTCTAATTCGTTCTCTGAAATCTGAATGTTCAAATCGACCATAGTTCCACAGGCCTTCCACCACCGCAGGAGGAGTACACCGTCCCGGCCGACGTCGCGGCGGCGGGCTTCGGCATCTGCGCGGAGGAGCTGAGCTCCATAATCGAGGGCCACGACCTCAATCGTCTAACCTCGCACGACGGCGTCGACGGCATTCTCTCCAAGCTCTCCACGTCCGCGTCCAACGGCCTCGCGGCCTCCGACGAGGCCAAGCTATCCACCCGACGAGAACTCTTCGGCGTCAACCGCTTCGCAGAGGCGGAGCCCCGCGGGTTCTGGGTCTTCATCTGGGAAGCGCTCCACGACATGACGCTGATGATCCTCGCCGCCTGCGCGCTCGTCTCCCTAGCCGTCGGCGTGGGCGCGTGGCCACCGAGGGCTGGCCCCGCGGCGCGCACGACGGGGTGGGCATCGCAGCCAGCATCGCGCTCGTGGTCCTCGTCACGGCGACCAGCGGCTACCGGCAGTCGCTGCAGTTCCGGGACCTGGACGTGGAGAGGCAGCGGATCTTCGTGCAGTGCAGGTGACGCGGGGCGGGTTCCGGCGCCGCCTCCCGATCCACGACCTCCTCGCCGGCGACGTCGCGCACCTCGCCGTCGGTGACCAGGTCCCCGCGAACGGGCTGTTCGTGTCCGGGTTCTCGCTGCTCATCGACGAGTCGAGCCTGACAGGGGAGAGCGAGCCGGTGGCCGTCGCCGCCGACAACAACCCGTTCCTCCTGTCCGGGACGAAGGTGCAGGACGGTGCGTGCAGGATGGTCGTCACCACGGTGGGGATGCGGACGCAGTGGGGCAAGCTGATGGCCACGCTCAGCGAGGGCGGCGACGACGAGACGCCGCTGCAGGTCAAGCTCAACGGCGTCGCCACCGTCATCGGCAAGGTCGGGCTCGCCTTCGCCGTCGTCATCACGTTCGCGGTGCTCACGCAGGGCCTGCTGGTTCGCAAGCTCGCGGAGGGGACCTGGCTCCTCCGGTAGACCGGCGACGACGCGCTGGGCTCGAGTTCTTCGCCGTCGCGGTCACCATCGTCGTGGTCGCCGTCCCGGAAGGCCTCCCTCTCGCCGTCACGCTCAGCCTCGCGTTCGCCATTAAGAAGATGATGAACGAACGACAAGGCGCTGGTCCGGAACCTCGCGGCCTGCGAGACCATGGGCTCGGTGGGCGACGTCCATCTGCAGCGACAAGACCGGCACGCTCACCACCAACCACATGACCGTCGTCAAGGCCTGCATCTGCGGCAAGGTCAGAGACGTTATCACCAACCCCTCACAAACCAACAAATCCCTCGCCGCCGAGCTGCCGGGCTCCGCCGTGGCCCTGCTCCTGCAGTCCATCTTCAACAACACCGGCGGCGACGTCGTCGTCAACCAGAGCGGCAAGATCTTCGCCGCTTGACAAGGACACCTTGGTCAAGCATCTTCGGACTACATTTGATGAAGTTGTTGCGGTGACTGGTGATGGAACCAATGATGCACCTGCACTTCATGAGGCAGATATTGGGCTTGCCATGGGTATTGCTGGGACTGAGGTAGCTATTTATTTCTTTGTTTCTTGACATCATTGCAAATGCACTTGTACCAATTCTCAGATGACAATTTCCATTTTCTTCCAACAAGTCCATTAGTTATACGCTGAATATGTTTGAAGGTTGCCAAAGAGAGTGCAGATGTCATTATTCTTGACGACAACTTCTCCACTATAGTCACTGTTGCTAAATGGGGTCGATCAGTGTACATCAACATTCAGAAGTTCGTGCAGTTTCAGTTAACAGTCAATGTAGTTGCTCTCATTGTGAACTTCTCCTCGGCCTGCTTGATAGGTACATTAAATACTCTGAATATGGACCAACATGACTATAGCGTATTCTAATACTCTGTTTGATGACTGATTTCTAACTGTTCTCTTGCATTTGCTTGTAATCTCAGGGAGTGCTCCTCTTACTGCCGTGCAATTGCTCTGGGTCAACATGATCATGGACACGCTAGGGGCACTGGCATTGGCCACAGAACCTCCAAACAATGACTTAATGAAGAGAGCTCCAGTTGGAAGGAAAGGAAACTTCATCAGCAATGTCATGTGGAGGAACATCCTGGGACAGTCCTCCAACCAGTTCCTAGTGATTTGGTATCTGCAATCCCAAGGAAAATGGCTGTTTGGAATCAAGGGAGACGACTCCGATCTAGTCTTGAACACAATCATCTTCAACTGCTTTGTGTTCTGTCAGGTAATGTGGAAATCTTCTTGCATTCATTTCGATGTCTTACGAGACCACATTTGGATGTGCCTTTTTTGTTTCTTGCTGGAAATATACTTTTTTTTACCTCATTCTATTATTTCACATGAAGTACTCTAAAATTTCACGAGAATATGTAAAACTTCCATACAATCCTACTACCATAAGCGGTACTGTGTAGTTCGGTTGTTTTTTCACTGTTAAAGTACGGGTGCCGGAAAGTTGACAGGACTGTAACTAAGAAAATTGGCAGGAAAGATCACTAGATTCAAGTTTTTTTTTTTCAGGGAATCCACTGACTTTATATTAACTATGCAGGTGTTCAATGAGGTGAGCTCAAGAGAGATGGAGAAGATAGATGTCTTCGAAGGCATTCTAGACAACAACGTGTTCGTCGCCGTCCTCGGCAGCACTGTCATCTTCCAGTTCATAATCATACAGTTCCTAGGGAGTTTCGCGAACACAACCCCTCTCACGTTCATGCAGTGGTTCGCCAGCATCTTCATCGGGTTCGTCGGCATGCCTGTCGCCGTCGCGGTGAAGATGATCCCCCATAGACTTTGTGTAGAGAGAGAACACAAGTAGTCTCCGTCAGAAACTGACTTCAGGCAATTTTGGCCGTCGCCGTACTCCTAACATAGTTCTTTTGTGTAGTATAGGTGAATTTCGCCCATTTTACCTGACTTTGTTTTTTGAAATTGATTATCTAGACTAGATGTTGAGCCAAGATAAATGTGAAGTGTTGAATAGAAGAACAATGTAGCTTATCAGTTCCACTGTAATGGCAGTCCACAGATGTGACCACGGAGAGTTTGGGTCTTTGGGACGAGGTCGAGTAGTGGGCTGGGCCGTAGGCCTGTCACCTCTAGCCATTTCTGGAGCTCAAAAAAAAAAACATTTCTGGGAACGGAAGGTGACCGTGCGCCAGCCATGGCATATGGCACCAAGGTCGAACCCACCCGTGGACTCGACAACCGACATTGATAGCAGGATCCTTCTCTCGTCATCAGCAGACGGAGATGCCGCAGCAAGAAACAATACGTTCAATAGCAAAATCCACAGAACGGCTGGGCACAACAAAAACACCATTCCGCCGGGCCACTTTTACCGGCTCACTGCCCCAGGTCGATCGCAGCGCGACTGCGCGACGCCGACTGAGACGACAGCTACCTTCCGCGGCACGGCCACGAGAGCTCTTGGGACGCCAGTTGGTGACAAAGAAGGCCAAGCACATACGCAGCTGTCTGTCCGACCGTGATCCGCACCGGTGCGCCGTGGCGCGTCGCGTCGCGTCGTTAGTCCGGTCCGCTCCAGACAGCGCGCCGTCGCCTTTGGGGATTGGCCGCGCCCTCTTGTCAAGGGAATATATCTCCGTTTCTCGTGTCGTGTCCTAATGTCCTATCGCCACTATCTGGGTTCGCGCAGCGACACGACGGGGGACGCGCGGACCACGCGGTCACGCGGGATGCTATTGTCCAATCGAGACCGTTTCGCCTTGCCTTTCCACGCCACGCATGTCTCGCTAGTCAAGCGTTCGGTGGAACACCACCACCCACGGCCGCCGAGACCAGTGGCTCATGCATGCACGCGCTCAGCCGCAGCGTTCAGCCGGATTGTTCAGTACACGCGCATCACGAGGAGCATTTGCCATCACACGCCTTTGCGTTTCCTAGCGAAGATCGTTAGCTCGATCAATCAGCTTTGGCGTCCATCATTAATTCAGCATTACCGGTGTTCTGCAGAGTTGTTTTGTAGTATATAACACTACAGCAACTGAAAGATGGTGTTTTTGCTGTGGTCGGAACAAACCTTTTCGCTGTACACGAAGACGGCTCACTCCTTATCCACTGCACTGTCGGCTGCCTAACTTCGCAATCATTCTTTTTCAGTCAAGTAAACTATTACTCATCCGGGAAAAGGCAGTGGCTGCATGGCATGTAAAGGAGCTTTTTTTTCCCGCCTGCCTTCAAGGCTTTTTAAAACAGAAATTGCACTGGCCCGAAAGCGAGTGAAGCGACACGGATGAAAGAACAAAAGCCTTTGCTTTTCACTCCCGGCTGGTGGTGGTCTGGACTCTGGTTCAAGGCAGGAAGTCAATGTGGTCTATGTTCTCCCTATGTCGAAACATGTTAAAGCAGTTTATTCAAACAGAGTCTGGAGCACACAAGTCTATTCAGCAATGATCAGGTTTTTAGAACACACACCACATACAAGACAAGACACCACACAAGATCATCAAATTCGCACAAGTGCGCCGGGAGATAGGAAAAGTTGAGCTGCCCTGAAATGCAGATGAAACCCTATGGATTCAACAAACCCGGCCTAAAATGCTAGTGTAAACGCTGAAACACGTTAGGCCTCGAGCCTGAGGTCTCAACCTCCTATCTACTAGTATGACGCCAATTTCTTACGGCGCCTGTCAGCAGCAGCATCTGATCCGAAAGTCAAAACCGGCAGCTCAAGGACACAGGTAGTATACCTTGGTCGATTAAACAAAGGTGAACAAGATAGCGACGCCATCGTTGCGCCTTAATTAGTACTTAATGGCGATCCACGTTTCGTGCTGCATATGCTACGGGGCCTTGCACTTTGTATATTTCTCGTCATAAACTTGGTCGGGGGAGTGCGCGAATCCCGAAAATGGCAAAACTATACTACTGCTAGTATTTTTGTAGCATAGTCTTTAATTTGAGATGATTGGATCTTTTTTTTTTCTTCTGGGGCTCGCAGAAAAACTTGATCTAAGCTGCTCTCGGTTTATCCTGTCCCTAAAATGATCAGTATTTTCTGTAGCATGTGCACATATGTAGTTGCTGCATTTGTTGAACAACTGCACTAGACTCATGTACTTCACAGGAAAACTGAAGGTCGTAGAAGCTTTTTTTTGCATAAGACAGGCTCGGTAGTAAGTAAACGTTCCCTTAAAGGGCGAGCTTTCTGACTCCTCCTAAAATGTTGTTGAGTGCATCAGACAAAAAAAAAATGTGAATTACAATTTAGGTAAGTCAGGTGACTTGACCGGTCAAAAAGAGCTTACAGGGAGTAACAGAAAAAGGGAAGGTTTGAACAGTTGTGATGTCAACTTGCTATTGACAGGGATGTGATAGAACATAAGAAGGAAATAGTACTGATATCTGCATATATATAATTTGTGCTTGGCAGTGGTTGTTAGGGCGGAAACAAATTCAAGGTGTATAATGAAGCTAGCTGTACAACACCATCAACACTCTCGAAACAAACAAGAGTATGGCTAAAGAAGACCTCATCTGAGCTTCATGAATAATTCTAAAAATTAGGTCTCACCAATCACTACTCAATCATAGAAGCAATCTCCCAACAGAAAACAAAGTGCAGTACTGGTCCATGGACAGGACTGAAGAGTCTGAAGACTACACGCTAAAGGCACCTAAAAGACAAAAAGTACTTGCATAATGTTTGCTCAATGATTCATGAAAGAACACGATATCTCTAAGCTTGCGCTACAAAAAATCTGTTCAGGACTGTTCTATAGATCTTGTGCTGCACAAAGCAATATGCTTAGTACCGAAAAGTGAACCGAATGCATAAGCAAGAATTATTTGCACTGCTGTAGAAATAAACAGTAAATGCCTTGCACTACTAATCCGAGCAAGATATAGCAGAGTTAAGAGAAGAGGCATGATTTTCTGAACATCAGAAGGAAATAATGGCTCAAGAACATTACATCTCAAATGCGTATGCAGAATAACATTGCACTTGACCAAGCTTCATGATAAAGGATGACTTTATACATAGATATATAAAATTCTTAGGACAACTTCAATCTCCAGTCACCGATATTTAATCGAGCTAAAAACAGTTCGAGGAAAAGAAGCTAAGCAACAACAAAAACAACAACAATTGCCGAGGAGAGGAAAGCGAAAACAAGTCTGAACTGAGAAAAATGCCTGGCTTTCCCGCATGCCAAAATCTGTGTCACGAAATGGCTTCTTCTTCGCCAGAACTCTCCTCAATTCATTGAGCCGCTGGTTTGCACGACGAGCTCCATGGCTTTGCTCTGAAGAAGAACTGAGAAGACGAAGAGATCACCGGACCGGCCTCGCCGGGACGGAGAGCAAGCAAGGTCGCTGAAGAGGAGATGGCAGGTTGCAGGAGATGGTAGCATTGGCATCCTCCTCATCCTTCTTCAAGTCCGAGTGAGCTGCTAATTCGGAAAGCAACAACAAAGCGTGTGTTTTGGAGAGGGATAGAAAGAGCGAGGAAGGTTTCTTTGCACTAGATGCAAGTGCAGTTGATTATAATACTAGAGGTTTTTAAACACACACAACACAACCAGCAAGGCTCACACCAGGATCTTTTGTGCGTGCATACATGTGAGCCACCAGCAAGTTTAAACAAGGAATGGCAAACGTACAACATTCTCATAGGATTTTAACTGTTAATTCGTTGTTATTTAATTAACATGCCTTGTCAACTCAGGTCCACAACTCTCAACCCCTATCAAGGCAAGACCATGATCCTAGACGTGTGCCGTAATGCCTTAGAATTTATAATTTGATACGCACTTATAAACTTTATATCAATCTTTTTGAGGCGTGAATTGTGTTCTTAATGGTACGTCTTTCAGGTATAGATGGTAGTTCCATCGACTGTTTTTCACGGAACAAGTTTCATATGTAGAAAGAAAATGTTGTGTTTCAATGCTGGAAAAAAAAATATAAGAGGTGGTGGTTACCTAAAATTTAGTGACATGAAAAAATTTGAGGTCACTAAAATCCTGACTCCAAAACCTTGTGCGGTTTAAACTAGCTTGCGTGTATCCTTCGAGACATATATGCAATATCCAGCTTCAGAATTGGTGTAGAAAATCGAGATCCGTAAAAAGGAAGATAGGGAGGAGGATCGTCCCACAAGAAACTGAACAAAAAACAAGCGTATTGGCTTTTGATTCCCGATGATTCCCGATCAACATAGAAGGTAGGAGAGGAGGGGGGGGGGGGGGGGGTCAAAAGTGTAAAAACACTTTTTTCGCACACTCACATGGGTCCACTCCCCTCTGTGCTACAGCGAGAGGAAGGATGGGTTCTCTTCTGCCGTTAGGCATACCATAGTAAGCAGTTGGCAATGGACCGATGGTTTTTTTGTTTTGCCCTCCAAATATCTTTCATGGAACAATAGATACATGTGGTTCACTTTAAATCCATCATTCATGTGAAATCTAGGAATAACCACTAATTTGTAAGTAATAAGACATCAAAACTTAATCGTTGTTTTTCTTACACAACCTTTCCAATAAATTTCACACCAAAACTTAACTAGTACAGGTCATCAAATGCTTATGATCTTGTCAGAGTTACGTGACAGGTCCAAATTGTCCGGACTCGTCAAATAATTGCTGGTTTTGTATTTGGGATAATTCCTTATATGTGAAGGATAAATTTTAAGCCCATGATATGCCACAGTTAAGGATCGTGGCGGGATTGACATGTACTAGCCCAACACATTAATGACACATTAGGCATTGGAAATTTCCTGGTGGAATACAAAGGAATTCCCCTTTAGGTTTTGTAATTCTACCTCATCCGATTGTAGTGTATGTAGGAAAAAAGAGAAAAGAATATTATGAAGTGTGGCGTACTGCCGGTCATGAACCTAAATTCCCTCCAATGTTCAGCGATCCTTTTTTTCATAATGGCTTCTCTCACGATCTAACCCAGTTTTAAGTAGATGGCAATGTCATCATCAGACCAGTCAGGAGATATATATATATATATATATATATATATATATATATATATATATATATATATATATATATATATATATATATATATATATATATATATATATATATATATATATATATATATATATATATATATATATATATATAGTAGGATAGATTAAGAATGCAACAAACTATCGGTATTGAGGAGAACTTGAACAATAAGGTGCTGATAAGATGGTACATGTATGAAGGTAGGTTAAGGGTGAACCCACATTGCGCATTGTAGAAGTGGGGTGCACATCCCCCCCCAACCACCCCCTCCAAATAATAATAACTAGTATGGCTGCCCGCGCATTTGCGCGGTTAGATTTACTGTACTATTTAAAATAATTTTATATTCTTGTAAAATTTAACATAGATTATTTTATATATATACTACTAAAAAACCCAGTCCGTGGTGAATGGTGGTCGTGCGTGCCCCCGCCTCACCGCGCCGACAGATGGGGCCCACGAATCAGTTTCCGTCCCCGACTCCCCCACACATTGATGGCAAGCCGCATCGAGCGTCCAAAAAAAAAACACAGCCTGCACTCGATGGGATCGCCCACTTCGTCCTCTCTAGCACCGGATCTTCTCCTTCGCCGGATTCGTCGAGCCCCCAATCGGAAACAGCGAGTTCGCCCGAGGATGGTGGTGGGCTACCTTGGGGTCTCGAGGCGGCGAGGGAGGGCCTGCTCGTCGGAACAATGCCGGCGCTGTTCCGTCAGATTGGAGAGCGGCCGGAGTCCACAACGCCGAGCGGGAGAGCGGTGGCCTGATCTTAGCGCAGAAGCAGTGGCTGGCTGGCTGCCGTACCCAGGCGACGCAGAGCAGCAGTCTTTGTGAAGGTGGGGCCCTTGAGCCGCCGACAGGTTTGGTGTTCTGCTCCTGCGCCTCCCCTCCCAAATCCCCAACCAGGGCGCCCGCTCATCTAATTCAAATTTTCTGGCATCGAAATTCAAATGCACTACGCGCGCTTCCTGCAGCTTCTGGAGACCACGGGCACACTTGCTGCCCTACTAGAGTATAAAACAAGGTCATGGCCTTCACGGCTTCAAGAACCCTTCCGACTGAAAGGATTGCCAGCCAGGAATTGGGATTCCGGTAAGCTGAAAGGTGTGCAGGTATGACTTCCTCCCCCAAGACCATCCATGTCTGCCGGCCAGATTTTCAATTTCTGCTGTGTTTGGTGCGAGTCGTTTTCAATGTCTGTCGTACTCAAACCAAACCCAAGCTCACCACACTGAGTCTCTTTGATACAAAAAGGAGTGTGACTAGATGGGTGTCATGGTTGGTTCACCTGTGCTTACAATGTCTAATTACTGCTTTGTCTCAATCTCTTCGAACCTAACTGGATGAGAAGATCATATATGGTTTATAGAAGATGTGATTGGTTCTGACTAAATGAAGTTACCTATTTTGCTTCCTTGCAGAATTCTTGAGAAGCTGAAATTTGGAGCTATCATCCGGTTCATCTAATGTCAGGTAAAAGATCTTGGGGGCTGAGATCTTACATCGTGAATGTTGTGTGTGCATGCTTCGTACTGCAGAAGGATTGTTTGCTTTGTTTCTTATATCAAGAATGATGTGTATGCTTGATATTGCTGCAGGATTTTTTTGCTAACGTACCTGCATTAATGCTTAACAATTGAGATTTCGACCTCATAAATTTGTCTTCTCATGAAGAGCATTTATATTTTGAAGTAGCTGCTTAGGTTGACCATACGATTCATTTAAAAAAAATAGAAGAAATTTCATTGTTGTCAAACGTAGCATGGTAAAGCACTGTTTGTGGTTGAAAGCAACAGTAGCAACTCCCACAGTCCCACTCCAATTGGCTTGTGGTTGAATCACTGATATGTTATCTTGTTTTCCTATTTAAGGCAGCTTATCACAAAAAATGATTAGCTCAAGATCTTAATTGCTTTGGTGTTTTTTTTTCAGGTTAAAATTAAGACTTCCACGCATATAACTAAAAGGATGTTCTGAGGTACAAGAACCTTTCTCCTGCAGTGTTACAGAACACATCCCATTTTGTAATTTTGTGTGTCTCTGTGAAGATGTGACATGTTCAAATAATGTGTTGATACAGTTAGCTAAAATTGTATTGTAATCCATATGAGGTGTAATATATGACCGTTTTTGGGAGGGCAAGATATGATGTCATCCCATATATCTTATTGATATAGCTAGCTATGAGCGCAGACATTAAAATTGGCCATTGAGCATGTTTGTCGATCCACTTTTTTTTTTGGAAGGGTATCTAAGTTCATATATTGGTAAATCTGGTTGATTTTTGAATGCCGCTTAATTGATACTGCTTGGTCCTTTTGTATTTTGTATTATTTAATGTTATGTGTACCTCAGGTTGTACTCTCCTAGGAAAGGAACTTCTGCTTACAGTTCCATTAAACAAATGGCTGATTTACGAAGGCAAATCATATTTGTTTATAGTTCTTGTTATTTGTATAATTGTTTTTTTTTTAAAAGCGTGCTTATGCTTTGCATCAAGTCTGTTTACTAATTATCACTTTCTGGTCCATTTTTTGAATAGCAAAAAAAATAATAGAACGAAGGTCATTTGCAAAAATGAGCCAACACGGTGATAAAGGAAAACAAGGTGCCAAACCCCAATGCTGCCTCTTAAATTATTTAAACACAATTCCGTAACACAATGAGTCAATCCTAAATTTATTTTCCATCATATTACAGTGGTGGACGAGCATAATAAGGCAAAGAGGTGCCGTCTCAATTTTACACCACGTACTCCAACAGGTGTTATCCTACATGAGGCATCCAAACATACAGATTTGGATGACACATCTTCGGACGAAGATGCGTCAGTTCCGTTAGCTGCAACTTTACCTACTCACGTTATTCTAAATCCAGCTCGCGTGGTTGATCATAGAGAAAGCTCAAAGTGTATCATCTTATTCACATTTTTTATGACTTCTTTTTTAACGGAAGTCTTATGACTTTAACAGTCGAAGTAATAATTATGTTATGATGGTTTTAGATCGGAAGCGCCCTCATGAAGCCGCTTGCTGTTCTACCTTTGCACCGCAACAAGCGGAAGCAATCAACGGGGAACAAACCCTTGGTCCGTGTGGTCAACAAAATAAGAAAAATAAAACTCATGCCACACAACAAAGAAATGCAAGGCGAGATCGTGATAGAACTCGCCGGCAAAGGTTGACACCTGAGGAGAAGAATGAAATTAATGCTCGAAGAAGAGCACACTATAACAATTTGACACCTGAGGAGCGAGAAAAAATTAACGCTCGTAGAAGAGCACGACGTCAAAATTTGACAGCCGAGGAGAGGGAAGAGATAAACGCTCGTAGAAGAGCAAATAGGCATGCTTTAACACCTCAAGAGAGGCAAAAGATTAATGCACAACAACAAGAACGCAGACATAATTTGTCAGTGGAGCAAAGGGAAGAGGTAAATGCACGCCGAAGAGCAAGGAGGCAAAGCTTACCACCAGAGGAACGGCAGGCCCTCCTAGCTCAGCGGAACGCAAGGGACGCAGCTAAACGAGATACTCCGTGCAAGGAATCAATTGCATTGCAACGGCCGACAAGTTTATTGGTGGGATGCTCGCATGCCTCTATCTGTTCAAGTAGCCTAGCACAAACTTATGCTACAACTCAAGGTAATTGTTGCACACGCCATTTCCTTCAATTTGTCTAAAGGAACCAATATATTTACCTATATTGAAAAAAAAATAGGTCACCTGGAAAGCATACAAGAAGATGGGGATGCGGGCCACACATTTTTTCCTTGCGCAGGTATGCAAATGTGTGTGGTCGCCTCCTTTTCGCCACTGTTCTGTCAAACTATGTCATAACATTGTTCCTTTAACTGCACTTAGGCAATGATGATATTGCCCATCGCAAGGAATCCATGCCAATGCAATTGTCTACAGAATCATCGGTTGGCAATCCATCTCCAGAAAATGATGATTTCACTTGTCCAGAATCCCCATTAGAAAGTTTTGTTACAGATGATGGTAATTCCAACATGTCCGAAGAAGAAGATGATGAGTACTTCGCATTTGTTGGGAATGGTATTGCCGATGTCATGGCTCCCTCCTCATTTCTCTATAAATAGAAAGGGAATTCAAAACCTATATAACACTTTTCATGTTACTTGTCCAGGGAGCAATGAAGACAGTGATGACCAAGTAGAGTCCTTTGCAACGGAAAACATTGTTCCTGATCTCTATGATCACGTCTACCAAAACATACCAGATAGTACTCACAAGCTGGTGCCAAAGCCCGACTGCAAGCATTGTGGTGCAAAGAAGTTTCAATATGAACCCAATGGGTTTTGTTGCCGGTCTGGCAAAATTAAATTGGCACACTCTGAACCGCCCATGGAACTTCAAAGACTGTACACAAGCCCGGATCGCGACGCCGTGCATTTTAGAGATAACATCCGGTACTTCAATGGGCACTTTTCGTTCACCACACTTGGAGTTAGCTTGGACAATAGATACACAAACATGAAGTCAGGAGTTTATACATTCCGAGCCCACGGCCAGATTTACCACAACGTCTTCTCATTTGGCCGGACAGAAGATGGGCCTAGGCATTTGGAGCTCTACTTCTACGATGATGATCCGACTCTACAACATAGGTTTCGTTACTCACCGAATTTGGATCGAGACGTCATTCGAAGGCTTGTCGACATCCTAAAGGACAATCCGTATTCTCGGACATTTAGAAATCTTGGTGGAGCTGATGACCTTGAGGAATATCGTATTGAACTAAACACTGACATGAGGTTGGACCAACGGAGATATAATTTACCTATATCATCTGAGGTGGCAGCTGTTTGGGTCGAGAGTAATGACCTTCGTAAACACTTCGAGCGGAGTGTCATTTTATTCGGTAACAACAACACGAGGTATCGAATCCAACCATATTATGGATGCTATGATGCATTGTCTTACCCATTGTTCTTCCCGAAAGGAGAGATTAGCTGGCATCCTGAGATCCCAAAAGTGGGTGTCAGATTGGCTGAGATACTTCAATCCCGTCGTAATCGTCAACAAAATCAAGGTTATACATCTAAAATAATAAGCATGTGCTTAATTTTTATCTTCATTCCACTTCTTCTAATAATTGTTTTGTTACTGAACTTTTTTGTAGGAACATATACGAATAGTCGGTTGTGCGTCTCTGTTAGAGACTACTATTGCTACAAGTTCCAAATGCGTCGTGGTATATTTAACACCATGCTTTTTGGAAAACGTCTCTTCCAACAGTATGCTGTTGACATGTACATTAAAATTGAAAGCTCAAGATTGGACTACATCAGGCATCATCAGAAAGAAATACGAGCTGATCTATATCAAGGTATTGTTGACTGTCTTCAAGCTGGAGAGTATCGTGGGAATGCAGCGGGCAAGCGAACCGTGCTTCCAGGATCATTTATTGGTGGTAGGCGAGATAAAAAACGTAGATACTATGACGCCATGGCCTTGGTGCAAAAGTATGGAAAACCTAACATCTTTTTGACCATGACTTGCAACCCCAACTGGGACGAGATAATAAATGAGCTTGAGCCTGGACAATCCCCGCAGGACCGTCCTGATCTCATTGTACGAGTATTTAGAGCAAAATTGGAGGACCTCAAGATACAACTTTTCAAAAGACACATGCTCGGTAAGGTAGCTGCATACAGCTACGTCATTGAGTTCCAGAAAAGGGGTTTGCCTCATGCTCACTTCCTCCTAATTATGGAGGGGAGATATAAACTAACATGCCCAGAGCAATATGACTGTATCATATCCGCCGAATTGCCAGACAAAAAAAAGTACCCTGAACTCTACAAAATGGTGGTCAAGCACATGATGCATGGCCCATGTGGAGCCTTGAACCCTAAAAATGTGTGCATGCAGAATGGTGCTTGCAAAAACCACTACCCACGGCCATTCAATGCGGAGACCCTCCAGGGGAAGGACTCATATCCCGTATATAGGAGGAGGGATAATGGGCGTATCGCACAGGTACGAGGTCAAAGGTTAGACAATAGGTGGGTTGTTCCGTACAATCCTTACCTATTGAGAAGATATAACTGCCACATCAATGTTGAGGTTTGCTCGAGCATAAAAGCCGTGAAGTACCTCTTCAAGTACATATACAAAGGACATGACCGAGCATCGGTTTGTATCGATGAGGTAGATAGTAATGGAGATATTGATGAGATAAAGCAGTATAGAGATTCAAGATGGGTTACTCCTCCTGAAGCACTATGGAGAATTTACGGTTTTGAACTCAGTGAGATATTTCCATCGGTCAGGCAGCTACAACTCCATCTCCCAAATATGCACATGGTGTCATACCCGGCGGAAGCCAATCTAAATGATGTCGTTTTGGAGGAAGGAGCTAATAAGACCATGTTAACTGAATATTTTGAGGCAAACAAGAAGTACGAGTGGGCTTGGGGTATCCTATATAAGGATTTCCCTGAATATTTTGTTTGGATGTCGGGCCAAAAGTATTGGAAAGAGAGGGATGAACGCACACAGGTTGGAAGAATCGTATCTGCCCATCCGTCCGAAGGGGAGAGGTACTATCTTAGGGTTCTTCTAAACCATGTTGCAGGTGCTACCTCCTTTGAAGACCTGAGAACGGTAAATGGTACTATTTGCCCGACATTTCGTGAGGCCGCTGAAAAAAGGGGTCTTATCGAGTCTGATAATACCATCGATGAGTGCCTTACTGAGGCCGAGGTTTTTCAGATGCCAGCTTCACTTCGGAGGTTATTTGCCACTATATTGGTGTTCTGTGAGCCTAGCGATGTGCGCGGCCTATGGGATAGGCACTTGGAAGCAATGACAGAGGACTATCGACTATCCCATATGTGTCCTCACGTTGTTGAGCAGATGGCTCTATTAGATATCAGGAATATGCTTCAATCGATGGGAAAGGATATATCATCTTTCCCTCTTCCAGAAATTGATGAGTCATTCGATGTGACAATAAGTGAGGCCCGAGAGGTAATTGAGGAGTCCATAATCGACGTGGATCAAGAAGATATTGATTTGGCATCTTCCCTCAACCCAGAACAGAGGTATGCTTATAACGAGATACTCTCAGCGGTCTATAGTGAGAATGGAGGTGTGTTCTTTGTTGATGGACCGGGAGGCACAGGAAAGACTTATCTATACAAAGCATTGCTTGCTAAGGTACGTAGCGAGGGTAAAATAGCTGTGGCAACAGCAACATCAGGAGTTGCTGCCTCCATCCTTCCTGGCGGGAGGACTGCACACTCAAGATTTAAAATTCCATTAAATATTGAAGATGGTGCTGTCTGTAGCTTCACGAAGCAAAGTGGCACCGCTAAGCTTCTAATGATGGCATCTCTCATCATATGGGATGAGGCATCCATGACCAAAAGACAGGCAATCGAGGCACTCGACAATAGCATGAGGGACATTACCGGTCGTTATGACTTGCCATTTGGTGGAAAGACAATTGTCTTTGGTGGAGACTTTAGACAAGTGCTTCCCGTAGTCCGTAAGGGAACAAGGGCACAAATAACAGATGCATCACTATGTAAGTCTTATCTATGGGAGAGTATGCGGAAGCTCAGGCTTGTTCGTAATATGAGGGCTCAAAGTGATCCTTGGTTTGCTGAGTATCTTTTGCGCATCGGAAATGGCACTGAAGATACTCTGGATGATGGTTGCGTAAGGATTCCAGATGAGATTAGTATACCATATACCGGCAAAGATTCTGACATCGACATGCTTATAGAAAGTGTTTTCCCTATGTTTGATGAAAACCTCTCGGATCCAAACTACATAACATCTCGGGCAATTCTTTCAACTCGGAATGAGTACGTTGACAAGATCAATATGAGGATGATCGAGAGATTTCCGGGGGAGGAGATGATATACCATAGTTTTGATCAAGCAGTGGACGATCCACATAACTACTACCCGGCGGAATTCTTGAATTCATTGACACCCAACGGATTACCTCCACATGTCCTAAAGTTGAAGATTGGTTGTCCCATAATATTGTTAAGGAACATTGACCCGGCAAACGGTTTGTGCAATGGGACAAGGTTGGTGGTCCGGGGGTTCATGAGGAATGCAATCGATGCTGAGATCGTTCTGGGACAACATGCGGGTAAGAGGGTATTCCTTCCTCGAATCCCTCTCTGTCCATCCGACGATGAGATGTTCCCCTTCAGGTTCAAGAGGAAGCAATTTCCGATTAGACTTAGTTTTGCTATGACAATAAACAAGGCACAGGGCCAGACTATTCCAAATGTTGGAGTCTATCTCCCAGAGCCAGTGTTTTCACATGGACAACTCTATGTTGCTCTTTCAAGAGCTACCTCAAGGAGCAACATTAAGATTCTTACTGTTCCGGAAAAGAAAGATGATAGCCACTCTAAGTATACCGGGACATGCACGAAAAACATAGTGTATAAAGAGGTTCTCACTGTGTAACAACAACTATGTATTTTGATGCCGTATGGCTTTTCAGACTCGGGGTGTTGTAGCTTTTGCCTACTGTAAAAAAATGGTAGTTAATATGGACTGGTCTCTGGTCGTGTAATGCAATTGAGTGGTTGTGTAATGCCATGAAGGAACTAGAGTTGGAACAATGAAATTATTGTAGTATAATGTTGGTAATATTAATGTGTTGACAAAATAAATATTTTATGGCACAATTTTGAGTGTCCGTGGCAGCGCACGGGCGTCCAACTAGTATTACTTATTTTATACTCTATATTTCTAAAATCGTAGAAAATAGATTGGAAAATTTCTCACTGTCCCTCGATCTGTTTGATTTTATTTTAGAAGTGAGGTATTTTCAAACATGGCATGCTAAACAACATATATCATGTGCCATGCTAAAAATAAATCTTTCAAAAGAAATGTGTCATGCTAAAAATAATATAATGTGTCATGCTTGCTAGACATATCACGGTAGATTAAGTGTTTATTGGATATTTTTATTATTCCAAAATTTAGCTATTTGGGGCTCATAATTGTATGGTTGGTAAATAAAAATAAGAATTAGGGATATTTTTATCTATTTTTTAGATCTAAATTTTTTTTGGACTTGTAATGGCATGGAGGGTAATTTGTAAAAAAGGCGTGAAGGGTATTTTTGGTTATTTTTTATTATTCCGAATTTAGCCATTTTTTTACTCATAATGGCATGGTGGGTAAATTAGA
This sequence comes from Eragrostis curvula, assembly GCA_007726485.1. Classification (NCBI taxonomy): domain Eukaryota; kingdom Viridiplantae; phylum Streptophyta; class Magnoliopsida; order Poales; family Poaceae; genus Eragrostis; species Eragrostis curvula. The sequence continues at coordinate 6,772,820 of RWGY01000051.1, read as the reverse complement.
AATAGGTGTGAGGGGTATTTTAGGATATTTTTTATTATTGCAATTTAGCTATTTTATAAATATTTTTAGGGGGTTTTGTGACTAACTATTTCATAATGGCAGTGGTGGGTAATTTTCTCTTCTTATTTTCTCAAATTAACATGGGAATTTCTAGCATTTTAAAGCGAACGTGGTGGCTCCTTTTTGACGTCAAATATACATATATATATATATATATATATATATATATATATATATATATATATATATATATATAGTAGTAATAATAATAATAATATCAACAGATACAACACACCAAAAGAAGAACGGAAAAGAAAAAGAACCTACTGAACATTAACATGTTGCCCATATATATCATTCTTAACACATAATTAAACACTTTGTTTGCATGTTGACAAATTAGAGTCAATATACCTTGTTATATAACCCTATCGTTATGATAACCCTATCGTAGAGAAGGTGAGTTATATAACCCTATCGTTATGATAAATTAAAACCGGTTGAGTCGTCAACAACACTCACATAAAGATCAATTCAACAAGCCTCTATGAAAAGCGTCTGCGCTGTGTACCGTTACTTACATGATTGTTACTGCTGTGGCCGTCGTGCAGATTGCTTCGGGTGGATGCATGTTGCGCGCACCGTGTGGTGTGGTGACGTGCTCTGAGTGTTCTAAACTTCCTCATCAAATGAGAAAGGCGGGAGCCGGCAAAGCCCAAAGGCGTTGTAGGTTCTGGTCCACCGTGCACCGCACAACGCGCTGTCAGAGGTGACTGGCCTACGGCCGCGGGCACTTTGACCTCCGACGCCGGCGGGGCCACGCCGACCCGCCGCTCCGTCGTCGCCTCTGCGCCACATCACGTGCCGTGCCGCCCGGCCCCGCATCGGCCGAGGGGTGCCGTGGTCATTTTTTCGCGGTGTTCGCACGTGCGGATCTCCACGGCCAGAGCCGGCGGTCGGGCGTTCCCGGGACCGAGCCCCACGACATCGGCCCGGCTCTTCCACCGATAACGCTCACCCACCGAAGCATCGCCCGTCCGTCCACGGGCAGCTTCGCTTCTATTCCCACGCACGCGCGTCCATCCCGATGGTGGCGTCCAGCTTTCCCTTGTCTGTCGTCGTTCCCACGGAGCTACTCGCGGTCTGCATGGTCAATGGCGCGATTCGTGCTCGTGCCCCTTAGCCTCATGTGGTAGATTTTTAGTGAAGTGTAATGTTAACCCATTCTCAAGATTATGAATAAGACTTGTGTGAACTTTTTTGTTCGCAAATCTATTGAAAAAGTTCAACACAAAAAGTAAGCTGAGCCATGTTCAGAGGCACCAAAGTTCAGTTCTTATACCGGGAAACCAGTACCTGCAAAGTAGGATAGGATTTCTATGAACTTATTCTTCTTGGTAGAAACCATTCCTACTTTTCACAGAAAGATATTCAAGTTCTAAACAGAGCTTAAACAGTGTACTATCCAGCTACAAAGCTTTTGTCTACAAATGATGATATAAAGAATGTTCAAAAGTTAAGTTGCAAAAGGAGAATCCAAGGTATTACTAGCGTAGAAAGAGTGGTCCACAAGAACTCTGTGTCATCTAAACCATGCTCTCGCTGTCACAAGCTCACAGCAATCATGTTCACAGTAACAAATGTCTTCAGCTCAGCTCACATTCACGCGCTCAAGCAATTAGGACACGAAGTTAGCAGTAAAAAGCAGTAGTGAGCCAATAACAACTCGCGACGCAAGTCTACCAAAGTTAGCAGTACATAACCTCAGCATATTCTAAAGCCGGCCGTAGAACGTAACAAGCACACGCTTCAAAAGATAAAAACTGAGGCACATTAGCGGCTATACGACAACACTATCACAGGCAGGTCACAGTCGCAAGCAAAAGAGAACATCGTTTCCTGGTTAATCTCGCTCATCGACTACTTATCCAGACGACGACGGCCCTGGACGGACGGCCTGGTGGCCCATGCCTTGGGAGATAAACTGATGAGAGGTGTAGCATCCATGGCGCGAAGGCAGTCCGGGGAAGGTACTGCTTCGTGGCAGATTTCCGGCATGCCCGACTGCAGGCGGTGAATCATCCGTCTCCCCGCTCCAGGAGTCTTCCGGTGTCGGCGTTGGCGGTGTGTCCTCCATCTGTTGATACTGCACAGCAGCTGCAAGCCTGCCCACAGGCGGTGCATCCCTCGGCTCTCTGAAAAGAAAGCTAGCTGCAGGCTCCTCCACGAGTGGTGAGTCTTCTAGCCTCCAATATTTAACTCCTGCTGAGGGTCTGCCCGGCGGTGGTAATGGTAAGTCTCCAGGTAGATGATATGGACCACACGCTGATGTTACCTCGTCGCAATCAGCAGGAGCCGTTGATTTCTCTGCAGTTGCACTTTCAGCAGCATTACAGTCTTGTGGATCAGTGCCCCCATGCTTTGAGATGGAAGAAGTTTGATCCTGTCTTTGATAATCAGCTCTATCTGACAGCGAGATGCTCATATCAGATTCAGCACGTGTTTCTACATGATGCTTCTGGGTCGGATCACTCCATCCTGGGTTTTCATAGTTGCAAGGCTGCCGCGATCGGCCATTAGTATCATTCCAGCAGTCCCCTGGAGAATTAGTGGCATCATGGTATGTGTCGGCCAACAACTGATCGAGAACAGAGTCATGGATGGCTGTGCCCCGGGCGTCATCCATTTCCACATGCATTGTGGCCTCGCTTTGCACGTTAATATGGGATGCATTTTCGCTAGGGACGTGCCTCATTGATCTGGCAATCTCTGAGTGCCTCTTCGCCCAATCGCTACGGCTCCACAGAGAAAGCGGAGGAGCTGACACATTCCATTGCTCCATCACCTTGTTATCAGCATCAAAGGATCCGGGCAGATAGAATGACTACATAATTTGCAACAGAAAATGTCAGTAAAGAATAGAGCAACATTGTGAATATGATGTATTCAACGAGACTACTTTACAGAAGTACCTTTCCTGATAGCTGATTAGAGTCCTCCCATATTAGCTCGTATGGTGGGTACTTCTTATCCAACCTATCCAACATCAAGTACGGAGTGGTATTAGAGATTAGCTTCAGCCAAAAAGAAGCAGAGAGAAAAGATCCATGGGAAAAGATAACCTTTCAGTTTCCTTGGGTACAATAAGTATTATCAACTTTGGCTTGAAACTAAGGGCCTTGTTGATGAACTGGTTAGCCAGAGAAGATTTGAACCCAAAAGGAGGATTTAACCCCATGATCTGTGGACAATATGTGTTGAAATACTGAGAGATTATGTCACTAACAATGGGCTGAGCAATGTAACTTAGATGGCTGTGATCATACCATTCGGCATCCTGAGGGCAATTCATCTGGTTGAACAGTCATCCAGTCTCTCCTCTCAAAATTGAAATCATTCTAAGCAAAATGAAGATGATGTTTTAACAGTCAGCTGATAAAGTTTTGAAAGAATCGAACAAAGAAATACAGGACACCATTCCTTTTAGCAATTTGATGAAATTAACAAGTATGCTACCTTTGGCTGAATGAGATCATAGTTTTTGTAGGAGCAACTTTTCCCGGAAGCTTCCAACTTTTCCTTCAACAATAAGCTAAAATCATTTGAACCACAGCAAAAGTCGACAACCTGAGATGAATAAAAAAAAAATGACGCACAGTAAGATTCACGGGTATGACATTTGTCAATCACATATTGCGTTCAGTTCAGAATTTGAACCCTAAAAATGCTACAATGAATTTCGAAAGCTCGCATTAAATGAGCACATGGATAGAAATCTAGTAAGTTTATGTCTTCATGAGAACCGCAATTATTTGTGCGAAGACGAAGTAAAGCAAGACATTCAACAAAGAGATATCCATGCTATAATATTTGCAATGAAACATAGGCTTGGTGATTTAACCCACACATGGCCCATCAAAGTTTATGATGTTTACTGTAATCTTCCACAAGGGCCAAACCAAGTCTGAAGTATTTTTTCGATAATTGGTTGAGTAACCTTTGATGGCTCTTCTTTTAGGTCTTTCTTTGGGCATACAGCCTGTGTAAAACTCTGTTCATACTTTCTTTATTTATAATACAAAATATAAGTAGGGAACTCCCCTTTCTGATCCACTGAATAGAAAAGATATGTACTGTCATTTTAACTTACATATAAAGTTGCAGGGGCCCCAAGCAAGTCATTGAACCAACAGATATACATATTATAATATTTGCAATGAAACAGAGACAGGGTTATTACACCCGTACATGGCCCATTAAGTTTCATAGCTGTGATTGTAAACTGAACTTCTATATAAAGTATTTCCCCCTAACTAAACCATGGAGAGACGTTCCCTGAGCTACGATTTTTCTAAGGTACCAAACCTTGGCTGGCCAGGATCACACGGAAACCAAATTCAACCGTGCTGTGAGCGCCATGTCTCGAGCACAAATGGGTGGCATTCTCCACCAGAGGCTCCACCAATGCTGCCACTGCCATCACTCAATTATCTTCCTTTGAAATAGATGATCTTAAATATCGCTACCTTCAACAAGGTTTTATCTATACACTCGATTTACCACCTTCTATTAAAGTTTATCACGGATACAAGATATCACATACAAAAGTTTTTCTTTTATCAGAATAGTTTCCTTGATTGAATGAACTGAGCAAAAATGACAAAAGAAATTTTAAAAAACTGGGATTATAATGCGGCACATAGCTTATACATTCATCAGGGCCCAATCCTAAATAACAAAACAACAATCAGCCCAATCTAGATAATAAAACATGAGCAGATATTTACCGTGTCACCGCTTTGAATATACCACTGCAGCTTATCGACAATCTGCGTGCATTTTACAACAGTTGCTTCAGTATCTCAAAAACACAATAGCGTATAAAAAAGTTCACGAGTATAAGAGTAACCAGTAAATACATTTGACATGAATTATTCACTTATTCAGCATTTTATTTATAACCAATATTAATGGACACATTTCTATACTGATATAAGAAGAATCCTATTCTTTTTACACTAAATGCATCCAAAGGATACAACAGAACAGTAACGAAATGACACAAGGATACATCCCAATTATTTGCCATGGCAGGCATAGGATAAGAATTATTTGTTCCTACTAACATACCATACTAGCATGCATTCTTCTTTTGGTTTTCCATATGTGGATTTGAGTGGCAGAGAAAAGCATTTGTCCAATTCACAGGCAATGTTTTGAAGACTCTGAATCATTATTGAAAACACATGTGCAACTATACTCTATTACATTTGCAGCACAAATCTGTGTAACATGTTGAATCATTTTTCAGATAACAATAACAATCTTTGCAAGTGGCTGTAATATCACAGTAATACATAAACTGTGTCACCATAGCAAAAGGGATCTTAACCACCTTGGTAGTCATCTTACATGTATTCAAGAAAAAAACGAATATGTTCAAATTATGTTCCAAGTTCATTTTCTGATCATGGGTGTCAATTTGCCGCCCAACATATACAGTGTTTTGATCACATAATTCTGTGCAAATTTCAAATCACAATCCTGCCTTAATAACTCATGAGGAACTTGGCTATAAGTAAATGATAGAACACTATTGCATTGATGTCTTGTTATAAGCAGCAGCATCAATAATTGCAGAATTGACAGAAAGGTGTTACACTGATGTCTTGTTTAAAGCAGTAGTACTAATAATTGTACCTACCAGCTGGAGTTTATCCAGTTTGGTGAAGTGGCGCCCATAAGATGTATAGCGCATGCCATGAAGAAATGGTGCAAGAAATATATTCAGTTTGTTCTGCGGGTAATAAATCATGTTATCATGGATATCGTTGCAGTTTCAAAAAAAAAAAAACCTTAAATCCCTGCTACCAGCAGATGTCATTATACATAAACATGAGATATTTTTACAAGTATCTGGATTAAAAAATAAAAGAAAAGACACATGAGTTCACTAGTATATGGATGCCATCTGCCGCTGTATATTTCTCTAAAAATACAGTAATAAACTATATTGTATAAAAAAACCATGAGGAAAGGTTCATAATTACCTTCCATTTTGCAAGTTGAAAAAGATCACTAGGTGCGCAGATAGTTTTGGCCTCTTCGATGCAGGCACCATGTTCTAACATATGCAGGGCGGCTTTAACTGCCTGCAAGGAAAACAATAAGAACCAACCAAATCATAGCAGTTATTACAATTAAGCATAGCAGAGTACCTCAACGGATCTTTCCACCTTTCCCAGTGTAATCTTATCAGCATTCTGCGTAGTTGTGTGTGTAGAAGGTACCACTAGCTTTTTATGTACATCCTCAATTGTTATATCAGCCGACGCCTTGTGTGCAAACTCATAAATTCTGGAGATAATGATAATCTCAGTGCATGCAAGTACGGAAAGGATACAACATTATCAAAAATGAGATACTTGAACAAATACTACATCATGTCACGGCTGCATTGAAACAACTCAAGATATCTTATATGATAACTGCCAGACAAATAATAGGACAAAGGATAAATATTTGATGATATATTTGTTGCCTTTATTTTGTTTGTACATAGCAAAACGTAGTGTACAGAAATTTTTTTGTTAGTACTTTACAACAGATCTAAATGCTTCAAACATGAATGTTTCACTAACAAAAACATAAGTTGGTGTTGTCAGAAATGACAGTTCTTTCCGACAATATGTATGCATAAAATAACAGTATAGCGCACAGCAAATCATAATAATTCTGAATGCCATTAAGAGAACCATTGAAACAAACCTAAAGAAATCCAAAGTATCTTAAAGTGAAAGTGCTTGAGCATTCACTCGGTTACCAAACATAAACCATTGGCTTTTAATAAACTCCATTGCACAATGTTTACAACTGACACAGATATAATTATCAACCAAAACTATAAACATACAATGTTCTCAGAAATCGCTTATACAGTGATTCTAGTTTATTTCTACCTAGAATGTGTAAAGTATTTTATAAATATTAGTGTTTGAAGTAAACTTACTGTGGCAGTGGAAATGCATCTGAAGAACAAACAATTGAAAAGGGGGGGGGGGGGGGGGGGGGGGGGGGGGGATAGTAGTGACAGATTTACCTCATCTCGGTGTTTCTGTCAATCTCAGGAAATGAGCTGAATGGGAGTGTTGACATATTTACCGATTTCTCCATAACTACTGGTTTCTCCTGAGACACGGGCACTTTCCTCCTTTTGTTCATCAAATTGTTCAATGATGCATGCTTCACTGTACTAGATCTTTTGACACTGGACAACGGGGCAGAAGGATGCTTCTCAATTTGTTGTACCTTCACTAACTTCTTTTTCATTCCATTTACTTGATTGAGGGGTTTTCTGATAACCGCAGGATCATCAGGAAATTTAATATGATTCCTTGGAGGTGTTCCAAGTTCTGGATCAATATCATGTTTCCTGGCCAAGGAACAAAGTCTAGTTACAATTTTGTATGTTAATAATGATGATCAGCTAAGTCGACTAACAGAAGAAAACAAATCATACAAGCAATAAATCAGGATACGATTGTTGGGAAGAAGATCGTCCCATGCCCTTTGGAGAAAACATTGACCATTCTCAGTGTAGTCCTCAAAGGCAATTTTCCTGTGGACAGGAATATATGTATTGACATGATCCAATATAAAGAAATAATAATAATAATAATAATAATAATAATAATAATAATAATAATAATAATAATAATAATAATAATAATAATAATAATAATAATAATAATAATAATAATAATAATAATAATAATAATAATAATAATAATAATAATCATGATGATGATGATGATGATGATGATGATGATAATGAGGAAAAAATAGAATAAGTGATTAATGCCTTGGCAAACATCTTCTATGATATGACTTCGGGCACCGCCGACAAATAGCAAACTGCAGCTCCACAACTTCTTTGTTTTCACCATACTTGCAAATATCACATTTGTGGACTGGACATGCGAATTTCGCTCCATTAGATATCTTTGCAGTATACTCAGCTGTTTTGGCATCATTTTCAGGGAACAGTAACTGAGCAACACACTTAGCATGATAGAAGTGACCACAAGTCGCGGAAGCACATGGAAACACCTGGAAGAAATAAGAGTTTAGAACAAAAACTTACATAGCCGTGTGATACAACACAAAGGAGCTTTACAAAACGCTAGTAAAGTTATCAGCAAATTAGTTTCTGAATGAATTTTTCTATGAACATATTCAGCAAAGGGTATTAACCTCAGGACGATCAGTTTTAGCTGAACCCAACCTTCCACAAGCAAAACATTGATATCTTTCATACTCACAATTCTTGCACATAAAGACTTTCATGGCCTGACATAAGATGAAGTTCATCAAAAGATGGCCACAATTAATTGAGAATCTCAAGTTAAAAAAATTAATATCATGGAAGAGTCAGAAGGATCATGATATTTACGTCGAACTGAAGCCTACTGTACCCTAAGGTTTGACAATCTTCGCAGGAATCTTTAGTCGCATGAAACGATCTCAGACATCTGCCTTCACAGCTGCAAGATATGTAGAAGAAGAGCACATCAAGAATCAGAAATAATGCATGAACACTGCGAAGAGACTGTCATTAACTTGAAAACTGAAGAAAGTTTGAAGTTGCTAGATCTAAATGAAGTGAAATTGTTTTGTGTTCTCTTTAAAATTATAGATGACTACAAACAGAATACCAAATCCTGGCTGTCACCGGCAAACCACAGTGCCAGTGGAACTATTATTATTATCATACCTAACACTAGCTGTAGTCAAATAGAGAACCGAGTTCAACCGATGGGTATAAAATTGTGTGTTCTGGTCGAGATTATGTTAAAATATGAACTTAATCCAATTTAGAGCATTTTGAATAGTTATCTTATCCTGGCAGGAAATATGTAATGCCGTAATGGCCAGCGCATCTGGTGGGAGCAAGGTTCAGATTCTAGGAAGAAATTATAGAGAACAAGGGGAGTGGACACACACCTTGCAATTTCGCCTCCGTTATCACATAAGCAACATACTAAATCAACATTAGCATAATTATGTCCATCAGTGTTATCAGCCATATCCTCGTGGTCAACAATTCAAAAATTATTCTTCGATTCTTTTGCTTTTGTGAACCTGTTCAAGCAACAAAACAGTGTGTATTCAGCACATTTTTAAATTAGCAAAGGCTCTTTTCATAGCTCAGATTTTAGACATGGTAAGAAGTAACCATATTTTTTATGAAAATATATTCTCTGCTGAATGAACACGGGACAACAAAATATTACTTAAGTGCTGAGCCAAACCGCTTACAGCCATAGTTGAAACATGAAATGCGCGAACCAGAAAACACACCCAAAATTGGGGGAAACTACAAACACAATGACATATTCTGAAGCGAAAATGCTACAGCAGAATAACCATAAGCCCATAACTTCCTGCGCTCAATTTTGCGCCAACATTTTCAACTATTCATATACAAAGGGGAGAATGGCGATAGCTAACCAAAAAACTGTGCCGACCTGCCCAGATGCAAAGAAAATTACGAACGGAGAGTTGTTAAACACTAGTACGATCATAACATTTGTACTGATGGGAATGTACCATTTTCCAATTTGAAGCACGTAAATGCTGTAATGTGCACGTGGCCGTTGCTGCCACACCACGACCCCTTAACTACCAATCATTATTATCTGATAAACCTTCGGGAAACAAAACAACTAACCCCACGCCCTCGAGAAAACCGCAAACCCCTGCTGGTTGCAACAATTCCGAAGGGAATGGGGGAGAAGTTTGCGGATAAGAGACATTGGCAACGAGAGGGAAGCCGGCGGCGAGGTGCGGGCATGTCAGAGAACTTGAACAGATAAATCCCGCCACCCCAAAGCCGCGGCGGCGGCCCCGCCCCTGTTTCCTGAAGCTTGGAGGCGGAGGCGGCAGCGAAGCCCGAGCCGGCGATGAGCGGCAGGTGGCGACGGCGGCGATTGAACTCCCGACCAGGCCAGCGCCGGTGACCGGGCCACCTTAATCGCCCACCCACACCAAGCAAGCAAAACTACGAACGCAATCAGGCATAAACCGCGCAACAATCGCCGAAAACACACAAAAGATGCTACTAGTTGCCACTAACGGGCCAAAATCTAAACCCCAAATAAACCATCCGCAAAATCCACAAAAGGCGGGGACTAAACCCCCACCCAGCCCATCACAAATCGCACCAAAAATGCCGCCAAACGCAAGCATTCCTCACCAATTTCTCCCAGGAAGCGCCGCGACCAAACCGGAACAACCCGATCGCCGCGAAACCAAACTTGGAAAAATCAGAGCAAACCGGACGCCCAAAAACCCACCAACGCCACAGGCTGAATCCCCACAAAACCGACCACGAGGCACAAGCATTCCCCCCACTAATTTCACCACGAACCGTCAGGAACCAAACATGGACCGACCGCCACCAAGCATTCAAACCCGAAATCCGCAACGAACCGCACGGAACCCGCCGCGATGGAGTCGCCGAGCACGCGTACCTCGCTGAGACGCGCGATTCAAGCAGCCGCACGCCTGGTCTCGCGGCAGGAATCCATCTCCGGAACCGGCTCCGATCGCAGGAAGGAGGGAGCAGACAAAACCCCTACTCCGCCGAAAGCCCTCGCGAAAACGAACTCACGCGTCGAGCAGAAGTAATGAATGAGGCTGGGAGGAGAAAGGGGTGAAGGAGCAGAGCAGGGAAACGGCACGTCCAGTTTGTGCCCCCACCTCTCCTCTCGAAGTTCCCCCACGCTACAGTAGCAAAATCACTTGCTGGTCACACCGGCACTCCACTGATTTGTGGGTCCAGAAATCTGGGTCCCAGCGTCAGTGGCGTTGTCTGCTTCAGATAGTGTGCACGCAGCAAATGAACTAGCTTGTGGAGCCTACCTGTCAGAGAGATCGTGGGGTGGGGGAGTGGAGGCATGGGCTCCGCTTTGCGTGATCGAGGCCGTAGAGTAGTAGCCAGCCTTTGGGCCCGGGGTTAATACGGGCCGCGTGATAGGAGGAAAATCTTTTGACGCGATTCCTGTCCCTGGCTCTCTGACCCTGGACGAGGCAGATCTTTTCTGCTGAGCTCAAGCGACGGTGCAGATTGGTTGGACGTTAGTAGCTCGACGGCGCGGATGGCACTCCAGAAATTACCGCTGGGATTTTTACTGCTCCATTCTTTTCCCATGAGAAAGTACAGCAGCTTTTTTTGTCTGGCAGGATTCCTTCCGTTCTGGAGAAAGGGGGCGTGGAGCGAGGCGACCAGAGAGAGCAGAGACACCAGACGGTTCAGGTTTCCATGGGACCGGCTGGCTCTCCTCTCGCAACGGGCGGAATCCGATGGCAGTTTGGCACATGGCACGACACGGGTGCATCCGCCGCGCATCAGCGCACGGCGTCGGCGGCCAAAGTTGTGCAGCAAAAGCAGCTGGAACAAGCTTTGTTCTGATCGGGAAGGTACAGCAACAACGTTCATTCCCTATCAAGGCTTCTTATCTGGTGAAATTTTTTTCTTTGACTTGTCTTATCTGAATATCTGATGATTTGGTAGGGGAACCATTCTTCTGTTAGAATTTCTAATTCGAGCCATCTGATTGTTGCGGCTTGACTCCTCCTAGCGTAGCCTCTTTCACTGTCGCCAACCAACAAACGCAGCGCAGTTCGGTCGGTGGCTGCCTGCCGAGCTGGCTGGGTAGATTGATCAAAGTTAACGTTGCTGGCCTTTGCTGCAAAGATTGGTGAAAGTTGTCGTGCGTGACTAGTATTGTGACGACTTGTGATGCGCGGCATAACATTCATCGCAGTGTAATGTGATGTACTAGTAACTAGCTTGGCGTGTTGATAGAGGAAGATGAGAAGGATTGATCTCGAGTTTTACCCAAACCAGATGTGAAAGGAAGGACCGAAAGTTAGATCGGTTGTTCTCACTTCTGAGGACAGAAATTTTTCTCTTGACACTTTCTTCTTCTTCTTCTTCTTTTTTTGAGGGATTCTTCTTCTTCTTCTTCTTTTGAGAAGTACTTTTTTCTTCTTTTGGGATCAACAGAAATTCCGTCAGCGGGCCTGGCCCACGACACGCAGCCTGATGCAGATTGCAAAAAACGGCCCAAGCCTGAACAGACTTCCCGGTCCGCTCCACGAGCAACCGGCCCAACAACCCATTGCAAACAGGCGAACTAACTGCCCCGTCCCGCATCGTCGTTTCCGTCAGGCAGGACGGCGCCCTTGCGCCGGCGAGGCGAGGCGGCGACCAAGCGGAAGGCCACCGTGGTTGCAACCTAAGCACAAAGGTTGGCACACTAACCCGGCCCCGCATCTCGTCCGCCCACTCTCCACAGTTCGTTACCCAAATCTCTCCCGCCAGCTCGCTCGATCAACCTCCCTCTCTTGAAACAACCCCCCCATTGGAGATTTTTCAGGACGCCACGGCCACCATTTGCAGTTTTCCTCTAGCCGACGAGCGGCGTTCAGGAAGGACGGTCACCGCAGAAGACAAAAAGGCTAGAAACGAGAGAGAATTTTCTAGTCGGCGAGGTGTTGCATGGATCAGAACTGACCTCATGTATACAGGCTTCATGCCTGTTGAAAACGCGGAGTCATAAACTAATCATTGGGGATCACGTTTCAAAGATTCCACCGACACAAAACTAACTGCATGTGATAGAACAGCGAGTTTTTGCATGGAAAACGCTTGTGATTCTAGCCATTTTCCAAGACCAGAAATAACAGCACTTGCTTCCTCCAGTTCCTGACCAACTCGTCAGAGAAGAGAAGCAAAGAACAGCTATTCTGCTGATCTCCCTGTTGTCATGCAAGCACCATTGACAGACAGACTGGTAAGGATTCAGGCATCATCTTTATCAAATACCTGTATGCTGATTGGTAACTTTATAAATCAGTTTTTTGGGCATTTTAGCATTTGTTAACCAATTCAATTTTCCAGTTTCCACTTCATCTTCCTGCCTTCCAGAATCATTGCTAGTATAGCAAACATACTGACACCATTCATTAGCTATATATTGGAACTATCACTGATAAGTATGAAATACTCTCTGCATACATGCATCAAATTAAGTATCAACAGCGAGTGACCATAGAAGCATATGATGCAAATACTCAACAACTCATTCCTAACACAATGCCTAGTATATGTCCAAAGAATGAATCCAGAAACAACCCGCATAAATTAAACAGGGGACAAACTGAACCCTGTGCTTAAACATGTCAGAACCTCTCACCACAACAGCATCATCAAGCCACTTGAGACAGCAAGAACCAAGTAGTTGAGGATGCCGACACCGACTTGGTGCGATGAATTCTTCGATTCCCCCTTCGCCTTTGCGCTTGTCGATTTCGCTGACATTGGGCTGGGAGCAACATCAGATGCCTTGGCGTCAGCTGGGGCTGGAGCAGGGGCTGGCGCGAGCGGGGGCTCGCTCTTGAAGATTTGCATTGGCAGGAGAACCTTGTCAACCTCGTACACTGCAACCGGGTACGTCGATAGCACACTGCTGCTGAGCTTTGGGTTGGACCACATCGACTTCACATGGATGGTGCCCATATTGTCAGTGACGTTGATTGTGTACTGTGAGCCAGCAAAGGTCGGCACAGGGTTTTGGCTGCTTAGCTTGTTGAACTCAGCCAGGGAGTAGAACTTGGGGAGTGCGTGATACAAGATCAGGGATTTGAGCTGGTCCTTGGTGAGATTGGCAAATGTGGTCTCCTTGAGCGCGGCGAATGCCGAATTCTTGGGAACAAAAATCGTGATGCCCTCTTTGGTGTTGTTAGCTTGGTTCTGGAAGGTTTCGAGGACATTGGTCTTCTGCAGGTAATCCAGGAAGGTGTTGAATGGGCCGGCCACACTGAGGAGATCAGCAAGGTCCACATGGTGTGGCCCAGGCGCTGGTGCTGGGGCTGGTGGAAGGATTGGGGCAGCTGGAGCAGGAGGACTCTTGTGCTTCTGAGCAAATGCTGATGACGAGAGCACAATGACTAGCATTGCCACGGTCAAAATGCTTCCCTTGAACCCCATCTTAGGCTATCCAATTGCCTTCCCTGATCCAATTCCTGGGGTCACGCAAGAACATTGCAACATTAAGCACAGAAATTGTAAATCTAAATAACTGAATGTTCAGTTTTCAATGCAACTTCAAGGTAACTAGAAACAAACTTAAGCCAAAATGATGTGGCTTGGTAAGCACTGAAAGATGCTAGTCAGCTACTAAAGATATGTAAACTCCAAATTGTGATTTGTGGTCTGAAAATTGAAACGGCAGGATAATAGTTTCATTGATCATCGGACCTCTACAATTGTTGTAACTTTTGTGCATGGGATGAATATTTAGCGTTGACAAAATTTAAGGAAATGGACTTGAAATCATAACTTCAAGTTTTCAACCAAGATAACCTAAAGATTTACCACGTGAATTAATCAGGTTCGACAGGTTGCTCCTTATCTGAAATGCCACATTGGTGTTCAGAATTCTTCACATCCTTGTGGTACAGGAGTGAGAAAAAATTCAAAATGAATTAAGGTCCCTTTCCCTATCACCAAGAAAGACAAATGTAGGGGCAGGAAAGAAAGAATAATTTGGACCCGATCTGGCCGAATTGACCAACATTATAGAACTGTTAGGTTCCACCTACCAAATCAAGACCCGATATAAACTAGTACACGCATGAACAAATAGTACCACATTTGGCAGATCTCAGCAGTCAGCACTCAGCACCATGAAAAAAAAACATACAAATCTGAAGCGGCCAATTTAACGAACAACAGAATTCGGAATTTTAAGAGCTTACACCAAGACTAACAGTGCTTTTTCCAGCAAAAGAATAGTACAGAAGAGTTGCTTCAGCTTAAAGGAGAAGCAACGAGGAACACTAACAAGATCTATTCTTCCTCGGGTCAAGAACTGCGGAACCAGATCCAACTGCAGCGCCGCAACACTAGCATATCACGCGGAACTCTAAGCACCACTAGGGCTCTATTCCAGCACAAAATACCTCCAAATTTCAACATACGAAGGCCAAGAAAAGCATCATCCTTTTAGCATTGCATCTCGGCGCTGAATTGCAGTGCAAGAGACAGGATGAGGCGGAGACTGACCTGAGCAGGAGGAGCAGGGAAGTGAAGAGGCAGCAGTCGGATGAGGGCGGAGCTGGTGGGGGATGGGATCCTGTCCTATATAGAAGGTGGCGTCAAGGCGGTGTGTGCAGTGTGGGGAGTAGTAAAAGATAACGAGGCCATGGATGGCAGCTGGTGATGAAGCGGCACAAGCCACATGCCGCCTCTCTCAGTCCAAACCGCGCCATAAAAGATGGCCAGGCCGGAGCCGGAGCTGGCCTTTTCCGTCTTGGCTGTCTGTTGTTTTCTGGAGTAAATGGCGCTGCTCCTGTTTAGTGCCGCCATTAGCGTATATAAACTGCACAGTTACTGTTTTTCTTGCTTTTTATTGGCAATGCTTGCACGCAAGAATGTCGTCTCTTTGGCTTTTGGATCAAGTTGTTTGATGTTGTTTCCCTAGAGTTTGTTGTGGTTTTAGCTCGAAAGTACTAGAGAGGATAATTCTTTTGAGGAATTTCTTAATGTAATGATCTTTGCTTAATCGCTTTAGAGCAAATAACAAAAGAGTTGGCATGTAGTGATCCAAGAAAAGGGATTTCATGTGATGCACTGACAAAAGCACCAATCTACTAGCGCTTTGGCCTTTTCTCCTGTTGAACAGGATTCCTCAGCTTTACACAGTTTCACGCTGCCCGCAACTCCTAACCCATTTTTAATGTTAGGGTTAGTAGAAGATTTCCATGAGACAATCTGACAAACACACTACGTCCAGGTTAGACAACATTGCATTATTAAAATTATGAGAGCGGTGGCAGAAGCTTGTGCAGCTGTTTCGGTGATTGTTCTGGAGAATTTCGCGACATGTGAAGTCTGAAATGGAAGCTTCAGTTTTCAGAAGGCCGCACATGTTTAGTGGCCACAAGTAACAGCGTTTTGCAGCGCTGTCACTGAAACCATCCAAACAAAATGTGACGGGGTTCACAAGCTTCCATTTCTTTTCCGAAAGATCCATTTTCTTTCCATTTAATTTTTCGGCCCACATGACAGTGCTTGTCGGTCTGAAATCTGAATAAGACATTGTGATTTTCTGGACTACCGCTTCCAATGATTGTGCAGGATTAAGGTGTAAATCTGATGTGATTACGTGACCTCGTGGCCGATGTGACGGAGATGGCGACGCAGTGTCGGTGGGACGACGGTTCTAACTGGCCTGACGCAGCTCGTGCCCGGATGGAGTCATTAGTCTAAGCACCTTGTTGAGCCAAATGCAGAATAATTAATAGCTGTTCCGACGGTAGGTGTCGAGAAGCCTTAATCATGAAAGGAGAGGCGCACGCAGCTCTTGAGCTGTCGTGCTCAACTGAGCTCCCAACCAAAATCAATGGTTTCCCTGGTACTTAGGCCAATTTTAGTGGATACTTTCATTTCACACTTTTCAAATGTGCCACATCAGATTTAGAGTTTTCACATGATAAATGAAATGGTCTCTCTCAATGCACAATTTCATCTCACGGTTTCATAAGCAAAGTATAATATTAAATTCTTGTATTGAGATTGGTCAAAACATGTTAGAATGAAAGTTTTTGCTCTCAATGGGTTTTTCAATAAGCTTTCATATATATGAAACCGTGCCAACTTCCTTTCATTAGGCCATTCTCAGTGGTGTCTTTCATTTCATATTTTTTAAGTATGACACATCAACTTTTTAGTTGATGAAAGGAGAATGAAAGAGTGCACTGAGAGATGCACTTTCATTTCACAGTTCCATAGACTGAATGAGACATTAAATTGTTGCATAGGTGTACCAATGGGGAACCACTTTTTTTGCATATGAAAGGAAAAATAGTCTCAATGCACCTTTCATTCTCCTTTCATTGACTTGGAAAGAGTGTCACTACCCTTTCATCCTAATGAAAGGCTTCCCTCCTCTTTCATATTAAATACCTTGCCATGTCACCTATTTTGCTGATGTGTCACCTAATAAATGTCAAATGAAAGGCCCATTGAGACTGGCCTTAGAATGAAAGAAACTTCTCCTCTTTCATCTTAATTGATGTGTCATGTCATCTATTTTGTTGATGTGGCACCTTATTTAATGTTGATGAAAGGCCCATTAAGACTGGCTTTATGGCACTTTACATGCGGCTAATCAGATCAAATGAGTACTGGCATACATGTGTAAAAAGCCCATCTGATTGAAAACTAGTACTCCCTCATGTTTCAAATTCTTGTTGTTTAAGACAAAGAAAATGAGCTAGAAATGACCTGTTGCATCATGTCTGAACGCCGGTAATTAAAAAAAAAAAAGCAGTGTATCTCTGTTACTGCAGGTAAATTTTAGCTATCTGTCCAGAACTGAGAATAAGATTTTCATAGCGCAAGAAATGTCCACAGATTTAGTAGAGCGTGTCAATTTCGAACTTGCACATCCCCTTCGTTTGCCCGCTGTTCAGTTCAGGCCTTGCCGGCGAGATGAGTCCTGTGGTTTGCTTCGATTTGAAGAAAACAAAGTAGGAGTACTAATGGTACCATGTGCGTTATAATAATATTCCAGCCACCATTAATTACACATGATAGCATTCACCTTTTTGTTTATCTGTATCGAAATCCTGAACAAACGATATGGTTCCACTAGCTGACCTTACGGTCATGGACCACCTCCAGAGCAGAGACCTAGGTTTTCGAACACTAAACAAGGTTTGCGCCTTGTAGCGCTTTTGACCAATTCACAAGGATTTGAGCGGCCAAGGCAAGATGTTCTACTACTTCATCTGCAAGATGCACATTGTTTGCTTATCGTCGGCGCTACGGAAACACCAGCGAAAACATAACCTCCTTCTGGAACCACTGTTTCGCTCTAAAAGATTCTCCGAGGGGTCGTAATCGCGTTGTATTTGGCGCACGCCAAAACAGACCAACAAAAAGAAGTTTAAAAAACATTTGCAGCCCCAGACTGCTCGCATTATGTCCAGGAATGCATGTGATGAACGACCTGAACAACGCGTCGCGGTGGAGTCCGGAGAGGCGGAGACGTCCCTTGCAGGCAATTATTGGAAGCTTTGGCCAGTGTGACCTGAGACCAACCGAATCAGTATCAGAGGGAGCCCAAAAACGAGCGATTTGACGCGGGAAATGATCAAAACTGGCGGGAACGTGATGCGCGACGGCGCAGGCAAGTGCATCCGTGAACGGGTGGCGAAGGCAAAGTACTTAGCATAATCGGACTGCCTTGCAAGACATGACAATTGACATGGGGTTCTTGATCGCCACGTCAGGGTAGTTTAGAGGCGAGATTCGAGACGCCATTACGCTCCCAATGAGCGAGCACCGATATGAGGATATGGTCGTTTCCCCGTACTGATGATCGGCAGTGTACGTGGGGGTAGAATCAGAAGCTGGATCGGGTTGCCGGCCGCCGGGTTCACCGAGCTGTTCTATGATATTGTGATTTTGCGTGACTGATGCAGCAAATGCGGGTACATATCGGTGAGCTCCCATTACCTCCGGCCTCGGCTATTTTTCCTCGCGGCGGTCACTTGGAACCGGCGGCCGAGAGGATTGAATTTGTTTTCACTGAAATTTAGTACGTTTCTGTGCTTGGAGAAACGAAAAGCGTTACTAGTGCATTACAGCATTTTTTGGCTGTCCACGTATTTGGCAGGACCCATCGACATTTCGGTAGTGCCCGTCCGGCTGTAAAAGGACGTGGTGATGCTACATCCGCGGATGTGCCGCCCGTTGTTCCTTCTCTAGAGTTTTTTTTTGGTTGGGGGCTGCCATCTGAAAATGCCGACGCGGGCCGCGGCAAAACGATCGCCATCTCTTTTCCGGCGGGAACGGGACGAGATGCACCGCTGCGTGTGGGCATGAGCTGTGACGATTTTTGGAAATGCACGGTGTCGGTCGTGACCGAGATAGCTAGGTGGCGCGCGCAGCGCGTCCCCGCAGACCAGACAAACAGTTTTCGGCGGGCCTGCCGATGGTGCCCGCATCTCGGGCCGCGGGTGTACGTGCCCGGGCAGCTGGCTCATGGCAAGCTGTTTCACAGCCGGGGACATGCGTTTCTCGTTACACAGCGTGTTGCTAATGTAAGGACGATCCACAGAGCAGCGAACGCGAATCTGAGAGTTACACGGCTAAATGGCAGCATGGCACTATCGCGAATCGACGGAGACCACGCCGTTCCACACCACACCGTGTCACCATACCACTACCAGCCCTGGCCAAGTGCCCAGGTCGCGTCGGCGGCGTTGTGCTGTGGTACACTGGTACTGCCGCCGCGCAAAATTAGCAGCCCACGCGCATTCGGAGGTTCGCGGATGGCGAGGGCCTAGAGTCGATCGACAGTGGGCTGGTTTAGCGCTGAGGAGGGTTCGGGTCGAACCGAACCTCCGAATGCGCGTGGGCTGCTAATTTTGACAACGAAGCGGTCCGGCTCGAACCGATACGGAGATGGTTCACATGGGCCGGCAAACCCATCGACCCTAGGGGCGAGCCGAACCTCTTTCTCCTCTCCTTCGAACCCATCGACCGTAGCTACGCCGCCGGCCTCGTCATTGCGCCGCCGGCCTCGCCGCTGTCGTCGAGCCACCGGACTGAGAGCCGTCGTCCTGGGCGCCTCCGGAACGGCTCCTCCCAGGTTCCAATTCCCTTCCCTCGCGCCGCCAACGCCGGGGACGTCATCGTCGCCACCAACGCCGTCAAGATCCTCCGTCCTGTTCCCGCGCTCCTTCGACGCCCTCATCAACTTGGCCCGCGCTGCTGGCTCGTCGTGTGTGGTGACTGGTGAGCAGTAATCTCATTTCCAGTTGAGAAGAAATTGCAGTTTTTTCTAGTGCACTTAAAGTGTTTGATGAAATGTCAGTGTGTCGGCTTCTTTCAAAACTCTTCAGAGACGGTGTGTTACTTGTTGTGACAATATGACAATATAATGATGTTTTTTGCTTTGTTTGACGGATTATAGTAACTAGGGTGTCATGGCGCGCTACGCCGCGCCCAGGAGAAAAAGAAAATCATCTGCCAACAGGTCTAAAACGTAAATACATAGAAGGCAGTGCACTTTGTTGTAAAATTTCAATGGATTCGTTTTCACCAAGAAGAGATTTTGTTTTGAATGCAAATATAGAGAAGGTGGAGGAAGTTTTGTAAAAATGGCAATATGCAGACGTGGATGCACCTGCTCCACAATTTCCTGCCTTCTTCCTCGTTGAGTCCGCCGCTTTCAAGAAAGCTCGTGCGGCGTTATTTTCTGGCAGAACTCTCTCTCTCTTTCTCGTGTAAAAAAAGGAAGAACTCTCTCTCTCTCTCTCATCGAGTGGTAGAGGCAGGTCAGTCGGCAGCGCTGCCATGGCGCAGGGCACTCGCGAGGAGGAAGGAGCAGCGCGCGTGCAGTGTGACGCGGTGGCCCCAAGCGCGTGCGTACAGCGCTGTGTTCATGCAGCAGCGCGAAGCTCGCGATGAGGCGGCGGCAGCTCGAGCAGCGAGCTCGACGGCATGGTGGAGCAGAACGGCGCAAGTGCAACGGCGGGACTGCAGCCCGAGGTCAGAAGTCATTTTATTTCCAATTAATTTCTTCCTCCCCCCCATGGCGGACGAATGGGGCTGCTTCAAAATGATGCCTGGCCATGTGCTAGCCTCCGGCAGAGGAGCAGGAGCAGCACGTGGTGAAGGCTCGCAATGGTTACCGACGTACGGCACCGACGTGGTCGCAGGAGAAGGTGGCCACGACGGCCTGGAGGCGACGCGGCCTCATGGCTGATGAACGCGTCGGCCAAAACGCCGGCAGCTGAGGGATTTTCACCGCCATCATGGTCGACGGGGGCCCACTAGCGTGCTCGCAACTCTGCGGCCCATGGTCGGCCCGTTGCCGGCACCGACGTACGGAGGCGTCGTGGTGGCCGGAGGAGGCGTCCACGCCACGCTGAAATTGACGCGGCCTCACCCGAGGCGAACGCGTCGTCCGGATTGCTGTGGGGGGCGGAAATCCTTCCCGCATCAGAACTTTACTAGTGGCCGGAGGAGGCGTCCACGCCACGCTGAAATTGACGCGGCCTCACCCGAGGCGAACGCGTCGTCCGGATTGCTGTGGGGGGCGGAAATCCTTCCCGCATCAGAACTTTATTACTATTAGAAGAAGTACGTGGTCTGTGATTGGAGCTCCTAGATATGACATATAGTTTTTTTGTCCATGCCAACTAGATATGACTGGAACTTGATATTTATGCAGAACTGTTGTGGTCGAGACTGTCCTGATGACCGGAGGCCCCCCACCATTCGTGTCGCCCCTTCTCGCTCCCACATCTCAGAGCGCAATTGGCCTTCATGAAAATCAAGAAAATCAGAACACAAGCCCCCAGACACATGCTGACCCACGGTTAGGCATTTGCATTCACCTTATCCATTCAATCTAACTCATTGTTAATTCTGCATTGTTGCATGTTTGAACTGATGAATTCTTTATGGCATGATGAAGGTCTTCCAATGTTGCTAGTCCAGAAATACGTGACCGTGCATTCACTGCAGCGGATGAATGGGGATATTCTCCAACGGCAGTGGCCGAATATGGATTTCAAACACCCACGATAATAACTGGCAGAGGCACACAAACACCAACGACAACAACTGGCAGAGGCATACAAACACCCACGACAATAATTGGCACCCTCTACTGAAGAATGGGATAGTGCTGAAGTATACATTTGCACCCTCTACTGAAGAATGGGATAGTGCTGAAGTTCTGTGTAAGCTGTTAGAGGAGTTTAATAATGCAACAAAGCTGATTTCTGGGTCCCAATACCCTACATCAAATTTTTACTTCCATCAGATGTGGAAGATCAAGATGCTTTTGGAAAAAGAGACCACCGAAGCAGATTCTACAATCAAAGATGTGCTGACAGGGATGAAGAAAAAGTTCACGAAATATTGGAGGAAATCATACATCTCATTGTGTGTTCCAGTAGTATTTGATCCCAGATACAAACTGAAGTTCATTGAATTTCTTTTCTCAGACTCCTATCCAAAAACAGCTAAGCAAAAACTTGATACAATAGAAGGTCTAGTTCGGGGACTATATGCATCATACTCTTCACAAGTCATAGATATGAATGTCGGGCCTAGTCAAGTAGACGGAGTTGATCTGCCTGCTGCAACAAATGACCCATGGACTGCTTGGGATCAACAGCTGAGTATTGATCTTCAAGCGCAAGTGTCTACTGAACTCGATAGGTACTTGGATGAGAACCCAATTCCCAGATCAAAGGAATTTGATGTACTGCAGTGGTGGAAGGGTAATAGTTCCAAGTACCCAATCCTTGCTCGTATAGCACGTGATGTGTTAGCCATTCCTGCCTCATCTGTAGCATCCGAGGCGGCGTTCAGTACGGGAAAAAGAATCATAAGCGATGACCGTAGCAGCTTGGCACCAGAGACGGTTGAGGCCCTCATATGCTTGCAGGATTGGTATTGACCTGGAGCAAAAGGTGATTTGTCGATTTTTTGTCTGATTCAGCAGTATCTATAAAAAGGTAGTCATACATAGGGCACTGACTATATATAATATCTGAATTTCTGGCGTCACTGGATTTAGCTTGGCATCGCTTCATGATGTCAGTGTTGATGATGTTCTTATATGAGCTATATGCATATTCAGGTATGTGCTCGTACTGTCACATACCAGATGTTGATTACATGTCCTCCTGTATTGCTCTTCTTTCATAAGCTTTAAAAGCCATGACTGTTCCATACAGCATGGCTTTCAGTGATCGATTAGCTTTCAAATGTATGACTAATTGTGATTATACTTGACATTATAGGTGGTGATCTGGACAATGCAAAAAATGCCTGGAGAAGTGGAGACAGTACATGGGTGCCGACTATGTTTGCTTGATCTTGAAAGAAGTGATGGCAGCTTGAGCTTTTTTTGAAGTCGTACTGAGACTTAGACAGCAGGAATTTTGTTTTACTGAACAAAATTGTCAGTGAACAAAAATTGTCCTAGTTCTTGTACAATTATTAGCGACTAAAGTACAACATGTATCTCTTATTATACTGCTCGCGTACTGCACTAGTTTTGAGCTATAAAGAGCAGTACGTGTTCGATACACTTGCGTACGTGTATGATACATCATGCAGGTACGCTCGCGTACACGCGGCTCCGGACACAGGTTTAAAGGGTACGATACATCATGGCTACGTGTAAGATACACTTGCGTACGTGTACAATACATCATGCAGGTTTAAAGGGTCGCAGGTTTAGGCAAATGGTTCGCACGCGTAGCAAGCAGCCAGCTTTCAGCAGTTAAAAAACGTGATTAAGGATCGACCCTGAGCAAACCGCGGGCCATCCGTTGCGCCGTTCAGCGCGGAGCGGTTCGAACCTCGACCCGCATCCTGCTCTGGCGGTGCGCAGGGTTGGCTACAGGGGCGCTCCGCCCCGCGCCGTCTGCAGCGCTAGGCTGGTTCTTAACTCTAGACGCTGCTGACACCGACGACCCGTTCTCACCTGTGAGTGAGGAAGGGAATCGGAACGAGCCTGCCGCAAGCAGCACACGGCCTGGCAAACCAGCAGGTACAAATTGCTTCAGGCTGGCTCGACCTAGCAGTTTGATCTGGACCTAAGCATGGTATTAAATTTCTAAACTCGCTCAATAAGTGTAATGCAGCTCAAAAGATTTAGACTGGATTTGAATTGTTTCCAGAGCCATCCTCTGCAGTCTCATGGTTTAGGGTTTAGGATCTCATGAGCTCCAACAACGATGTGTGGACGATGTCATCCTAAAAATGCGCAACTGGTTCCGGCTCCTAGGCCTGAAAAGGGATCGGGTCGAACCTCCGAACCGTGCGAACCGCCCCTAGAAACAGTCGTTGAATCGGTTTGAGTCAACCCGAAATCAAAGCGTTGCCAAGAGGAGCGCGATCCTTTCAACCCTAGGGGCGAATGGATCCCTTTTACTCAACGACTCTACCCCACCGCTCCCATGACCAACGCCCTCTGCTCCTCCCCTGATCTTTGCTCCCCAGTGGCAAATCCATGCCCCTGACCTTGAGGGAGGTCATCTCATTCAGATCCATGTTGCTACGTGTTCAACCTGTGGTCGTAGAGATTGAATTGGATTGTTGGCGCAGGCTTGGGCGATGATGTCGCCATGGACGACCCCGTCATTCGATGACCTGCTGACGGAACTTTTTGTCGAGGAGCCAGCATAATGATGGCTGCCAGATTATCGGGAGAATTGATGGAACTCGTTATGTTGTTTTCTTGTTTACTATCCTCTTGTTGAACATGCAAGATCGATAAGAGTGGCATTCATTGCTGCCTCCCCCCCCCCCCCCCCCCACTCACGTCACTCTCCGGGGCGGCTCGGGCGGAACTCTAGCTGCTGCCACCGCCCAACCCCCACCCCCCCCCCCCCCTTCCTCCTCCCCTTGCCGCCGCTGGAGCGGGACCGCCGGCTAACCGCGCGGCCGCGATGACGGTGGCGGCAGGGCCTCTCCATGGGTTATGCGCCCTACTGGGGGCGCTGTCGCCTAGTCAACCTCCATCCCCCGCTGCACTCAGTGCCGCGCCGCCTTGAACATGGCTGCGGCGGCGGAGGGCACGATGGGTGCGGGTGATGGAGGACGTCGGCGAGCATGCAAGCAAGGCCACATGAAGCCCCAGTTCGCGTGCTCGCTTTGGCGTGGCCACATATGGTCGGCTCGGGGTTCGTGGTGGCTAGGGACAGTCTTGCCAGCGTGCTCTTCGCGCTGCCAGGCTGCCATGACCGGGTGCAGCCAGCAGGCTGCCGCTCGGAGAAGGCTGGATCTGGTCGGTGCCACTTGGATCTATGCTGGTGCGCATAGATCTGCTCCATGGTGGTCGGAGAGCTTCGATGGCCTGGCCCAAGCGTGGTCCGCTCCATCGTAATCCCCCTCCCTCTCCTCTCTCTGTAGATCGCATGGATTTCCTTCACTGTTGGTGTGGTATGACATCTGGGTTAATGCCCCGGCCGGCTGATGCCGGCAATGTCAACGGCGACACCTTCGAGTGTCGTTTTGCTTCTTGAAGTTGTCGCCCTGATGCTTTGCTAGCTCCCCAGGTGAAAACCCAATCCACTTCGGATCGGCGACGGCGGCGTCCTTTATGTTGCGTTTTCCTTGGAGGCGTCGCTTTGGGGCTTTGCAATGCATGGAGGCAATGCACCACTTGACCTTTCTGCCCTCTGGTTGACAGCGCCTGGGTTTCTCCTACCCTCCTCTTCGTATTGCTTCAATGTTCTTTGCTCTCCTTTTGGAAAAGTGTTAATGAGACCCGGCGAGCACTGCTACTGGTATTGCTATGTCTTCGTTCGGATTGTTTGGTTGCCATTGTCATATTGATTAGTGGCTCTTCCTCCTGTGGGGCTTCCTTCCCCCTTAGGGCGTCGAAGGGTGCTACTCCCAATGGAAAAGTGAGAAACCAGCCGCTCCTGGTTAATTGCGCTTGCTCGGTGGTAGCGGATTGAATGTTTTTGTGTCCAGTTTGTTCTTGCGCTTGTACTTTGTCTCTTGTGGGAAGCTGGGTCAGCGAGACGTGGAGGGTGTCTTGTTCTCTGTTTGATGGCCCTTTCCCCCAGAGGCTTCCTTCCTCCAAGGGTGTCATTCCGAGTGGCGACCAGACCTCTAGGGTGTCATCACCCTAGTTAGATGAAGATTGGAGGTGAAGTTCAAGCTGTTGTCGGCAGATTGGCATGCAAGTTTTTGGTGGCGGTGATCGGATGCATTATCTGAGAAGAGATCTTTGAATTGGTTTGCTTTACGTCGACGGGGGCTTTCTATGGACAGACCGACTGTTGTTGCATTTCCCTCTTGTGAAATCCCCGTATAAATCTCTTCTCTTTGTAAACCCCGGTGTAATCCCTACCCGGCTTGTCGGGTATTATGTTGATGTGTTGTATCAGCTCGCGCCTTGCGCGTATTTCGAATGAAAAGGTAGGTGAGGAGTAATCCCCCGAATCGCTGAAAAAAAAATAAGAGCATCATTTGCAAGGCGCACGATCATCTGCATGCCCCAAATTTAGTTTCGATGTTGAGACCTTTCCAGTCTGATTTGTATTTTCAGCCATGTGCTCAAATTGGTTAGCTAATTTCATCAGTTAGGACTTTCTGGTCAAATTATCTAAAAGGTGCAGCCATCATATAGAATAGGTTACTGGAGCAACCCCCGGTTCACTGGTTCGTGTCAAGAAACAGGGGCGGGTTGCACCGCCTTTTCACGGAAGGGATCGAAGGGTCAAGGAGCGGTTCGCTCCTAACCGCTCCGTTTTCAGGCCTACCGGCTCCGGCGTCTCCCGTCCCGAGTCCTAAGCTCCGATCGAGTTGCCGGCCGCCGCACTCATGTCGAGGGCAGCACTGGTTTTCCTAGCCTGCCATGCATTGTCTCTGCTATTGAGCAAGTCCATACGACTACGAATTTTATTTGTGCCGATCAACGGCCGGCCGCCAGCTGCCATGTGGTCAATTATACCCCAAATTGACTCCACGCCCTGTTGGACACAATCAGCTACCCATAAGTTTATGAAACTGATTATCTAAAATGAATCGTTTCCTCAAAAAAAAATCTAAAATGAATCAGCCTGAATATTCATCAGATACGGGGCCTACTGGTGTAGTTGAGGAATCGGACTGAATATTTAGAGTGAGGGGCGGCACAAAATACATCAGTCCTCTGGTTTGTTGCACGCAAGTCGAATGCGTTAAAGAAACGGAATGGAAAAGAGTCCCCGTCGTCAGAATAGCTCAAATTGAAGAAAGAAAGCAGAACTTTTTATGTTTATGAGTCGACTCATTTACTTTCCTGAATTTTTTTTTTGCAAGTTAGTTTATTTATTTTGAATGTTCCACGATCTTATCGACTACTGTTGTACTAGTACGTAGAAAAATGATTGCATGGGCCGGCGGCCGGCCGGCAGGCCATGGCTCAAATTACCCACAATTCTGTCTACATTCATCCTGATCACCGTATAAAAGCCTAGCTCGGCCTCAGCCTTCATGGCCTCATGTGACTATGTGAGTACGTACGTACGCTGGTAAGGCATGACGATGCACACTCTCGTTATAGCCGGGCTGCTGCTGCAGGTCGTCGCGACCACCGCGACAGCAGCGAACATAGCGTTGCCCGGCTGCGAGAGCAAATGCGGCGACATCGACGTCCCGTACCCGTTCGGCACCACCGCCGGCTGCTATCGCCCGGGCTTCAAGGTGACCTGCCACCGCAGCGCCAACAATCACAGCCCTCCGAGGCTGACACTGGGGTCGGGCAGGCACGGGCGGCAGGTGCTGGAGATATCCGTGCTGAACAGCACGGTGCGCATCCGCAGCAGCGTGTGGTACTTCAGCATCGGCGACACGAGCACGGCGCGGCTTCAGGTCGTCCACGGCGGCCTGCCGTACGTGGTCTCCGCGGCGCGTAACCGCCTCGTCCACGTCGGGTGCGGCTTCCGCGCGGTGTCGTGGACGACCCCGGGCCCGGCATCATCATCATCATCATCATCAGGAGCGGCGCCGCGGCGCACGTGCTCGTCCTCCTGCCCGGAGCGCGAGGCGCAGCTGATCCGCCGCTACCGGTGCGACGGCATCGGCTGCTGCGACGCGGTCGTGCCGGCGGGCGCCCTCACTTCGTTCCGCGCCCGGTTGGAGTGGAGTAATCGCACGAAGGGAAGCGACGCGTCCGAGGCGAGGATGGTGGTGGTGGAGCACGCGTGGTGGCATGACGCGATGAACTTGTTCATGCTCAAGGTGTCCCTTCTCGCCGCGGGGCGCGCGAGCGGGATGCCGATCCCGGCCATACTGGACTGGGCGTTCGACAACTCGTCAACGTGCGCGGAAGCGGCCAAGAGGAGCGACTTTGGTTGCATCACCCAGCACAGCGAATGCCACAATTATCCACAGGTAGCGCCCATGGCTACGTCTGCCGGTGCCACCATGGTTACCAAGGCAACC
Organism: Eragrostis curvula; assembly: GCA_007726485.1. Taxonomy (NCBI): domain Eukaryota; kingdom Viridiplantae; phylum Streptophyta; class Magnoliopsida; order Poales; family Poaceae; genus Eragrostis; species Eragrostis curvula. The sequence goes on along the minus strand of RWGY01000051.1, from coordinate 6,744,772 downwards.
CATACGTACGAGATGGATGCCAGAGTCCGCGAAAACATGTTCCAACCTGTAAGTTCCATCACCTCTTTCTTTGTACCTATATAATATTCCAGGTACAGCTTCAACAACAGATAGAAAATTAGATAACTCACATGAATAATTGCGCCTTTGAATCTGAGTGTGGTTATTATACAAAAGTGAACTCTCTGTAATTCTATAGAGTATAGGGCTTATGATTGTTGTGTCACGCTTCTTTCTTATTCCCACTTAAAAATAATGATATTCTAGCTTTCAGATTTAGTTTCCGGAAGAAAAAAAAATCTTATTGTTCACTCACTTAAAATTTCACACTATTAACTTAATTTTCTTGGTACAAATGCATATATTTGTAATTTTTTGCTATTCAGGTTTTGTAATTTTTTACATTTGCAAGGAAAAAATTGCTTTGACCTTTTTTAACAACTAAGATCAGTATATTTTGATTAATTTTGCAATGATGTTGTTAAAGTATTTTATATGATGAATCCAATGATACATTAAATAATGTTAAGAAGACTTATTTATCAAATCATCAAAAAATTAGTTGCAAAAACCAACCAAATGCCTCTATTTAATTTGTTACTTCCCATATACTCCGAATAGAGGCATTTGGTTAAGTAAAATTATTACTTAATCTGGAGTACTTTCCAACAAAATTCAAGGAATAGCACTATATTTGGAGCACAGGATTAAGTGATTTTTTTACGGTCAATTAAGTGAAATTAGGTTGGGCTCCTGATATAATGCTATTCTTAGAATTGAAACTTTGGAAACTTCATGTTATTATTGGTGTCCATAGTGAGAAAAACTAGATTGTTAGAGCATCTCTAAGAGATTTCCATAAAATTAGGCTCATAAACTTGTTTTTAGAGCTACGAAAATATTATAAGGGGCAATTTTTCTTCTCTCCTCCAACAGTCCTCCCCCCTCCCCCTCCCCCTGCCCTAACAAAAAAAAATTGGATCAAAGCACTTTTGATTGGGCCACAAAAGCATTAATTTCATTGAAAACAGAAGGAATGAGAGCCCCAATTCTTAACCTGTTTGTAGCTACAAAGAAGGGGACTTAAGGGACTATGAAAAAACTGAGGGTGGTTCTGGAGCCCTACTCGAGATTTTTTTTACTGAATCCCAATATTTTGAGTTAAAGGAGGTATACGAGGCTCTTTTGGAGATGCTCTTGGCTTACAGATTTTAAAGATAAGACTTATTAATTTGTTATAGTAAATATGAATTCAACTTTGTCCTCATGTTCAGGGATGATCTTTGGCGCTGGGGCAAGCATTGGTATATGCGTTTTGGTTTTGGTATTTGCAACCACCATCTTTGCAACAAAAAAGCTCGCTGACAAGAGAACCAAGAAGATTAGGGAATATTTCTTTAAGCAAAACCGTGGGTTGTTGCTCCAACAGCTAGTAGATAAAGACATTGCGGAAAGGATGATTTTTAGTTTAGAAGAACTTGAGAAGGCCAGAAACAAGTTTGACAAAGCTCGCATCTTGGGTGGTGGAGGGCATGGCATGGTGTACAAAGGCATACTCTCAGATCAACATGTTGTTGCCATTAAAAGGTCTAAACTTGTGATTCAAAGGGAAATCGATGGTTTTATAAATGAAGTTGCTATACTCTCTCAGATAAATCACCGAAGGGTGGTGAAGCTGTTTGGATGTTGCCTTGAGACGGAAGTTCCGTTGCTAGTCTATGAGTTTATACCAAATGGAACACTTCATTCTCATCTTCATGTTGATAGCCCTTTATCACTTTCATGGAAAGATCGTTTGAGGATTGCATTAGAAGTTGCTAGTTCTTTGGCCTATCTGCACTCTGCCGCTTCAATATCAATAGTGCACCGGGACATCAAAACAAGTAACATATTGCTTGATGATCGCTTGACAGCCAAAGTTTCAGACTTTGGTGCATCGAGAGGGATAGCTATTGACAAATCTGGAGTAAGTACAGCTATACAAGGCACATACGGATATTTGGACCCTGAGTATTTCTACACTAGACGGTTGACAGAGAAAAGCGACGTATACAGCTACGGTATCATGCTTGTGGAACTATTAACTAGGAAGAAGCCAACAGTTGAAATGTCACTTGATGGTGTCAGCTTAGTAGCACACTTCATGTTGCTACTGTCTGAAGATAGGCTGGGTGAAATACTGGATGTTCAGGTCATAGAAGAGGGCGAAGATGAGGCCAAGCAAGTGGCAGCAATAGAAGCATTGTGCCTGCAAATGAAGGGTGATGAAAGGCCAACGATGCGGCATGTGGAGATGAGACTTCAGGGGCTCCAATGTTCAGACAAAAATTTTCAGAAAAATCCAGGAGAGCAAGAAGTGCAAATTAGACCAAGCAACAGACCAATCCAAGGATACAACACTGTCGTGGGACACAACAACAACAACACCAGGCGTTACAGTTTGGAAAGAGAATTTTTGTTATCAACAACCTTGCCTCGTTGATCTTGCACACACACACCAGAAGCCACGGTGACTAGTTTTTACATGTCCTCTCTGAATTTCCAAAGTCTTTTGTACTGTGATATAAGCATCCGGAGATACCATGTACAATCTTGTTTTCATGATTTGATTTTGTTTGACCGTTCCGTCGCGGTTCGATTACACTACGCAGCTCCAGCAAAGTGTTTTATGTGAGGAAAAACAGAATTCAAACTACACGTTTCGATTTGATTTGAAAGTGCGTGGTGCGACCCCTCGACCTCGATCACGGACGTGTCCTGCACGTCAATGCGGGGCAAAGTTTTCCTCTATTTGCAGAACTGCTCGAGTCTGGCGGGCCTTGTAGATTCTTCTTCCTCTTTGTTAGTAGACGCAATCCGCAGGCGGAACACTGGAACGCTCACTCTGCGCCGGGCAGCAGGTCCAGGCTTGCACAGGCACGAGACATTCACAGGTCGCAGGTAGCTGTAGGCGTCCATGCTCAGGTCAAAGAAATTTGAGGCCCAAATCCAGCGGCGCGCCGGCGCCCCATTCCTCCGCCAGATTGCCACGGTCTCTACCGAGAACCGACCTCGGTTGGTTCATTTTCCACTGCAAAGTGCGGAGGCCATCCGCGTAGAGCCAGCCGTTCGTTGCCCGGTGGCGTCGGCGGACCGCACAACCGCCACCGACCCGGTATTTGTTGCTGCGCGTGGTCTCCGTCCGTCCCCCACACATGAATGCTTGGGAACGACGCGAAGTTTCCATCGCTCCTTTGGCGTCGTTCGCAAGCAGCGCCAACGCGCCCGCAGCATCTTACCGACGTCAAAATCCATCGGCCCAACCCAACCTGCCAAAGAAACCATCGGCCGGCCCAACGCGCGTCGTCCAAACGCACTCGCTCGTGATTGCGAACCTATAAAAGTGGACCGACAGATCTCCTGGCATCTCATCAAAACCAGAGCAAACCAAATCAACTTCGCTTTTCCTCTCGCACTCAAAGCACGAACAAGTACATCCATCCCAAGAGAAGCAGCAGAAGAAGAATTCCGAAGATGAGCGTGGAGATCCTGGACGGGAGCACGGTCCGGAGCTTCGTGGAGGACGAGGGCGCCTTCAACTCGTCGGTGGACGGGCGGTTCGCGGCGCTGGACGCGGACCGCGACGGCCTGCTCTCGTACGCGGAGATGGCCGGGGAGCTCATGAGCCTGCGCGTCCTCGAGAAGCACTTCGGCGTGGACGACGCCGGCGCCGTGGCGCCCGGCGAGCTCGCGGCGCTGTACCGCGGCCTGTTCGCGCGCTTCGACCGCGACGGCAGCGGCAAGGTGGACCGCCACGAGTTCCGCGCCGAGATGAGGGAGGTGATGCTCGCCGTCGCCAACGGGCTCGGGTTCCTCCCCGTGCAGATGGTGGTCGAGGAAGGCAGCTTTCTCAAGGTGGCCGTCGATAGGGAGCTCGGACAGCTCGCCAAAGCCGCCTGATTGATTAAAGAGCCTGTTTCTTCGAGGCACTACACAGTACACGGACGCACCTATTGCATTTCCTTTGGAGTTGATTGCTGAATTTTGATGTGTTTCTATTCATATCCTTTTACATCATTGCCACTGATCATTTGGTACATGTTGAGTAGTTACTTGATGACACTATACGTGTGATGTAACTTTTACAAGAGTAAGTAAACAAATTTTATATGAAAAAGATCGCATGTTCTACTATCATCTCTTACTTTTTGCTGCTGCTAGTTCAGAGTTTGAACTTGAGCTGGAACGAAACAGATACTATAGTGCTTATGAACAGAAAGGAGAAAAGCAGAGCTGATGATGCACTGTAGTAACTTTACATACAGAGAGTATCGAAATAGTTACAGCGGCTGCTCTGCGGAGCACAGCTACACGTTTGTTCTGCTCGTCGCCGGCCCTGTGCTGTTCGTCCGCGGACCTCAGATCCTGGACGGGATGAACGGCGTGAAATTCGACAGGTACGCAGCCGCGGCGCCCACGCCGCTGCCGAGCTTCACCGGGTAGCCCACGTCCTTGAGCACCATCTCCACGCCGCTCAGGCATCCCAGCAGTTGCAGCTGCAGAGTGAAAAATAGAGTTATCGTTGATTCGTCCTGCTATTCCGCAACAATGCAGGGATGTTTCAGTGCAGCCATCAAGTGGGCAGAGGAGAGGTTACCTCGTTGAGGTTGCCGAGGTGGCCGATCCTGAACACCTTCCCGGAGATCTTGTTGAGTCCGAGGCCGAGGCTGAGGTTGTACCGCTTCCATGCCTGCTTGACGATCTCGTTGCTGTCGATGTAGGGCGGCACGACGACGGCGGTGACCGTGTCGCTGAACCACTCCTCCTTCTGGGTGCAGTTCTTGAGCCCCCACGCCTGCACGGCCAGCCTATATTCCCACACCACAATTCAGCAAAAACAAGCTCATCAAACGATCAATCAACTATTGCAATGCAATTAGGAAAGCAACGCTCAGGTGTACACGTACCTCGTGGCGGTGCCGAGGCGGTTGTGCCTCTTGATGATGTTGTCGAGCCCCTCCTCAAAGATGAGGTCGAGCGCGGCGCGGAGGCCGTAGAGCAGCTGGATGGACGGGGTGTAGGGCCAGTACGTGCCCAGGTTGTACGTCCTGAGGTAGTCCTTCCAGTCGAAGAAGACGCGGCGGGACGTGGCCGTCTTGCTGGCCTCGATCGCCCTGGGCCCGGCGCACACGATGCCCATCCCCGTCGGCAGCGAGAGCGCCTTCTGCGAGCCCGTGAGCGCCACGTCCACGCCCCACTCGTCCATCCGGAAGTCCAGCGCGCAGATGGACGACACGCCGTCCACCAGCAGCAGCGCCGGGTGCCGGTACGTGTCTGCAAGAACATACTACCGTAAGGAATGCCTCGATCGTCACAGGATCGACTACGTACTGAGAACGTGTCGTGCATGTATGATACGGGCACGGACCGAGGAGCTTGCGGACTTTGGTGAGGTCGTTGGTGACGCCGGTGGCGGTCTCGTTGTGGACGATGGCGATGGCCTTGATGGTGTGGGCGGTGTCGTCGCGGAGCTTGGCCTCGAGCACGTCGAGGTCGGCGCCCCGGCCCCACTCGCTCTCCACCACGTCCACGTTGAAGCCCAGTCGCTGCTGCTGGTCGATCCACAGAAGGCTGAACTGACCGATCAGGAACGACACGATGCGGTCGCCCGGGGACAGCGTGTTCGTCAGCGCGCTCTCCCACGCCCCGGTCCCTGCACGCGTTCAGGTCTTGAAAAGATGAATGAACTGGTAATGAAACAGTAGGATGGAGGTCAGTTGATGTGTCGCGTACCAGTGGTGGGGATCATGAAGATGGTGCCGGTGGTGGTCTTGAAGATCTTCTTCACGTCCTCTAGGAGGATCTTGGTCATGGCGGGGATGGCCGGGGAGCGGTAGTCCTCGTTCTGCCGGTTCATGGCGCGGAGCACCTGGTCCGGAATGTTCACCGGACCCGGGACGAACAGGTGGGTCCGGCCAGGGCCGTACACGTAGTCCGCCATGGTGCTGCTGCAGAGTAAAGCAGAGACTTTCTGGTCAGACTGAAGCGTTGGCTAAAAGTTTCAGCGGAGCGGTAGCATAATCCCGTTGAGGGCCATTTATTTACCCGCCAAATTTTATCTTTGTTTCTTTTCCTACTGAAACTTTTATCTTATATAAGTGTTTTGTTCTGAAGGAAAAAAGGTCTCTTTCAGATGCAAAATGATTACTTCGAAATATCAAAAAGGCATGTACATATTCTGACGAAAAAAATAATCAACTGTCCTCTAAAAACCACTTGTTCCTATTTGCAAAAGAATTCCAATCATCTTCTGAATCTTTAGATGCTACTGGAGATCAGTGTTGTTTGTTCTTCCCAGGCTCAAAGTAGTACCACTTTTTTATCAGAACCAGCAGACACTTTCCTTGCCGCTCGTGCCTAATTTTACGAGTTTATCGGGATAGTACACCTTGGCTTGTCATAACATCTACAGCTACCCCGACAACAACGCAACTACATGTCGAACACAGCATTCAGAGACAGGCCGCCAAACAAATCATGCGCTCTTTATCTTCAGTCGTACAGAGGTAACTGGAGTGAAACTGAAAACTCTCCTGGTTCATCCTGAAACGCAATAATCTTTCGCAAACTCCTGCTAATCTAGGCAGCGTAGATTTTAGGGAATATCTAGGCACATGAGTAGTAGTAGTAGTACTATCACCGACTGATCACCACTCGCCGAGGAAAGTGGTCGTAAACGAGGAAAGATGCATGTGGCTGCGTACCTGTTTGCTGTGAGCTCCCCTCGACGGAAATGGAGGAAGCCGAGGAGGAAGGAGAACGAGCCCCGCACGTATGTGAAATACGTGAGGTTGGGAGGATAGGGATGACGAAGGCTTTATATGAGCCACGGCGTCCAAAGGACGGTCCTTTCGCGGGCCCCGTCGCTGTCCCGCTTGGCAGATAAGCGCCGTATCGTGAGGCGCTCAGAGCTCCGGCGTTCGTGGATGATGCTGCCGCCAATTCAGGCCTTCCATAACTATCTTCTGTTGCGTCGCTGTTACAAGCACACAATTTCATGTGACCACGCCTAGTGACCAGTGACTCGGTCACTCAAACAAACCCAATTCATGTCAAGGTAGGAGTATATCTGAGTGAGGTGGAAACTCTTCAAATCGTATAAGATCATCGGGTAAAGCAGTTTAATTTCACCGAAAACATATCTCGTATCCAAAAGAAGCGTGCTAGCTAGATTTTTTTTTTTCAGCATCAAATGCGACCAACAGGTGATCTTCCGAGCGAAAACCGACGCGAAATTGCACGTACTGTACGTCGGTATTTCAGGAGCGGCGCTCTCGGATGAAGATGACAGGTCAGTCGGAGCCAATCTGCAGGCCACGGGCGCAGATGCGGCCACGTTGGGGATGTTATCCCTTCCCGCTCGATCTGCGGCGTGCCGGTGTCCGGGGAAACCCAGCACCATTTGCCTTTCTCGTCTTCAAATACGTAGGGACAAAAAGTTTTAATGGCACGGAAAATGGTAGAGGAATTTTAATACAACGAAAACGGATGGGGACTGAGAGTGCTGAAACGATAGCACGCGCTTGGAAGTATCCGTGCTTCCTGTTGTCTGTTCTCCAGCGAAACATATGCACACGTTGGATTCTGAATCGCTTCAGAGTTTCTCTTGGACGTTTCTTTCAGACCGTGTGTGTATTGTTGCGCGATTCTTTCAGTTTCTTTCAGTACCTCCTACAGTATTTTGGATGTTTCATCCACATTGCACAGCCCACCAACGGCCCAGTGTGGCCCACCTTGAGGAAGCAAGCGCACGCCCCGCTCGGACAAGGGCCACAGACCACTAACAGATGTAAGTTTTTCCTTATCACTTTTTTTTTCTGTTCTGATCTATTTAGTGATTTATTTATGTTTCTGAACTGTTGAATTGTTGTATACAAAATGTTGAAAAAGAATTAAAAAATTTAGAACAAAAATGTATTCATGTTGGATCTTTTTTTTTGCATAATTCTAAATAACATTATGTTTGAAAGGGATTCAAAAATGAATTTATAATTTGAGAGTAAAACATTTGAAAAATGAAATTCAAACTTGCCACTATCAACAAGTCAGATGTTGACATGTGTACACCAGCGGGACCCGCTCCGTGACAGCCACACCATCTCACCTGCATGAATCGCAGCCATTTCCTCGCCACGCACGAATCTCAAACACCATTTAATGTGGAAGCAAAAAAACGCCTGTGCATGTAATGTATAGGGATTCCCAAGACAGGTGCAGAATTATTTAGGCCCATCCATCCGGCCCAACCCACTATAAAAAGTCTCAAAAAAAAAATCACTATAACAGATACTTGGGCGGGGTCAGATTAAGATACTCAGAAAATCAGAACGACGACATGCTAAAAAAAAAAATCAGAACGACGACATGCTAAAAAAAAATCAGAACGACGCGGACTAGGAATTTACGATTGAAATGGTAATTGTAGCCTGTAGACTCTGTTATGTTGAAGTAATCAACTATCCGAACAGGATTCGATGATTTCTGTTCTGCTAGAGTAATCCAAAAGCAGCAGCGGAGGTTTTACTGGACAGGAAGCTCCGACAAATGTAGCAAGCGGCCCCGGTCAGACGGGATGGGCACTGCGAGGGTCCACGAACAAACATAGGAAAAGCGCAAGATCCTTTGCAGGGCTCATGCAGACTCTCTGTTCGGAAACCATGAAAGCCAAATGGTCCACCCAGCACCACCCTGCCATCCGCCGCGCCGAGCTCAGGCTCCACGTTTCGCCGCGACGTCGCCCTGCAACTGCATGTTTTTAGGGAGAACCAAAACCAAAACGAAAAGAGAGTTTTAAAAAAAACTCTTTACCACAATCCAGTCGCAGCAAAAAGAATCCAGAACTGCAGCGTGTTTTGCGATCAAATTGCTGCAGCGTGTTTAGCAGCGTTGTGGGTTTGGGTTGTTTCAATGATTGCGTCGACGCCTCCGATGTCTGGACCCTCGAGGCCCGCGAAAAGAAGGGTGGGAAAGAACGAGAAAGCAGAAAAGTGTGGGCCGGACAGAGCAGAGGCAAAGACCGCAGGCGGAGCTTGACCTCTCCTTGGCAGCACGCGCCACGCGGGATGCGAGAGTACTGTGTCAGGAGCTTGTACTCCGCGGCACGCGGCACGCGGCAGCAGAAACTATCGTACCGCTGCTTTCTCCTCGTTACTTTTCGGGGGAAAGAAATGCAGACCGAGAGCTCAAGCTGCGAATCAGGGCGACGAAAATCTCCGGCGCAAGCGAAAGATGGAGAAGTTCCATTCCAAGGAGCATTGGTCTTTCCGTTCATGTACGCGAGAGCACTATCCGTGTCACGTCCACTTGGTTCTTTTGCGTAAAAACCCAGTCACGGCTACGTTTGGCCGCCACAACTTTCTCAACGGGGCCTGGCAAGTGGCAAGACTCGCACAAGCACACGGCTGAGCACCACCACCCCCACCGTCATCATCACCTCTCCTTCACAAATCACCATCGCAACAAAAAGTTACTCCTCCTACTAGAAATATCTGACCACAAAAAGATGATCCAGATCAAATATGCATCGACTCATCGCGCTCGCGTTTCGCCCGCATCGGATGCTGCGGCGGCCTTGCTCCCGCGGACACGCATAATGCGCATTGATGTAACCGCTCAGAAGAGTTCACTGTTTTACCATATCCATCAGCTAGAGGGCAGGCAGCAGCAGGGTAGCCACTTGCCAGTGGCCGAAATGGGAAACGCGGCATGGTGAGAGCCGGGTGAAAAAGCGAGGAAGCGCAAGCGCCGCGAACCGGAACGGGGTGGCTGGCGTGTGGTGTGGCGTGCAGCCGGGGCAGGTGAGCGGCCCGTGCCAAACCGAGCGGTGCGCCGCGCGAGCGGGGGCGTGCGTGGGACGCTGGGCGCGGGCGAGCAACCACCGCGGTGGGGGAGGTTGCGTCCGGCAGGGGCTACGTACGGGGCCTCGGTGGTGCGATACAGCCAGCCGACTTGGGGAGCGGCGGTTGGGGTCTGGCGTGTGCGCGGTGGCCTAGCGCGGGGCCACAGACGGTTTTCCTTGGTACGGATGGTGGTCGGGTTTCATCTTTTCCTGCGTCAACGGAGCGATGACTTTTGGTGTTGGAGATTCGTTAGCTATACCAAAGTGGCAGTAGTACTCAAATTGATTCAAGGATACGGTTTTACTCTATCTCTTCTGATTTTATTGACATGGTTTAACTCAAATTTAACCAAACTAATGTAAACAAAAAAGATAGAGTATAAATATGAGTGTAGATGATCTAGAGCTATTAGTAAAGCAGGATCTGTGAAATACTAGAGGCCAGACAAATAACTAGTATTATTTTTGTGTTGCTTTTTTCTATACATTTTATTGGCATGTATATGTGAATACTGTTGGTTAAGATATGAAATTAAATTAAAAACACATGTATGACTTTTACTTGTGCATCAAACGTGGTTGCATGTCGATTGTGTTTTCTCGTGCTTCACGGCTATCAATTATTAAACATGTTATTCACTCGTTTTGTTGTTGAACCTTCATAATTATTTGACATATTTAAAATGTTTTTTGTAAAGCTATATGTCTTTGTATTTTAATTTTATTTTTTAGTATTATGATACTCCTATAATTAAATATACGTAAATCACAGAATTAGATTAGTAGGTACGTGTGAAAACCACATTGGTTCTAACCTTTTCCAGGATTCTCAGGTCAAAATCCTTGTTCAATTCTTCAAAGGATAGATCATGCCACTTCACTTACGCACTTCCTAAAATCCATTGCTAAGATTTCCTTTCAACAGGATTGACAACAGGTCCACAGGCTCGCGTGTCAAACACCCAAAAAAACCCAGGCGCCGAACTGCAAAAGCGCCCCCTCGTCTCTATCCCCACCCGAAAACCGCAAGCCGTCGGAGGAAACCCCACAAAGCCAACGGGAACAGGCCCGAACCACCACCGCCCGCAAGTTCCCCCCACCGCAAGTTCCCCCCAAACCCCAAAACGAAACGCGCCTCTCCGCTGCGAGAGGGAGGGATCCCCCACCCGTTTCAATTTTCAAAAGGGCGTGGAGGCGCCGCCGCCACCGCTGACGAGAGAGGAGAGGAGAGGGAGAGGAGAGCGCCACCGCCGCCAGCCCGATGGTGTCCGACCAGGAGCTGGCCCACTACGTGGAGTCCCTCGTCCGCCAGACCGTCAGCCGCGGCGGCTCCGGGATATCGGCCGACGGCGTGGTGCGGCAGCTCGAGTCGCAGCTCCGCGTCGACCTCGCCCCCAAGGCGCAGCTCATCCGCGACATCCTCGTCGCGCTCCTCGGCCCGGCCCATGGCACGGAGCTCCCCTCGCGGAAGGACCCGTTCGAGGCGGCGGCCGCCGGCGCCAGCGCCAGCGCCGCGCCCACCGCTCCTGCGCACCCGCACTTCTCCGCCGCCGCCGCGGCGTCGGCCTCCGCGCCCCCTCACGCGCCGCCCGGCGTGCCCCACTTCTTCCCGCCGCAGATGCAGTCCTTCCTCTCCGCCTCGCAACAGTACCAGCAGCACCAACACCAGCACCAGCACCAGCACCGCCCCGGCGCGCCCGCCTCGCCGTTTGAGGTCCCGCCGTCCTACCACTACGGTCAACAGCTGCCCTTCCAGCAGCTCAGCGAAGCGCAGCGGGCGGGGCGCGCCTATCTTCAGCAGCTGCAGGAGGAGGCGCGACAGTATCAGCAGCAGGGGCAGCAGCGGCACATGGCCGCCGCCGCGGCAACTGCACCGGCCACCACTCCGGCGGAGAGTCCCCGTGCGCCAGCGGCTCCCGCCGGGTCCAAGAAGGACAGGTGATGCCCCCTACACTCTTTTTTCCTCTTATTTTCCCCATTTCGAATTAGGGTTTGGATTATTCGTTTTAGCTGTTAGAGATGATGCGCCTGCTCCTGCGGTTTCATTAGGAGTAGCTTCTACGCGAAGCCAAGCAGTTATAAAACTGTAGGATGTGAGTTCTATTCCCTTTTCATCAGATTTGTTTGGTGGACTGAGATGTGATTAAAGTGTAAATTTGTTTCTTTTTTACGGAAGTAGGTCACTAGGGCTTTGGGATATTTACGAGTGATTAGTAGGATGGGGTAAACTAGAAGGAATGATTTCCTAGCGCATGGACGATTGATTAGTTGGTTCAAGTGAAGAATTTTGTGGTGCTTGTCTACTCGTACCAAACATTCAATGTACATGGACGATTAGGGGAATCGATTCTAGTGTACCTGCAGATCTTTGAATTCTGCTGTAGTTATGTCAACCTTACCTGCAGTATTAAAGCCTCTGAACTCGTTGGTGTAATAATGGATTCCCTCTCCCCCACCGCCCCATCAAAATGTTTGCTTTGCAAGCAACCGTGTTGAAGAAACAAGGAGGCTTATCCAATATGTCCAGCCGTCCACTGTGCTTACAAATGGATTGCAGATTGAAGTACTTCTAGAAATCTCTCTGGATCTGTGGAAATGACCTTTCAAGTTTGGAATTTCTTTTCTGTTTAATGAAATTTATGACATTTCACATGTACTGGTTCCATATGAAGCAAGTATTAATTTTTCTGCTTCTAAATCAGGACAGTAAGAGACACCGATGTGTCCCTTGTTCTGAAATCTCAGTCATTTTTCACTGGAGTTCAGTCTGTTCACTTAAAACTTAATATTCTGGTTGTATTAATGAAGCAGCGCCACTACTGGAGTAAAACGAAGAGGTGGTTCAGGAGGGTTAAACAAAGTCTGCGGTGTGTCGCCAGAGCTTCAAGCTATCGTTGGTGAACCAACCATGGCTAGAACTGAGGTTCATTCTACTGGCCCATATTTGTAATGTCATGTTTTAACGATTATTTCATGGCAGAAACCCTGAGTTTATTAATGAACTGCAGATTGTGAAGCAGCTTTGGGCATACATTCGGAAAAACAACTTGCAGGATCCTAACAATAAGAGAAAGATCATTTGCAATGATGAGCTACGATTGGTTTTTGAGACCGATTCCACTGACATGTTCAAGATGAACAAGCTTCTAGCTAAGCATATACTTCCTCTTGAACCAACAAGTAGGTGTTTCCTGGCGCATCATAGCTAATTTTTTTACTACATCTTTGATATTTTGTTTACAGAACATGTGTTCAAATGTTGCAGAAGATTCGAAAAGGAATGCAAAGAAGTTGAAACCAGCAGACGATGACTCTATTTCTCCCGTTGAAGCTGATGCTAACCAACTTCCAATTACTGTGTCTGATGCTCTTGCAAGCTTTCTGGGATTGAAGAAAGAGAAATGCCCCATTCTGAGGCCGTTAAGCGGTGTGTGGGACCACATTAAAAGCAATATTTAGAGGTTAGTGATTTATTACTATTCGATCCTTGTATAATGTGTTATGTTCAGTATTCAACTTCTAGCCTGTCGTGTTTCCTAACTTGAAAAACAGGCAAAATAAATGAAAAAAAATGGTTTTTGGTAGTGCCTGGATGGTCCGGAAATGAATATATAAATTTTCTTTTTGGAAGAAGCTAAATTACTTTCGCAATATGTAGTAAACGTAAATGTGTAATCGCACAGAAATTAGTAACTGCATTCCTTGTACTTCAGACTGGTGTTGTCACACTTGGGGGGTGTTCGTGCATGGGGTCTAAAATTTAGAGGGAAGAATCTTGTCATTTAAGAGTATTAAATAAAGTTTAATTACAAAACTAACTGCAGAACCCCTGGTCTAAATCGCGAGACGAATCTAACCCCTGCTTAGTGATAATTGTATTTTTTTTTTTAATTTGGTAGATCTCCTGCTTCATTTCCTTTTTGAGATTTGATTTAGTTGGTGGCTGAGTGGCTTAGTTGTTGTTGGTAGATCAACTAGATGATGCATATGGTAGTTGTTTCTAGATATAAGTTGTTAGGCTATATATTTCCATGTGCCTTTTGTTTTTGAACTTCAAAGTAGTGGTATAAGGGGAAGATATGCTATTAAATGTAGTATCGCAGCAGTATAAAATAAGTAACTGCAAGTTTGCGCAGATTTTATTTTTATATACAAGTTGGTTTATTGTCTGCTCTTGTGACCATTGACAAGAGTTAAGCGTAAGCAAAGCATGTCCCATACAAGCGCCTCTTTTCCATTGGTGTTCTCATACACGCTTAGTAATGATGTTGCCATCAATGACTTTAGAATGGTACAGCAAAACATATGCAATAGTTGAATGACGCTATTGGCTGCCCTTAATTTGCAAGCTTCTCTCTGTTTTGTGATGTTGCATACTTTCTTCTATCTGTCCCCTATCCATCCTGTCTTCCTTTTTCATTTTATTGTTCATGGAGATGATCCAAGATGCTGAATCTCTTGGAAAAATATGCATGCTGGCATACCTGGATGCAAGCATTTGTTAATGTCAGCCTGTGAAGCATTTGTAGTTCATTGATGCGTAGAGTATATATTTGTGGTTTTGTGCAAAATTGTCATTAAATTATAAGAGTACACCACTCTTATTTCGGGGAGAAAAATAGTTATGACTATATACTGTATTATGGCTTCTATTTGATATTTTTAATATATGCTTCTATCCTATACATAGGAAATCTTTGTGCAGCCATCTTGGTGTTCTCTTCTTGAATCTTAACTGAAAACCACATCTATGCGTACTAACAATTGGTAACATTTTTTCCTTTTTACCTTGTTCCGTGGCAGGATCCAGCGAATCCAACAGTGATATTATGCGACTCAAAACTTAAAGAACTCTTTGGATGTGAAAGTCTAACTGCTCTTGGTGTGTCAGAGTTGCTGTCACAACACCTTTTCAAGCAACCTACCAAAGTCTAACTGGTTAGTTATTGACTTTCTGCTTATTCCTGCCTAATGTTGTGGGAGGACATCCATTCTTTGCTTGCCTTCTATGTTTCTTGCCTTGTAGTAAATTGTGGTTATTTTTTCTGATGGTTCTTTAGCTGTTGATAACTGCAAGTCTGTTCCATTTTTACATCTAAGTTAGATTTTCTGATCCGCTTCTATAAATATCGTCGATTGTTTTATTTTGACTGCAGATGAATTGTCTACTGGACTGTAGTTGGTCTAACATCCTGGTGTAGGCACTGAAGAGATGACCTAAATTTATGGAAAGTGTTTATGGTATCTTTGTTTCCGTCAGACTGACTTACCTGTTGAAAAGGCTGTAGGCTAATCTCTTCACAACAGTGAGGAAAAGGATGATAGTTGTTGCATATTCTGAGTCTGATCTTCTCTAAAGGGGTCAGATGTAGTAGTTTATCGAAATTTCCTATTTGTTAAATAGAAAGCAGCCCCGAAGCAACAGTTAAAAGACAGCGGGAGCTGATGAACTTTGTTGATGTAAAATCAGCAACCGTAGGTGTGATTTCTGGTAAGATGTTGCTTTCTCTTTCGCAGCTGAAAGCCGCTTACTCTGCTAGGGCTGTAGCTGAAGAGCTGAGACCTGTAACCTTTCTATGTTATGTTTTAGGTGATACCTAATTTATACAGTTTAGATTGTTGTCAGAATGTTCTGCTTTTGCTCCGGTCTATTCTGATCTTCTATCCATCTTATGCAAGATAAATGACTAGTTGTTTGGAAGTAACAGCTACTGCCTACTGCCGTCTTGCTTATTAGCATGGATGAAGTCCATATGCATGGAAAGTGGCATAAAATCGAATGTGGTTAAGATTTAGCATATGCGATGCTATTAACCATGTGCTCGATCATTTACAAGAAGCACTGACCACTGTTTAACAGAAGATTTTTCTTGTCTTCCGTCTCTTGAACCTATAAGTTCTTGAAGATGGCATAGAATAGCACCATGACCACCAGCCCAATGACGACACACGAAATTGTTGTTCTGGCTGTGTTCTCGTCAATAGTCCCCTCTGGCAGAACCTTGTGCACGACGGTCAAAATTATGGCGTCCAAATTCTGCAGTTGTGAAAGATAAAATCCTGAGCTGAACCATCTTTTGCAAAATAAAGTTATCACCGTTAGACTTAGTGATTCATTATCTGTTTGTTATATTCTTGCCTGCTGGATGAGCTGAAGGATCCTCTGAATAAGTGGCACGCAGGTCTTGTTCACTTGGCTGCAACAATAGGAAAACAATCCAACATAGTTTCTTTATCCTCCTGGCTTTTGATATCCTAATACCTAAAGATGATATTAACATCAATAAACTTGACACTAGAACTGGAGAATACCTGATGAGCAAGAGGCCCCTGTAGACGTGCGTGGTGGATACGTTGCAGTCTATGTCCCAAGGCAGTTTCTTCCCCTTCCATTCTGCAAGCACCAATGCTTCAGTTTTGGAGTTCCGTTTCGAAACTGAAATGCCAAATTTAGCTGCTGGGATTCTGATTGAACGAACCAAGAGACCATTTGATGCCCAGATCGAAGCCTGCGTCGTTCTCCGTCGGCTTGAGCACGAAGGAGACATTGTGACGGACCATCATTGCATGGAGAAGCAGAAACATGTCCTGTCAAGAATGTGTCACGGGTCATAAATTCCAGGGTCGCACGCATGCGTATGTCAGATAAAATCAGTGCATACAGTACGAAGATGTCTGTAGTATATGTGAATATTTTTATTTGGCACTATCAAGTTCGAGGTTTATGTTTTCTCTCGTTCCGGCTAGAGGACTAATTTTTACCGTTAGCTATTTCTAGCATCTACTGCCCTTGCGGCCCCTTTTTACCTTGCTCAGGTGCGAAAGATCGACGGACCGGAGGTTCCCCAAGAAGTACAGGCACTCGTCCGCGACCAGCTCGAGAAACTCCCTGACGCTCCGGTTCTGGATGGCCGAGTTCAGCTTCACCATCCTCCTGATGGTCCGGAACCCGTCTCCTCCGCCGTCGCCGAACAGCGCCTTCGCGCGGAACCTGACGGCATTTCTACCTCCCCTGCCCGTCTTGACACGCGCCGGAATCCTGCCGTCGCCGGGGACAGCATGATCTTTCGGAATTGCTTTCCGGCGATATGGACGGCGCTGAACCGATGGAAGAGGAAGGAGAAGACACGACAGAGTCGAATCCATGGAGACAGGTCAAATCAGATGTTGTTAATTTGCCAGGTCTCAATGTGAAATGGATGGGCCGCAGGCGTCTTATACGTGATCGATCGAACAGGGTTTGGAATTCCCGGCGAGGAGGTTGCCGATGCATGTCCGGCACACAAGGAAAGGATAGTATGCGACGAAAGATAGCTGATGTCTCTCGGAAGTGTGACATGCACACGGCTTGCAAGGTTGGGTTGCCAAGGTAAGGAAGGAAGGATACTCTTCCAAACGTGGCTTGAGCTCCATGCCCTACTCCTACAAGTAGCCGTGTCCCTAGCAAGTTTCAGAAGCTTGGGCACCAGGTTGTTCGGACAGGCTGCAGCTGCAGAAAAATAACTGCGAACACTGTAGCTGCTGCTGAAAATACTGTAGCTGCTGCTGAAGGAATAACTGAAAAAACTGTAGCTACTGCAGCAGCTGCTGCAAAACAGGCAAACGAACAGGTTGTTTACTGCTTACCACTGCAGATTAGGGTAAGCTTATGAAGCCATTACTATATTATACCTGCTCCAAGGAGCTCGTGAGTTTTTCTACCGTTTAAAAGCAATCATATGAAACATTAGTACTATACCACTACTATCGAAATAAACGAACATCTTTCTCATTTCTTTTTCAGAAAGAAACTCAAGGTCACATCTTGGATGCCATCGTTTTCGTCATGAGAACAGAGTACTCTTCGGGAACCGGTCCATGACGTGGTATGCAAGGACTGGAGAACGCAGAATGACCTGGAGACACGCGTGCTCCTGCCGCACGCCATCAAGGCATCATGGAAGTCCGTGCAAAGTACTGTTCAGAAGGACTGCTCGCGGGCCCCACGCCGCCGTCCTCGATCTGTTGCCACATCAGCGTTGCCTGGCGGCTACGGCTCTATTGAAAGCGACTCGGGCCAGCGGCTCCGTGGCCACCCGTGCTGTGCCACGCCATGGATGGGCCAATAGTGTCGTTCCAGAGCAATGCCACAGGGTGATGAAACTCGGCGTGCTTGTGGGGCCATTTCTGATCACCGACCATGCTGATTCTCCCCAAATTGATCAATGCCCTACAGCAGCAGGTTGAGCATTGGGTCAGGACTCTTGCTAATGCTTTCAATTTGCCTGTTTTTATCGTGACAATGACCTAGCTATTCTGTCGTCCTTGCAGCTCTTGATTCTCGTCCATGCTGTAAAAGCGCGAAAACGACACGCACTGACGCACAAGAGTGCATCCTTTACGATTCGCCATGAGCATTGTCAAGGCATCGATTTGGCACTCGCCCAGTAACGTGTAACGTCGTCTACAGGGAAAATCAACGATTAATCGAAATCACACCGTCACGATGTCGATAACTAATGCGGCTCTTTATACTGTCGATTTCCAGTGACCGTTTGAATGAACCCTCCACCACCAGCATGGCAAATCAAATGGCGAGACAGCTCACAACGTCTAGACGAATATCAGATCAGAATCAATCGTGGCCGCCTTGCCAACAAAAACTGAACAAAGCAAGAGCAATTTGATCACCATGACCGCCAGATACACACGGAGTACTACGTGGAATACATGCATGGGCTAGCAGGCTGGATGTCTCTGCGACGTCCATTTCTCCTGGCACGGGAGGAAGCAGACAGGCTCGCACATAATCTGCCAGCTCGAACTGATTGATCGGTCGACCGCTGCTGACGGTGCAGCACAGCGACTTGTGCGGCGCGGCACCATCGGCTGCCATTTT
Source organism: Eragrostis curvula (assembly GCA_007726485.1). Classification (NCBI taxonomy): domain Eukaryota; kingdom Viridiplantae; phylum Streptophyta; class Magnoliopsida; order Poales; family Poaceae; genus Eragrostis; species Eragrostis curvula. Next base: position 6,726,017 of record RWGY01000051.1, on the reverse strand, counting down.
TATACACCGGCTTTGGGAAAAGGCGCAGAAAGTTTAGTCATCGCGAACAGGATCGGAGGATATCGCTGCCCTCCATCTGCCGGAATTATTGATGCCCCTGGAAGCTCCCACATGACACATGCGACCACACACACCCAAAGATAATCTCAAGTTAGCTGTAAAATTAGCTCCCCGAAATCGCAGCTGTGTTTGATCTCTTTCACGGTGTCCACACATGCACACACGTACGTGATTTATCACTGGAAGCTTCGGTTTTTTGTGGTGCTGAAAACTAACTTGGGTTCTTCATGTCAATGTTTTTTTTTTAGTTTAGCGGTGGTTGGACGATCGTCTAGTGGTTCTGCCACGTTTGTTCGTTCCTCGTTAGCATCATTTTTTCGGGGAATCCTCGTCAGCATCATTGCATTGGGGGTATGATTTCTTTTCTTTTTTTTGACCGGATTGGGGGTATGATTTCGACGTTACCTTCTCTTGTCATTCTCTATCTTTCGGCGGTCTAGCTGACTATGCGATCGGTGTGCATTCATTCCTGGGTTTCTTTGTTTCTAATCCAGTCGATCTCCCCATACAGTCCCTGCAACAGAGAGTTTTACTCTTTTCCATATGGGTGCTTGTACTAGCTACTGATGTGTAGTCCATCGTGTCTCGTTCCTCGATGGCAGCGTTCCATCGATCGAGCGCACTGCGCACATTCCTCGGCTGATCAAGTTGCTCTGTCTTCACGCCACCATCGATCGAGTATTATTGGAGTACTAATGCTCCCAAATCGATGCACATCAATCTCTCGAACGTACATAAAGAAAACGATTTGTTACTGCTTCCACTAGACCTGCGTAGATCTGGAGGAGTACGAAAAACAAAGGGATCTAGGACACAATTTAGGATCGATGGTGGCTGGCACTGCATAGCGTGCACGAACATTTGACGCCATGCACGCGTGTACCGATCAGAGCGGCGCAGACACATGCAGGGAGGGAGCACCATGGCCCCCGATCCTTAGAGCAACTCCAGCAAGGACTCTATTCAAGCTCCTACTCTATTATTTAGGGTCTTTAGTCAAAAAAATCAACTCCAGCAGGGACCCTACTTGGGCTCTCATTTTACATGCCCCCTCAAATTCCACCTCCAAGCCCTCATTCCTAGGGTCCTCTAATCCTCCCTCTCATTTGTGGGTCCCACAGTTTTTCTTTAACAAAATAGGGGCTTGAACCACTTATTGCTGGAGTTGAAGTTAAATTTTGAGCCCTTATTTTTGCATGTTGGCTTGGAAAATAAAAGTAGGGGCTTAATTTTAAGCTCCTGCTGGAGTTGCTCTTACAACTCAAAAGGTGCGCTCGCCCTCATGGCCTGGCCAGCTCTCGCTTGGCCTTTTCTTCGCTCGAATTTCAGTTCCCATTTTCGTTTGAGCAAGGAATTCAGGCGAAATTTATCTTTTTTTCTTTAATCAACCGGAAGAAATGGGACTCTAAACAATGCATCTGTACTCGCTCCAGTGCCACACATTAATTTGGGTTCTCTCTGCTACTATTAGCTTGTCTGTCATGCATGGCCCCGTGCGTTGGCCCCCGCTTGATTATTCGATCAGAGCAACTTGCCTGAATATGTACGATACCAGGATGAGATGTAAATTAAATCACTAGTATACGTCGTCATGTGAAGTGAGGATCCAAGATTCATTCTTCAGTCTCTTTTTGCTAAAAAAAAAATAGAAAGAATTATGCGTGACGCAAATTAGAGCTGGATTGGTCCTTACTTTGTGAAGTGGCATTGTGACCATTTTGGCCTTGGGGCGGCCTATATATAGTGCCTCCACCACGACACACAGCCACACATTCAGTTGAGCGATTACACTGTTAAGAGCTAGTAAGAGGTTCAGTGCCTTTTTCCACACAGATCGTTCCAGCTCGAGCTCTCATCAGCACCAATGGCCACCGCCGTCGAGGTAATCTCGCGCTTCCTGTTGATGCCATTTCACCTTTCACATCTTTCTTTCGGCGTCTTATCAATGGATCGGTGCATCTCTTTTGATGCGTGATCAACCCTTTTTTTTTTTTTTCCCGAAAGGTCATGCATGATCAACCTGATGAGCACGTTCGTTCAATTCGAATGGTTAACTTGATATCCGTTACGTACGTGCATGCAGGTTCACGTCGCGAGAGCGGTGGAGGTCGTCGCCGACGAGGCTCCCGTGGTGGTGGAGACCGTCGAGGCGGTTGCAGTCGTTGCCGCCGAGGAGGTCCCCGTGGAGGAAGCCGCTGCTCCGGCCGTGGCCGAGAGCAAGGACGCCGAGCCGGAGCCCGCCAAAGAGGCGGCAGAGCCGGAGGCCGCTGCTCCGGCGGTGACCGAGACCAAGGACGCTGAGCCGGCTCCTGCTGAGGCAGAGGCCGTGCCGGAGGCCACCAAGGAGGCGGAGCCCGAGGCTGCCCCGGTTGAGACTGAGACCAAGGAAGCTGAGCCGGCGGCTGCTCCGGTCGAGACCGAGACGAACGAGGCCGAGCCGGTGGCTGCCCCGGCGCCTGCAGAGCCGGAGGTAGCTGCGGCCGAGACTGAGGAGGAGGCGCCCGCACAAGAGGCAGCTCCGGTTGCGGTCGAGTCCAGAGAGGCGGAGCCGGAGGTCGCCGCTGCCGAGACCGAGGCCAAGGTGGCAGAGCCGGAGGCCGCTCCAGCCGAGGCAGAGACCAAGGTGGCAGAGCAAGAGGCTGCAGCCCCGGCCGAGGCCGAGACCAAGGAAGCAGAGGAGCCGGAGGCAGCGCCTGCTGCAACCGAGACAGAGGCCGCACCGGCTGAGGAGGTTGCCGTCTCAGAAGCGGCGCCAGCGAAGGAGGAAGCCCCGGCCGCTGTGGCCGAGGAGGCCGCCGCGCCCGTCGAGGCTGCGCCGGCGCCAGCAGAGGCCGCCAAGGCCAGCGAGTGAGCGGAGCGCGCGTACGTACGTGCGATGCGATCGGCCGAGTTACATCTCCGGACGCCACGCTCGTGCTCGTGCCACGGCATGGTCGTCTCCTGCTTCGTTTACGGGTTCGTTCATCAGTTGCGTGGGGTCCGTCCGTTCGTTTGTATGTGGCGGGTTAAATAATGTGTTTCTGTCTCTTTCTGTGGGGTTTGATCCCGCTCCCTGAGTCAGCGCCGACGTGTCGAGGGCGCTTGACGGCACTTCGGTTAGGTGGGGGCCGGGATCTGGAGCTCTCCGTTGCTTAATTACGTTGGTTTATATGTGTACCGCCGTGTGTTGTTTTGATGCTACATGCTAGTTAATCGAGCTGTCCATCTTTGGAGAGAAATGCGTTTCACTTGCTTCAACATTCTCACGGAGGCCCAACCCGTCGCTTCCCTGATTCGATTGGGGCCCGATGAGGTCCATCAAGATACGGGCCCAGTTATAATCGGATTCTCGCATCCCTGTGGCCCATTATGATCTGTAGGCCCACCAAAGCACGATTCTCAGCCCAATCTCCGAGCGTTCTGCTTCTGCAGCCGGTGACCATTGGTCCTGTGGCTGCTGTAAGTGTAACTAGGCCCTAGCTGTAACGTCCTCTTCCGCTGCCCCGGCCTGCCCGGTACCGGATCAGCGCGTTTACTTGGACCTGGTAGTACCGGTCAATCTCCGGCAGCGCTCAGTGCCGCCGATGAACTGACCGATGATGATGACATTCATGGACTAGTAGTACCACTAATTAACCTCTGGAGCAATGCATGGTTGAGGGCCTGTCTATCTACTGAGCGTTCATAGAAAGCTTGGTGGACGTCATGTCGCTCGCACACTCGTACTAGTAGCCACTAAATTTTTTAATGCGGTCGAATTTTCTGAAAGGTAACTATCGCATTCAGACAATGTACTGCTAGTGCTATCACATCGGGGGATCAGCTTGTTTGCAAGGATCACGGCTCTAACAATGCTGGGATAAAAAAAAATCAGTTAAAACTGGTAACTTTTTTGCTTCTGGATGCTTAACGAGTGCATGCTGCCTTCGGCTCGCCAGACCAAGGCCAAAAACAGGTTCACAAATCACAAGGCTCGTCGCGCCATCGATCGCCTCCGCCTCCCGTGACAGTCTCAGCGCAGCAGGCGCCGATGTGGTGGATCGGTGACGCCCGCAGGGCATCCACATCGATTGCATCACCAGCGTACGTATCTCTCATCGCAGATCGTTTCACTGCACTTGACGTGGAAAAAAAACTCGACCTTTGCCGAGCTAATTAAGACGACTTGGCAGGTTCACCGTTCACGCCTTTCCGATTTCGCATCGCCGAAGTGGACAAGTTGGGAGCAATTTTGTAAAGCAGAGATGATTGGATTGGAATATCGCACTCGTGCGGAGCTAAGAAGATTCCTCGCGCACTCGTATTTTTCCAAGCTAATACATGTCGAGGTCGACGACCTTGACCGGCGACGATGACCGGGCACGCGTGGTAAGTGCTAACGACCGATATCCTGACCAGGTATACGCGTCTCTTTCCTGCGCGAAACACATGGAACAGAGCAAACCCAGAGCTGTACGTACGTGGTCCAAAGTCCTCCTTTTTATCCGTTCTCTATTCCATTCGTGGATGCTCGTGGTTTTGGAGGCATGCATGCAACGCATCAGTGAAAATCATTGTCATTACTTTACTTCTACTACTCGCTTCCTGGAATTGCCGTGGAAATTCGGTTGTCTTTCGCCTGAGGGGAACGGCACGGTGCAAAACTGGGCTATCATGGCGAAAGGGGACGAAGGAAGACTAGTGTTAGTGGTCAACGCATGATCCTGTCACCATAAATCCAGCGTAATAAGTTATGAAAATGCCCGTGGGTCACATGCGGCGGCTGGGTGCTTCGTCGATTGCTCGTCGAACTCTTGGGGTCGTTGCTGTGGAGCCCGCTTGGCACACACTGTTTTGTGGCCGAGTCTCTGTTAGCACGAATACCACCAATGACAGCGGCTGCCACCGTAATTCCTAGACGAGCCCGTGACCCGTGAACGCAGCACGAGCGAGCAATTCCACAGTGAGAGGTAAATGCCGATTTGAAAACGACAACAGCTAACGTGGCTGTCCTGATGAGTCCTGTCTCGTGTGGGTGCCAGCCAGTACCATAGCACAATTTGATCAGCAGCAAGAGCGCACCATCATCATCATTGCTCGCAGTGTTCCACAGCAGTGACAGCCCCCACCACTTTTTGAGCGAATCATCAACCGCAGCTGATTGCGAGCGGGGGGATACTCGAAAGAGTAAATTCCCTCTGTACCATTGAAAGAACTTCCAATGCTCTGTGTACCATCTAAAAATTTCTAGTGCCCTGTGTATCATCTCTTCAAATTTTTCTGTCCCTATGTACCACTATCGTGAAGTTGAGCCTCGAAAGGAAGTAACGGTGAGACGAAAAGACTATATTGCCCTTCTAGAATGACCAAGCTGACGAAAACAGAGGCGTCGTCCTCGCTGCAGCAGCTTGGCGGATCCGATGGCCTTCGAAGAAGAGGAATGGGAGGCAGGGCGTCGCCGGGTAGCTGCAGTACTGCCTTTAGCTGCACTCTCGGAGCTCGAGGCTGCGGCCTGACGTCGAAGGTGACGCCGTTTCCGTGGGCGTGTCGGCGCTGTGGTGCGACGAGAGGAGGATGAAATGGGAGCTGGCCGCCTGGGCCAAGGCCGTAGCGTCCATGGCCATCAGGGAATCGATGCATCAGTGCTAAGCGGGAAGTGATTAGAAGAAATGAGAGGAACTGGGTGAGGAAGAAGAGGAGGACAATTTGGTCTAAAAAATTATATGTGGGCATAATACGGTGAGTGCAATGGTTTTGCGGACATTATAACGAAGCCCAATCTCAGACGGGCATTTCGTCGAAGCCCACCGATTTTGTAGGTGAAATAACAAAAATCTCGCGGGAAGTAGTAACTTGTTCCATCGAGCAAGGCAGCATGCAGCACAATCTTTTTTTTTTCTTTTCTGATCTGATTGCGGGTTCATTACTTGGCAAAGAGAGTGGACAAACAAGATGGAGCAGATGCCGCCGTGCAGCGCTGCTTCTTGAGCCTGATGTAGATAATGGATCTTCGTCTTGTACATGGGGCGCGAGGACGAACAGGCAGCGGACGCGAGCCATGGCCGCCGCCACGCGCGGTCCGCTTGCTGGCCGCGTGGTCCGTCGTGGTGGCGGTAGGAGCAGCCGAGGGGGAGGAGGCCAGGGGATCTGGAGTGGAGGCGCAGGGAGGGCGGCGGCGACACGGCTGGGAAGGACGGAGCACGAACTGACAAGAGAAGAGGGAGCGGAAGCGAGCCGTGGGAACTAGCGGAGATGGAGTTGCGCCAGTCCGGACAGGTGTGGGGGAGGCATGCGACTGGAGGGACTCGGCGAGGAGGAGATGAGGTCGAGGAGCACGGCGACGGACGCTATGGGTAAGGGCATGATGGTCATTTTGAAAGAAAATGACAGGTGGGACCGCCCTCTTGAGACAGAATAGTACACAAGGGTTGAAAAACTTCATCCAATGGTACAGAAGGCAATGGTAATTTTTTGATGGTATACAGGACATTGGAAGTTCTTCCAATGGTATAAAGGGAATTTTCTCTACTCGAAAGGAAGAAAGCTCGATCGTGCCTGGTCCCTTGCAGCTGCATGCGTGAACGCACAAGTCCAAAAGGAGAGCTACCTTTTTTTTTTTTTTGCGAATAAAAGGAGAGCTACCTGAACTGCAAAAAACGCAACTAAACATTCCAAGTTTTTGCCAAAACAGAAGAAAAAATAATTCATATTGCGAATTTTGCGCGTTGCACTGTGTGGTACTCGAAGTAGCAGAATGGTTTCTCTCAACGTTTGCTCATGATACACTTCAAACACGGGCAGGAGTAGAATAAGACCAAAACAACGGCCAAAAAGGCTGAATAACAAACAAAGGTGTACTTAAGAAACAATCCGTGGGGTCAAAAAGGTCATCACGCTGTTTGGTTAGTGGAAGAGCAACCGAAGAAGGGGCCAAATTCGCGAATTCACAAGCGATGAATTCGCGGGTTCACAAGCGTGACACTGCTCAGCGGGCCCATCCGCTACCGCGTCAACTTGGTCCACCCACTGACAGGTGGGGAAAAAGCTTTTGAACGCTAAACGCGATGAGTCCGTGCTTTATATGCTCGCTGCCAAAATCAGCATAGCATTTCCAGTGCTCTGCTCTGCTCCTCCCTCCCGTCTCTCCCCGCCGCTTCCCACGCCCGTGCGCGCGTGCTCCGCGGGGACTGGAAGATTCCGGGATGCGGAGGAGCAGGGGCCATGGAGGAGGAGGAGGGGGTGGCCGTTGTGGCGGAAGGTTGCCGGCCTCCGCCGCCGCGCTGCTGTGCTGCCTCGTGGCCCTCGCCGGCGGCGCCGCCGCGCAGAAGGCCCCGGTCCCGGCGACCTACAAGACCCTAAGCGGTAACACCCATGCTCTTTCCTTCTAGAAGGTTCCGAACGCTTATACTGCTCTCCTTCGATTCGTGCATTTTGGTTGTTTCTAGTTTTGCTTGCTCGGTTCGGGTTCAAAGGGTGGCAGTGCCACCTGGCCTTTGCGTTCCTTGTTTGAATTGTTTCTATTAGCAGTAAGCGGCTAGAGGGCACACATGTGTTTGAATTGTTTCTACTTTCTATTAGCAGACTGCGTCCACGCCGCGCAGCTAGAATTTCTCTCGAAAATCGTAGGAACGTTGTTGCTTCCGCGGTGTGAAGCGTTTGGACGTTGCAACTGTGATGCCCTTTTGGGTTGTCGGGTGGGTCAAGTCTAGCTAATATTTTGTAAAATTACCTCAAATACGAACAAAGTTCTCGATAGATTTGATCAGTAAGGTTCTTGTAAGAAATGATCAGTAAGGTTGCACCCTGTAAAATTCATTAGGTCGTTGTTTACTTGTTTGTAGACACTTTCTGTGACGGGGATATAACCATGAGTATCTGTTTATGCAGGTAATGCTCCCCTTGTAATAGCCCAAGGTGGCTTTTCGGGAATATTCCCCGATTCGAGTAAAGTGTCCTACGCTTTTGCGGTGATAGCTAGTGCACCGGATACAAGTTCATGGTGCAATGTGCAACTAACCAAGGATGGTGTTGGAATCTGCCTTCGGGACATAAATATGCAAAACTGCACGGATGTTTCCCAGGCATACCCTGCAAGGCAGAAGAGATACGTTGTTGATGGTGTGCTGAAAACTGGATGGTTTCCTATGGACTTTACCATGTCTGAGCTTCGAAGTGTTTACTGTGAGTACTTCCTTAGTATTGTTACCTGTTATTAAGCTATCCAAATCGTTGCATAAGATCTGTTCATTGAAATCTGCAGTAAAAAAGAATGTGTAGCCACAACTAAATTCATGAATCATGTCTATGTGGGCTTGTGGTGCATCGTCACAGAAAATATATGATATCTTTCTCCATGTTGTTTTATTTTATTTTAAACGAATTCATATTATTTGCATGCCTTTTTCTCTGAAACGTCTGCATAGAATTTATTTGGGTGTGTTGTATTTGTTGGCTCAATCATTTTTTTCGCTGACTCAATTCTTTTCATGTTAACAATGCTTCTTATTCTGAGCAGTGACACAAGCAATTTATTCTCGCACTCCAAACTTTGATAATCTATATCCTATCCTCTCTGTCACTGACTTGCCGTCCATAGTCAATTCCTCTCCTCTTTGGTTGAATGTTCAGGTTGGATTACTGTTCTTGGTATTTAAACTGTATGTTCTATCTTACTAGCTCTAACATTCAAAGACTAATTACCTTTTCATATGTGAAGCATGATATCTTCTACAGACAGCATGGTTTAAACATGAGGAATTACATACTTTCCATCAGAAAGGGTGTTTCTGTGGATTATATTTCGTCTCCTGAACTTGGATTCCTCCAAAGCATAGCTGGAAGACTTGGTCGCAAAACTAAGCTTGTGTTTTGCTTTCTTGATAAAACCAGCACTGATCCTTCTACAAACCAAACATATGGTTCGCTGTTGAGCAACCTAACGTTTGTGAAAACTATTGCTTCTGGTATAATGATCCCGAAGACCTACATTTGGCCGGTGACAAGCGATAACTACCTACTGCCTCACACATCAATTGTCACAGATGCCCATAATGCAGGGCTAGAAGTATATGCTGCTGACTTTGCAAATGATAGGGTTATTCCATATAATTACAGTTATGATCCGTTAGAAGAATACCTGTCATTTATCAGTAGTGATGGCTTCTCTGTTGATGGTGTATTATCAGACTACCCAATTACTGCATCGGAGGCTATTGGTAAGTTGTACAAGCAGAATGGAACTTCGTAAAATGTGCATAGATAAACAATGTGCTCTGAGGAGACGTGGTTATGGATCATTGCGGAAACTTGGAGTCATATTTAACTGTTTATAAAGCAATAGGCAAGTTGCATTTGTTAACACATTTGAATCTCCTCATCTGCAGGTTGTTTTGTTAATCTGAATTCAAGCAAAGTTCATAATGGTATGTCTATCAGGGAGTAAGACCTACCTTAGTTCCTCCACCATGATGCGCGAATGCCTTCATTGGAACTCTGTTTGATTTTTTTACTTTTTCTGTGCAGAGAACCCATTAGTTATCTCGCATAATGGTGCTAGTGGAGACTACCCAGACTGTACAGACCTGGCCTACCATAATGCAATTATTGATGGTGCAAATGTTATTGACTGTCCTGTTCAAGTGACAAGTGATGGAGTACTTGTATGCATGAGTTCCGTTAACCTGCTCGATACCACAAATGCTGGGCAAACATCTTTCAGTTCCCGTGCTTCGATTGTTTCAGAAATTCAACCAACGCCAGGAATCTTTACATTCAACCTCACTTGGGACGACTTTAACAGTGGTACTTTGAAACGTGAGTTCTTTTGTAGCTACTTTCTATGAGAAATAACTTTAGAAATACACAAGTTCATGATGTAGCTTTTGGACTTGCCCTGTTCTGCAGCCAAGATATCGTCCCCATTGAGTTTGTATCTTTATAAAAGGAATCCAAGGTACACAAATCTAGGGAAGTTTATGAAGTTATCTGATTTTCTAGAAATTGGAAAGGATAAGGATTTGTCCGGTGTCATGATCATTATTGAGGTAATACATCTGCTTGAAGTTTCACCTTCTTTATATGATCCCATAGGTTAAACTTTCCACCTGAATTGCATGTCCTATCCTCAATTATGACTATATAGCCAGCAAATTTACCTGGTACTTAACCTTTCTATGTCTTGAAGAATAATCATGTAAATTGTTTCCTTTTAAGAAATAGCTCAATATCTATTTTCATTTGTGTATTTATATCAGTACAGTTTGTTTTACTGATATCACAACAATGAGCTCTGTTATGAAAAACATCAGTGGGAGAACTAGGCGTACCAAACCTTTACGAACCTCTGGAACAAGATAATAATGGAAGGAAAAGGTCCATTTTACTCCCCCGAACAATTCAGTTTGTCCATTTCACTCCTATAAACAAAATGATGGCTCACTTTACTCAAACAATTCCATTCGATGCAATATACACCCTCTTGAATGTTTGTCTTTTCTGTTTCTTGGCCTACAAGGGGAATTTGAAGCTCAAATTTCGCACGATGATAGCTCGCACGGCAACCTATGTTAAAATAGTTAGACATATTTTTTGATACTGTTTACATACTTTAATAATAATTACTTATATGTGCATTTGAATGATATCAGAAAAATAATTAAAAATTATTTTGACATAGGGTATTATTAGAACTACCATCATGCAAAATTTGAGCTTCAAATTCCACTTGTACGCCAAGAAACAAAAAAGACACGCTTCAATAGGGTGCATATTGACCGAATGGAATTGTGTGGGGAAGTAAAGTGAGCCATCATTTTGTTTAGGGGGTGAAATGGACAAAGTGATATATGGGTGGGTTTCTTAGTGCCTCTGTGCTTGGGCTCTGTAGAGAGCTGGCCCGGCACCCTTAGTTGGCTGTTGGCTGTAAACTTTATTTCTTTTTTATTATATGTAATTACCACAGTAGGGGCTTACCCTACTGTATTTCCCTGAAAAAAATAAAATAAAAAATGGACAAAGTGAATTGTTCGGGGGACTAAAATGGATTTTTTCCATAATGGAATAACTTATTTGTCCTTCATTTCTTACTGAATACTGTTCTATTCTGTTCATCTTCCCGAATTTTCTTGGAACTTATCTCCCTATTAAGCCTTTCTTCATTGATTGATCTACCTTTCGCATTGCAGAATGCTGCCTTTTTGGCAAAGTCATTAGGAATTGACATTGTTGACTCTGTGACAACTGCCTTAAATGATGCTGGCTATAATAACCGGACTACCAACGAAGTTATGATCCAGTCCAAAGACAGTGCTGTTCTTGTCAAATTGAAGCAGCAGAAAACAAAATGCAAGCTTGTCTACACTCTCCCCTCAGACATTGGGGATGCTTCTCCTTCGTCACTGGTAGATATAAAGAAGTTTGCTAGTGCTGTAGTTGTTGACAAGTCATCTGTTTTTGCACTAAGTGGTGATTTTGTCATCAAAACAAACAATCTTGTGAAAGATCTGCAGTCAGCGGGGTTGGATGTGTATGCACAGGTGTTTCGCAATGAGTTTGTTTCACAACCATGGGATTACTTTTCAGATGAAACAGTGGAAATTAATAACTTTGTTCAGTTGGTAAACGTATCGGGCTTTATAACTGATTTCCCCAAGACTGTCGCAAGATACAAAAGTAAGTCTCATTGTTGTTTTTCTGCTTCCATCTATAGCATGAGACATGTCTTGTGGTGTGTAGGTGCTAATTTCCAACCATTTTCTGTTTCACAGTGCCATATAGATTGTGTGATACCATATTTTTAAGTGCCATGTTCCTGACCACACATTTGCTGTGGCCTTGACCTGATTTGCCATGAGACTTGTGGCAAATCTTTGTTTCTTTTGTTGGGTATTCCGTACTACTACTGTTTCTAACACCTGCAAACTCTTGTATTGGCAGAAAACTCTTGTACAAGGTTGGGAAACGACATGCCCAACTACATGCAGTATATTCAGGTTGGTTCCCTCGCGCAGTTAGCCCAGCCACCAGCTATAGCTCCAATGCCGACGCTGAACGCATCAAGCGTGGAGGAGCCACCGCTTCCTCCTGTTGCGTCGAAAAATACGTCTGGTGGTGCCCCACCTCCTGGCACAACACCAACTCCAGGCACTGGAAGTTCTGATGCTCATTCAGCTACTGTAAGTACCGGTAGGCTGCTCGCAATGGTTTTTGCAGCTCTGCTGATCTGAGCAGACACACGAGGCTGTATAGTAGGCGATTAAATGTTGGTGTAATGCCGATAAAAAAAAAATGTTGGTGTAATGTCCATTCGATTTTGGCAAAGCTTTGACCAATGATCTGGTGCTACTTGGCGTTTGTTTCCGTGGCTATTTCGTATATGCCTGCCCATTCATGTCCACCAGATATATTCCTCATTAGAAAGTTTGCACTCTGTAGCGAGCGTTGCTGTATTGGGTGTTGATAATTTGCTAATGGATGTCGTAGATCATGGTATATACATATAATTGCTTTGTATAGATCGGGTTTTGAGCTGAATGAACATACATATGCTTTGTGAATTGGCATGCCTCGGGCGTGTGTTGCCCAGCCGATCACAGTCGTGGTTGTTACTTGTTTGCCGAATGTACGAAATGTTTCCGATTTATCTGCATGCACTCACAGGATCTAGATCCTCTTCCTCACGCACGTGCCTGTGTTCCACCTCTTTTCTGCTTGAACTGTACACGTGGCTCTATTTAAATGCTACTCGATTTTAATCAGAGATCTAGCTAAGCCTATTCTTAGCTGCCATTCTTTAGTTGCCACCATGAGTGGGTTTACTGTTCACACCCGCAACCGTGCTGGCCATGGGCAATGGCGCGTCCAGCGCTACTTTCTGCTACTCTCTCCGTTCCTAAAAAAGTAGACATTTAGATATCATGTTTGACCGTTTGTCTTATTCAAATTTTTCATGCAAATATCAAAACAAATATATCATGATTAAAGTATATTCAATGATAAAATAAGTTATAAAAAAATAAATAATATTTGCACAAAATTTTTGAATAAGACGAACGGTCAAACGTGATGTCTAAAAGTCAACAGCAACACTCTTTTCGGGACGGAGGGAGTACTTCTAAGTAAGCCATGTGTACTGTAACATAAATCGCGCGATCTTTATACATGAGAATGTCAACGATATCATCACGGGTTGCGCCTGAGGAATGTGAGGGCTTCTGCTGAACTTTCTGGAGAACAATGAGGAAGAGGTTATGCCACTCTGTATACAGCCTGTTCGTCTCGCTGCAGCTGCGGCTGCAGAAAAATAACTGCGAACACTGTAGCTGCCGCAGAAAACACTGTAGTTGCTGCTGAAGAAATAACTGCGAACACTGTAGCTGCTGCACTTTCGTGGTATGGGAGAACCAAAACATATGAATCCAGGGCGAACGCATGGATGCTACTAGTTTACAAAGCGGCAAAAGATAAAAGATCACAGATTTGGGCGGCACCACCAGCGGTACGCAGTTCAGACTCTGCATTGTATCACTACAACATTGACATTTCATCACGCAATCCTACCCCGTAGCACATCAGATATACACACAGCAGGCGGAGGATAAGAGAACAAAGCCCAGATCAAATGGCAAAGGTTTCCATGATTTACCCCAGGTGAATTTGTCTCAGAACTACGATTGCCAGTCTCCTAAATTCAGGAACAACTATAATATCATAACGCTGCTACGATCACAGTTGCAACATCGAATGTTAGAGCAGATAGCACGGTAGAACATCGAATGTACAAAGGGCTAACATCAAAATCAGAGAGCGACAGATGCTACGATTTACCAAAGCCGCTGCTCACATGCTCCTGGACAATCATCTGCAGCCGGCTCTGCATCATGTCGAAGGAGGTATAGGCAGGGAGGTTGAGCTTGTAGAAGCATGTACCCGAGGTGGGGAGATGGTCGCAAGAGTTGGGCGACCTAAATATGGACAGCCTGGATCCGAGCCCGGAGAAACCATCGAACGGCAGATACTTCACCGAGGTCCAGAAGAAGAGTAGAAGCCTTTGCTGTTCAACCGTCATTGCTTTCACAACCTGTTATGTGAAAGATTTTCATTATACTAGTATTCATGAAAATTTAGTGCTAGATGTTTGTTCTGATCTCAGGCTCCAGTAATAAGTTTGATAAATTCGTTGAATAGGATCAAAATTCACTCAGTCAAAAAAGTTAAAAATTTGGTTAATTTGCTATTCACGACATGATAAAGAGTTGGGCATACCTTCCAGAACCATTTGACTCGGCGGCTTGTTTCTCTGTATCCATTGTAGTCAGTATGAGCTCTCCATTCTTTCACATCTATGGTGTCCTTGCTTCCACCAAGCATCTGATTAAAATCTTCGACATCCAAAGCCTCGAAGAAATATTTCGGGAGTTCCCGTCTTCCAAACATGCTATTAAACCCCAAACTGAAATAAGCTAGTTGGTCTCTGGTGCAGTTCACAAATCTGTCTTGAATCAGTAGATGTATATAGTTGCTTCGATTCTCGCTGTTTACAATTGTATCCTTCCCTCCAGAGATGAGCTCGGTAACCGTCCTAGACCCCAACAACTCAGTTTCTCGAACAAACGTAAGCCCCAACAAGTTTGAATCCACAAGACTTGGGTCCATTTCTAGGATCTTTTTGCAGTTTGCATGCAGTGACGGATCTGCATCGGCAATATCATCTAGTGTAACTGGTCTTGTAGCCAGTAGCAAGAATAAGGTCCGGTCAAATAAAACTCCGACAGGTATATTGTGCATCAGGGCTAATGCAATCATCCGTCCCGCGAACTGGTAGTACGGCAAGTGCAAAGGATCCACAACAGATGCTGCAATGCAGTCCGAAATGCAAGAGATTAGAAGGTATAAAAAGGACTTTCAACATTATTTAGATTTGGGAACTACAAAGGTAACATGCCCCCACATAGGCCAGCATATGGTGCCGTTCATACTAGTGCAAAGCTATGATGAATCAATCACTAATGCAGACGAAACTAAGAACAAAGTTAGCAGTTGGATAAAAAAGGATAATATAATTAAGTACAAAAATATTCCATCAACAATCTATACTCTCGGTCTGGAAAAGAGACCAGCCTAAGTGAAAGGTTCCTAAAATTCATTATTCACGAGCCGAACCCCTAAGCCTTAAAAAGCATATTGTTCACCTCTAAACTTTCAGGCGGATCGGCAAGTGTATTATAATTAAGCGTCACACACACAAACACACAAACACACAAAGTTCGTAACTACAGAGTAAGTGCATCACCGAACTGAAACTACGATCATGCCAGTTCAGTGTTGTAGGAGTAAAACAGACGTGCAATTTTATCAGATGGCCAGGAGAAGCAAACTCACTTGGATTCACGAAGAACCTTCGCCTGTCAGACGGGCACGCCGAGAAGAGGACTTGGCGCTGGTTGAACAGGGCCTGCAACACCATACAGAACCACTCTCTCCGCACCCCCGGTCCCGTGGCGTACTCGTGCTTGAACTCCACCGACAGGCCAGCGCGAAGCTTCTCCGGCGTCGCGTGAGCAATGGAACCGAACGAGTCGGACAGCAGCCGCGACCGATCAACGAGCATCTTGTGGCCACCGACCGCCGCGGCCAGTTTCGGCAGCATGGTCATGGCCAGGTGCCTCCGCGCCTCGAAGCCGAGGAGGTCCCTGTGCCTTGCGATCCAGCTGCCGGCGCTCTGGGTCCACTCCGTCCCATCGACGCCCATCACGAGCGCGCCGGTCGCCGCGTCGTGCGCGGCCACCGTGGCACGCAGCGCGCCGCGGAGCTCGGGCCACGCGTACTCGATCTCCGACCACGCGTCCAGCTCGAGCAGCACGGTCCAGACCAAAGGCACAGAGGTCGTCCACCTGAGCCGCGCGCTCGACGACGACGACGCCAGGCTCATGTCGAACATGGCCATGAACTCTTCGGCGCTCCTGAGCAAGGACACGAGCGTCTCGTACAGCGCCGTCCGCCACGGCCCGTGGGCGTCCGGCGGCTCAGGCAGCTGCCGGCGCAGCGCCGTCGAGAAGGCCTTGAACTCGGCCAAGTGCTTATTAGCTTCCGCCGAGCTCCCGTACGCGCCGCCGATATGTGCCGTGACAGCGTTCGCCGTATCGGCGACGAACCGGGTTAGCTGCGCGGCCACCAATTCCAGAGGCATGTCAAGCCAGCACGCCGGCTCCCACTCGGGGACGACGAGGATCGCTGCAAGCGCGCGACGCAGGTCGGCGTAGAGCGGGTCGGCCTGGCGCGCGCCGGCGGCGATGGCGCAGCAGAACTCCAGGAGCACCGGCGCCGTCCACACCTTGGCAATTCCGTGCTCCGGCAGGGTGAAGAGGGGAGGTAGGAAGCTCCGGATGGCGCGCTCGGCTCCGACGCGGCACTCCGCGTGCTCGGAGAGGTAGAGCTGGCCGAGAACGCCGGCGGCGTTGCTGCGGAGGAAGATGCTCAGGTGGTCGGCGACCGGGCCCAGGGGGCTGGTGGATTCCCCCCCACGGGCGTGGCGGCTCGCATTCAGGCAGAAATCCCTGACGAGCTGGTCGACTGGACGCGGCGGCGGCCGGCTGGCCCCCGGTCGCGGCGAGCCTTGCCGCGGCGGCGACCTCCGACGCGAGGTTCCACGAGTCGGGGTGCGGGGTGGAGAGGAGCCGGGAGGTCACGTGGAGCGTGGCGTCCGGCGGGAGGCCGAGCTCGCCGACCGTCGCCTCGCGCGGGAGGTCCCGGCCGCCGTACACGACCCGCAGGCCGCCCTTGCTGGCGACGGCGCCCCCGAGGCGGCCGAGCAACGAATCCACCGTGTCCTCCCGCTGCGCCCGGACGACGGTGGTCCGGGAGTCGATGTTGCGGAGCAGGAGCTGGACGACGCCGGGCGGGGCGGCCCAAGAGTCGGGCTCCGAAGCAGTGGCGGCGGCGGGGGGCGGAGCCATCCGTTGGGGAAAGGGGAAAGTCCGATCGAGGTCCCGATACCTTGATTGGGGTTTTGCTAGCCCATCGATATCCGTCAACAGGGGAATTAGCAAGCAGCAAGCGACCAATTTCTGTTCGAATTTAGTGGCGAGTTTATTTGTATCAGGAAAACAGAGAATTATTGGCCATTTGTGTAATGCCAACCGATTGGAACTTTTGGAATTGGGTCTGTCAAGTGAAATCCCAAAGAAGCTCTGGAGTTTCAGCATTTCCAAAGCTGCAATTCCAAATGAAAAACGCTCGCCCTCATTTTGCGTAAACTTTTTGTTAACTTGATAAAAACTTGCCAAAGTTAAATGGCCACGTCTTAAGTATAGAGTGAGTCTGAAATTCTTAGATCGACGTGTTTCAAATATAAATATAAGCTAATAAGTGTATTAAAATTAGATTCCTTTGCATCTAAAAAAAATATGACTTCTTTGCATCCATTTTCTTTCCAATTAAATGAACAGAACATGACTAAAATTGCCTATATTTTGCGCAAAAAACAAATACAGAGGTTTATGCTCCAATCGGAAAATTAGAGCATTGCTGTACCATTTAACAAAAACAAAAGGAGGCATGACACATTTTACATTGTTAAGTAAAACTCCAGTGATGTTGAATGAAACGTTTATTTGGAAGAAACTGTTGATGAGCCGGTTGACGCGGTGGCGGCCGGCTGCCGTTCGCGGCGAGCCCTGCCATCTGGGCGACCTCCTTCGCGAGGTTCCGTGAGTTGAGGTGGGGGTGGAGAGGAGACGGGCGGTCACCTGGAGCGTGGCATCTGGCGGGATGCCGAGCTCGCCGATAGTCGCCTCGCGTGGGAGGTCGTGGTCGGCATACACAACCCGCAAGTCACCCCGGCGGGCGATGCCGACCCCGAGACAGTCGATCCCGCTGCACCCGGACGACGGTGGTCCGAGAGTCGATGTTGCGGAGCAGGAGCTGGACGGCGCCAAACGCGACGACCGAAGAGTCAGGTCCCCAAGGCGCGGTGGTGGTAGTGGCGGGCCGAGCCATGCATGGTCAGTTGGAGGCAGGGGAAAGTCCGATCGAGGTCCCGAGGCCCCTGACTGGGTTTTCCTAGTCCACTGACCCGTCAAGGGGGGCATTATAAGGAAAGCAGCAAGCGGTTACTTTCTGTTCGGATTTTGTCATGTGAAATTTCAATGAAGCTTTGGAATGTTAGCATTCCCAAAGTAATATAAAGTTGGTGAGAACGCGGGCGAGAAAAAAAATGTCTCCCTTTTTTGGCATAAGCATTATTCTAACCCGATAAAAACTTGCCAAAATTAAATGGCACGGTCTCAGTGAGAATGCAAGTAAGAAAAAGCGTCCCCCCCCCCCTCTTTTTGTGTAAGCGTTTTGCTAACCCGATAAAAACTTGCCAAAATTAAATTGCACCATCTCAAGTATAGCGTGAAGTCCGAAATTCTTAGATCAACATGATTCAAATGTGTATTCAAACTATGATTCCTTTGCATCCATTTTCTTTCCAATGAAATAAATAGAACAAGACTACAATTCCATATATTTTGAAGGAGAAATGGAGACATTTATGTCGCAATCAGAAAAATTGATGCACTGCTTTGTCATGTAACAAAAACAAGAGGCATGCCAAAATTTACATTGTGAAGTAAAATCCCAATGATGTTTTTTTTATCATACGGTTAACATCCACTTTAGGATTCTACTAGGATGGTAATGATTTATAAGGCTTATTGCTACCTAGATAAACTTCAATAATATTTTGGCTTGACAAGGATATATAGCAACTATTTGCTTCTCAGCCAACATTCAGCGTGTCTATGAAATTTTAGCATCCAAAAAGCAGCAAAGTTGCACGGGTGAGAAAAAAAAATGCTTGACCTCTTTTTGTGTAAGTATTTTGCTAACCCAATAAAAACTTGCAAAAGATAAATGGCACTATCTCAAATATAGCGTGATATCCGAAATTCATAGATCAACATGTTTCAAATGTCAATATAAGCTAAATAGTGTATCAAATTACGATTCCTTTGCATCCTTTTTCTTTCCAATCAAATAGTAGATCGAGACTAAAATTACCTATATTTTGCAAGTAAAAAAAGAGATGTTTATATTGCAATGGAAAAATTTGAGCATTGCTCTATCATTTAACACAAAAAAAGAAGGCATGCCAAAAGGATATTTAGCAACTATTCTAAGCCAACATTTGGCATGTCTATTAAATTTTAGCACTACCAAAGCTGCTAACTTTGCGAGAATGCGAGTGAGAAAAACGCTCACCATATTTTTGTGTAAGAATTTTTCTAACCCGACAAAAACTTGCTAAATTAAATGGCTCCATCTCAAGTATAATGTGAAATTCAAAATTCTTAGGTCTACATGTTTCAAATATCAATAGAAGCTAAATAGTGTATTCAAGTTACAATTCATTTGCATCCATTTTCTTTACAGTTAAATAAATAGAACAACACTACAATTGCCTATATTTGTAAGGAAAAATAGTGGCGTTTATGTCGCAATCAGAAAACTGGAGTACTACTCTACCGTTTAACAAATCAAAGGAGGCATGGCAAATTTTACATTGTGCAGTAAAATCCCAATGATGATGTTATCATTTGGTCTGCATTCACTTTTAGGATTTTACGATGGTAATTGTTTATAAGGAGTTGCTACCATGACAAACTTCAACAATCTTTTGGGTTCACAAGGATATTTAGCAACTATAATGTTTGCTTCTCAGCCAACTTTCGGCGTGCCTGTGATGTTTTAGCATTCCCAAAGCTACAAAGTTGGCAAGAATGCAGGTGAGAAAAACACTCTCCCTCTTTTTGTGTAAGCGTTTTGCTTATCTGATAAAAACTTGTCAAAGTTAATTGGCATTGTCTCAAATATAGCTTAAAAATGATAATATGTTTCTGAAGCAATGCACTGAAGGTTTCTAAAATTCATGAGTATTGGTTTGAAGACCCCTAAGCCTGAACGGATATTGTTCGCCTCTAAACTTTTTGGCAGATTGGCAAGTGTAGTATAATTAAGACACGCGCCCGCACACGCAAAGAGAGAGAGACGCGCGCGTGCGCACACACACACACACACAAGCACGCGCGAAGTGAAAGACTGAGCTCAAACAAAAATTATAATATCTTTGTTAAGGAATATGCTAAAGGTTCCTAAAATTCTTGAGTATTGGATTGAATATCCCTAAGCCTTAAAGTACATTATTCATCTCTCAAATTCTTGTCGTGCGCTATAAACAAATTGGAGCATGCTCTATTTTTATCATTTTATACGTTATGAAGTAAAATCCCGGTTATGTTTTTTATCATACGGTTTGTATCCACCTTTAGGATTCTAATAGGATGGAGTTGGTTTATAAGGCTTATTGATATCAAGAAAAACTTCAACAATCATTTGGATCGACAAGGATATTTAACAACTATTTGCTTCTTAGCCAACATTCGGCATGTCTGTGAAATTTTAGCATTCTCAAAGCCGCTAAGTTGACAAGAATGCGGGCGAGAAACTAAAATGACCGCGTTACCTTTGATGATACCATTAGTATAATACTAATTGTAAAACTCTAAAAAAGAAAAGCCATGTGTACTGCAACATAAATCGTGCCCAGGCTTCATATATATGTTTTGTGGAGGACTAAGAACATTTTAAATGAGAGTTTCGCAGTGGTTTGGGAGAACCAAAACATATGAAGCCTGGGCGAACGCACGGATGCTACTAGTTTACAAAGCGGCAAAAGATAAGATAAAGGATCACAGGTTTGGGCGGCACCACCAGCGATACGCAGTTCAGACTCTGCATTGTCTCCCTACAACATTGACATTTCATCACGCAATTCGAACATGTAACACATCAGATATACACACAGCAAGCGGAGGACAAGAGAACAAAGCTCACATGAAACCGCAAAGTTTTCCATGATTTACCCCAGGTGAATTTGTCTTGGAGCTACGACTAGCAGTCTCCTAAATTCAGGAACAACTAATATCACAGCTACGATCTCAGTTGCAACACGAATGTTAGAGCAGATAACTCACAGTGCAACATCGAATGTTCAATGGCTAACATCAAAATCAAAGAGCGGCAGATGTTACGATTTACCAAAGCCGCTGCTCACATGCTCCTGGACAATCATCTGCAGCCGGCTCTGCATCATGTCGAAGGAGGTATAGGCAGGGAGGTTGAGCTTGTAGAAGCAGGTACCCGAGGTGGGGAGATGGTCGCAAGAGTTGGGTGACCTAAATATGGACAGCCTGGATCCGAGCCCGGAAAAACCATCGAACGGCAGATACTTCACCGAGGTCCAGAAGAAGAGTAGAAGCCTTTGCTGTTCAACCGTCATTGCTTTGACAACCTGTCATGTGAAAGATTTTCATTTTATTAGTATTCATGAAAATGTAACGCTAGATGTTGTTCTAATCTCAGGCTCCAATAATTTTGATAAATTTGTTAAATATGATCAAAATTCACCCAGTCAAAAATGTTAAAACCTTTGGTTAATTTGCTATTCGCGACATGAGAAAGGTTCTTTTTTTTTTTGGGATTCGACATGAGAAAGGGTTGGCCATACCTTCCAGAACCATATGACTTGGCAGCTTGTTTCTTTGTATGCACTGTAGTCAGTATGAGCTCTCCATTCTTTGACATCTATGGTGTCCTTGCTGCCACCAAGCATCTGATTAAAATCTTCGACATCCAAAGCCTCGAAGAAATATTTCGAGAGTTCCCATCTTCCGAACATGCTATTAAATCCAAAACTTAAATAAGCTAGTTGGTCTCTGGTGGAGTTCACAAATCTGTCTTGAATCAGTAGATGTATATAGTTGCTCCGATTCTCGCTATTTACAGCTGTATCCTTCCCTCCTGAGATAAGCTCGGTAACCCTCCTAGACCCTAACAACTCAATTTCTCGAACAAACGTAAGCCCCAATACGTTTGAATCCACAAGACTTGGGTCCATTTCTAGGATCTTTCTGCAGCTTGCATGCAGTGACGGATCTGCATCCGCAATATCATCCAGTGTGACTGGTCTTGCGGCCAGTAGCAAGAATAAGGTCCGGTCAAATAAAACTCCGACAGGTATATTGTGCATCAGGGCTAGTGCAATCATCCGTCCTGCGAACTGGTAGTACGGCAAGTGCAGAGGATCCACAACAGATGCTGCAATGCAGTCGGAAATGCAAGAGATTAGAAGGCATAAAAAGGAATTCCAACATTATTTAGATTTGGGAACTTCAAATGGTAACATGCCCCCACAGAGGCTAGCATATAGTGCCGTTCATACTAAAAAATGTCTCAATGACAAGTAGGACCGGCTATCTTAATGACATGTGGACCAGGATAGCATACAAAGGGTTTTAATTTGAGCCAATGACATACAATGTATTTTCCTTTCATACTAATGCAAAGATATGATGAATCAATCACTAACACAGAGGAAACTAATAACAGAGTTAACAATTGGATAAAAAAGGATAATTGAATAAGTAAAAAATAATTCCATTAACAATCTACCTAAATGCCTAGAAAAGGATAAATTGAATAAGTAAAAAATAATTCCATTGGCAAGTGTTTTATAATTAAGCCTCTCTCTCACACACACAGAGGACACACGCGCGCACACACACACACACATTGCACACACGCACTGACACGTTTTATAATTAAGCCTCTCTCTCACACACACAGAGGACACACGCGCGCGCACACACACATTGCACACACGCACTGACACGTGCGCGCGCAATGTTTTTCTTAGATTTTACCAATGCAGGCTGATATCTATATGTTGAACTACAATTTACCTGACCGTGATTTTGACAGTCTGAATCGAAAAATTGGAAAAAGTCCGTAACCACATAAAGTGCATCACCAAATTGAAACTACGATCATGCCATTATACTAAAGAGCACAGTTCAGGGTTGCAGGAGTAAAAAAGACAAGCAAATTTATGAGATGGCCACGATACGAGAAGCAAATTACTCACTTGGATTCACGAAGAACCTTCGCCTGTCAGACGGGCACGCGGAGAAGAGGACTTGGCGCGGGTTGAACAGGGCCTGGAACACCATGCAGAACCACTCTTTCCGCACCCCGGGTCCCGTGGCGTACTCGTGCTTGAACTCCACGAACAGGCCAGCGCGAAGCTTCTCCGGCGCCGCGTGAGCGATGTACCGGAACGAGTCGGACAGCAGCCGCGACCGATCAACGAGCATCGCGTGCGGCGTACTCGTGTTTGTTGTTGCCGCGGCCAGCTTCGGCAGCACGGTCATGGCCAGGTGCCTCCGCGCCTCGAAGCCGAGGAGGTCCCTGTGCCTGGCGACCCAGCCGGCGCTCTGGGTCCACTCCGTCCCGGGGAGGCCCATCACGATCGCGCGTGTCGCCTCGTCGTGCGCCGTCAGCGTCGCCCGCAGCGCGCCGCGGAGCTCGGGCCACGCGTGGTCGGTCTCCGACCACGCGTCCAGCTCGACCAGCACAGCCCAGATGGAAGGCACTGCGGCCGTCCACCTGCGCCGCGCGCTCAACGACGCCGCCGCCACGTGCTGGGCCCACGTCTTCCTCGTGTCTAACATGGCCATGCACTCGTCGGCGCTCCTGAGCAGGGACACGAGCGTCTCGTACAGCGCCGTCCGCCACGGGCGACACGGCCCGTGGGCGTCCGGCTCCGGCAGCTGCCGGCGCAGCGCCGTCGAGAAGGCCTTGAACTCGGCCAGGTACTTGTTAGCTTCCGCCGGGCCACGGCCGTACGCGCCGCCGATATGCGCCGTGACAGCGCTCGCCGTCTCGCCGACGAACCGGGTTAGCTGCGCGGCCACCAATTCCTGAGGTATGCCAAGCCAGCACACCGGTTTCCACTCGGGGACGACGAGGGTCGCCGCGAGCGCGCACCGCAAGTCGGCGTAGAGTGGGTCGCCCTGGCGCGCGCCGGCGGCGATGGCGCAGCTGAACTCCAGGAGCAGCGGCGCCATGCACACCCTGACAATGCCGTGCTCCGGCAGGGCGGTTGGGGGAGGGAGGAAGCGCCGCATGGTGCGCTCGGCTCCGAAGCGCCACGCCGCGTGCCCGGAGAGGTAGAGGTGGCCGAGAACGCCGGCGGCGTCGCTGCGGAGGAAGACGCTCAGGATGTCGGCGACCGGGCCCAGGGGGCTGATGGGCTTCCTCCCGTGGGCGTGGCGGATCGCATTTCGGAAGAAAATGTTGACGAGCTGGTCGAGGGACGCGGCGGCGGCCTGGTGGCCGGTCGCCGCGAGCCTTGCCACGTGGGCGACCTCCTTCGCGAGGTTCCGCGAGTCGAGGTGCGGGGTGGAGACGAGCCGGGCGGTCACGTGGAGCGTGGCGCCCGGCGGGAGGCCGAGCTCACCGATCGTCGACTCGCGCGGGAGGTCACGGCCGGCGTACAAAACTTGCAGATCTCCCCGGCGGGCGACGCCAACCCCGAGGCGGCCAAGCACCGAGCCCACCGTGTCCTCCCGCTGCGCCCGGACGACGGTGGTCCGGGAGTCGATGTTGCGGAGCAGGAGCTGGACGGCGCCAGGGGCAGCGGCCGAAGAGTCGGGTTCCGAAGCGGTGGTGGGCGGAGCCATGCGTGGTCAGTTGGGGGAAGGGGAAAGTCCGATCGAGGTCCCGGGGACCTTTATTGGGGTTTTGCTAGCCCGCCGACCCGTCAAGGGGGGATTTATAAGGAAAGCACCAAACCCACACCCGGGTTCACATCAGGAAACGACTACTTTCTGTTCGGATTTGGTCATAGTTTATATTAGGAAAACAGAGATATCTCGGTCTATCATGTGAATTCTCATTGAAACTTTAGCATTCCCATAGCTGCCAAGTTGGTGAGAACGCGGGTGAGGGAAAAAAACGCTCACCCTCTTTTGGGTAAACGTTATTATAACCCGATAAAACATGCCAAAATTAGATGGCACCGTCTCAAGTATAGCGTGAAGTTTGAAATTCTTTGATCCACATGTTTCAAATGTGTATTCAAATATGATTTCTTTGCATTCATTTTCTTTCCAATAAATAAATAAAGGGACAATTGCGCCATTGCCCCTATTCTGGAGTCTAACTGCAGAAATGCCCCTCTTTTTTGCATTTTGCACGTTTGCCCTCCTTTTTTGAAAGTGAACCTGCCGTTTGCCCCCGCGTGAGAGGCTGCCGTTTGTGCCGATTGAATTAAAATCCAAAAATTAGATGGATAATGTGGAAGGCACAGGAACAGACGAAACTATCCTCCACTCACCCTCTCTCTTTCCTGTGCGAATCCTCCTCTCTGCTGCTCACCCCGATTCCCTTCCCTCTCTGCTCCCGTTCTTGCACGAACCCTAGGCGGTGTCGATTGAAGCCATGGCGGCGGCACAATCTGTCAAAGCTGCGGGGCAGTGGAATTAGCGACGCGGCGTCATCTGCTCACGCGCGCGCGCATCTGGACGCAGGGGGCGGTGCGGCGTCGCCTTGCGCGCGCATCTGGTCGCAGGTGGCGGGGCGGCACGTTCCTGTGCAGGGGGCAGGGGCGGCTTGACCTGGGCGCGTGCATCTGGGTGCACGGGGCGGCGCGGCGCGTTCCTGCGCAGGGGGCGGGGGCGGCGCATCTGGGCGCAGGGCCGGACATTGGTGCCCCAGCAGGAAGTCTCGGCCAGCAGGACGACATGGAGATGATTCCTGCAGATCCTAGATTTTTGAAAATATTGTTGTATTGCTGTCCAAATTTGAAATTTATCAAAATCTAGTCAAAATGCTGTCGAAATACAGTCAAAATGCTGTCAAATTTCAAATCATTGCCAAATTTATTTTTGAATTTTGTAAAGTGTTGATGTTACAATTTTGTTCTGAAATGGGGGCATCTATGCAAGTCTGTTCGAAAAATAGGGGCAATGGCGCAAAGGGCAGAATTGTCCTTTTCTCATATTCTTAACGGTGTTAAGTGCTCCAAACAGAGTAGGGGCAACCCCATGGTTCAGTTTCAAAAAGTAAGGGCAAACGTGCAAAGTCGAACAAAGAGGGTCATTTCTGCAGTAAGGCTCCAAAGTAGGGGCAATGGCGCAATTGCCCCATAAATAAATAGAACAAGACTACAATTGCATATATTTTGCAAGGAAAAATAGAGGCATTTATGTCGCAATAACAATATTTGAGCACTGTTTTACCATGTAAAAAAAAGAGGCATGCCAAATTTTACATTGTGGAGTAAAATCTCAATGATGTTTTTATCATACGGTTTGCAACCACTTAAGGATTATACTAGGATGGTAATGGTTTGTAAGGATTATTGCTATCTAGATAATCTTCAATAATCTTTTTGCTTGACAATGATAGCTAGCAACTATTTGCTTCTCATTCAACATTTGGGCATGTCTATGAAATTTTAGCATTCCCAAAGCAATAAAGTTGGTGAGAACACGCGTGAGAAAGAAACGCTCACCCTCTTTTGGCGTAAGCGTTATTCTAACCCGATAAAAACTTGCCAAAATTAAATGGCACCGTCTCAAGTATAGCATGAAGTTCAAAATTCTTTGATCAACATGTTTCAAATGTGTCTTCAAATTATGATTCCTTTGCATCCATATTATTTCTAGTCAAATAAATAGAACAAGACTACAATTGCATATATTTCCAAGAAAACAAATAGAGGCATTTAATCAGAAATTTGGAGCATTGCTTTATCATGTAACAAAAAAAAGAGGCATACTAAATTTTATATTGTGAAGCAAAATCTCAACGATGTTTTTATCATACAGTTTGCATCCACTTTAGAATTCTACTAGGATGGTAATGAAGGCTTATTTCTACCTAGATAAACTTGAATAATCTTTTGGCTTGACAAGGATATTTAACAACTATTTGCTTCTCATCCAACATTGGCATGTCTATGAAATTTTAGCATACCCAAAGCAATAAAGTTGGTGAGAAAGTGGTTGAGAATAAAAACGTTCGTCCTCTTTTGGCGTAAGCATCATTCTAACCCGATAAAAACTTGCCAAAAATAAATGGCACCGTCTCAAGTATAGCGTGAAGTCCGAAATTCTTAGATCAACATGTTTCAAATGTTTATTCAAATTATGATTCCTTTGCATCCATTTTCTTTCCAATTAATAAATAAATAGAACAAGACTATAATTGCATATATTTTGCAAGGATAAATAGAGGCATTTATCTCGCAATCAGAAAATTTGAACACTGCTTTATCATGTAACAAAAGAGGCATGCAAAATTTTACACTGTGAAGTAAAATCCCAATGATGTTTTTATCATATGGTATGCATCCACTTTAGGATTCTACTAGGATGGTAATGGTTTGTAAGGATTATTCCTACCTATATAAACTTCAATATTCTTTTTGCTTGACAATGATAGTTAGCAACTATTTGCTTCTCATCCAACATTCGCCATGTCTATGAAATTTTAGTATTCCCAAAGCAATAAAGTTGGTGAGAACGCGGGTGAGAAAAAAAACGCTCGCCATCTTTTTGCGTAAGCGGTATTCTAACCCAATAAAAAGTTGCCAAAAATAAATGGCATTGTCTCAAGTATAGCGTGAAGTCCGAAATTCTTTGATCAACATGTTTCAAATGTGTATTCAAACTATGATTCCTTTGCGAGCGCGTGAACACACACACACACACACACACACACACACACACACACACACACACACACACACACACACACACACACACACACACACACACACACACACACACACACACACCAAGTGAAAGATTGAACTCAAACGAAAATGATAATATCTTTGTTAAGGAATGTGTTGAAGGTTCCTAAAATTCTTGAGTGTTGGATTGAATATCCCCAAGCCTTAAAGTACATTATTCATCTCTCAAATTCTTGTCGCAATAAATAAATTGGAGCATGCTTTATCTCTATCATTTTTTTATAAAAAAAAATAGGCATGCCAAATTAAACGTTGTGAAGTAAAATCGAAGTGATGTTTTTATCATACTGTTGGTATCCAGCTTTAGGATTCTACTAGGATGGAGTCGGTTTATTAGGCTTATTGCTATCAAGAAAAACTTCAACAATCATTTGGATCGACAAGGATATTTAGCAACTATTTGCTTCTCAGCCAACATTCGGCATGTCTGTGAAATTTTAGCATTCCCAAAGCCGTCAAGTTGACAAGAATGCGGGTGAGAAAAATGCTCACCCCCTTTTTGCGTAAGAGTTTTGCAAACCCGATAAAAAATTTGCCAAAATTAAATGGCCCCGTCTCAAATATAGCGTGAACGAGGAGAGAGATGGAGAGAAAGCTGCATTAAGAAGCGAGAATGATAATAAACTGGAAACAATGGCACTTAAAGTGGAACAGAGCGAGTAGTTAGTATGAGCTCTCTATTCTTTCACATATATAGTGTCTTTGCTTCCACCAAGCATATGATTAAAATCTTCAACATACGAAGCCTCAGAGAAATATTCCAGGAGTTCCCATCTTCCAAACATGCTATCTAATCCAAAACTGAAATAAGCTAGTTGGTCTCTGGTGCGGTTCACAAATCTATCTTGGGTCAGTAGATGTATATACATTTTTTTTTTGACCTAACAGCAGGGGAGCCCCCTACTCATTTTTTATAAATTTTAAAAGAATATTTACATGGTACAAGGCCGTAGGCCCAAAGAAGACCCTAAAGAAAAGTTTTATCGTATATTATATAACCACTCATCCAATAGAATCTTAAGGGAAGGTTTAACCTTCAAGGCAACCAACTCAAACTCCTTCTTGAACTCTATCTTCCATCTGTTGAGAGATAAGGTTTTATGGTAAAAAATTATGTTGTTCCGATGACACCATATGCTCCAGCACGTCACAATAAGGACTTCTGTGAAAATTGTGCTATTGAAGGCTTGCTTGGCAGCTAGAAGCATCTCTGACGGCTCCAATGTGTGATCCCAGTTGATTCCCAAAAACTGCCACTTGCTCCGATTCTCGCTATGTACAGTTGTATCTTTCCCTCCTGAGATGAAGTCGGTAACCACCTTAGACCCTAACAACTCAGTTTCTCGCACAAACGTAAGTCCTAGTACGTTTGAATCCACAAGACTATTTCTAAGATCTTTTTGCAGTTTTCATGCACTGACGGATCTGTATCCCCAATGTCATCCAGTGTGACTGATCTTGCGTTTAGTAGCAAGAATGAGGTCCGGTCAAATAAAACACTTATATTTATATTGTGCATCAGGGCTAATGCAAATCATCCGTCGTACGAACTGGTATATAAGGTATAAATTAAAGGTACTTCCAACATTATTTATATTTGTGAACTACAACTGGTAACAAGCCCCCACAGAATTCCTCAAAAAAAAAAAAAAAAGTCCCCCACAGAGTCTAGCAGACGGTGCTGTTCCTACTAATGCAAAGTTGTGGTGAATCAATCACTAACATAGACAAAACTAATAACGGAGTTAACAATTCAATAAAAAAGATAGCAGAATTAAGTACAACAATATTCCATCAACAATGTACCTAAATGCCTAGATAAAAATAAAACTGAATCTCGGTCTCGAAAAGAAACTAGCAGGACTAAGACACACATGCGCACAATGTTCACCTCTAAACTTTTGGCAAGTGCCCCCCCCCCCCCCCCCCCTTCACACACACACACACACACACACACACACACACACACACACACACACACACACACACACACACACACACACACACACACACACACACACACACACACACACACACACACGTGGCGGGTTACATGTAGGAAGAAGTTCTTGACATTCTGGTCAAGGGATGCCGTGGTGGCGACCTCCTTCGCTAGGTTCCATGAGTTGGGTTGCAGAGTGGAGAGGACCTGTTTTGTCATGTGGAGGGTGGCGTCCGGCGGGAGGCCGAGCTCGCCGATCATCCCTCGTCCAGGAGGTCCTTGCCGGCATACACAACCCGCATATCGCTATTGCGGGCAACGACATGCCCGGGGTGGCCGTCTCTCCTGCTGTGCCCGGACAACGGTGGCCCGATAGTTGATGACAGATGCGGCAGCTGAAGAGTCGGGCTTCAGAGCGACAACGGTTGTGGGAAGAACCATGCGTGGTCTGTTGGGGAGGGGGGAAAGTCCGATCGAGGTCCCGGGGACCTTGATTGAGGTTTTGCTAGCCTGCCGATCTGTAAGAGGAGGGGGGGGGGGGGTATCAAGCAGCAAGCAACCAATTTCTGTTCATATTTGGTTAGGGTTTATATGAAGAAAACAGGGATTTATTGGCCATTTGTGTCTGACCAGAACTTTTGGAATTTGGTATGTAAAGTGAAATCCCAATGAAGCTTAAGAATTTTAGCATTCCTAAAGCTACCAAGTTGGCAAGAATGCGGGTGAGAAAAACACTTTCCCTCTTCTTGGGTAAGCGTTTTGCTAACCCCATGATATTTTTATCATACGGTTTGCATCCACCTTTAGGATTCTACTAGGATGGAGTTGGTTTGTAAGGCTTATTGTTATCAAGGAAAACTTCAAAACGCCCCATCTCAAATGTTCGCCCCATTTTTGCGTAAGAGTTTTGCTAACCCGATAAAAATTTGCCAAAGTTAAACGCCCCATCTCAAATATAGCGTGAACTCCAAAATTCTTAGATCTACATGTTCAAATGTCAATATAAGCTAAAGGTGTATTCAAAACATGATTCCTTTGCATCCATTTTGTTATCAATTAAATAAATAGAACAAGACTACAATTGTCCATATTTTGCATGAAAATAGATACTTTTATGTTGCAATCAGAAAACTAGATCACTGTTCTATCATTAAAAAAACCATGCCAAATTTTACATTGTGAAGTGAAATCACAATGATGTCTTTTGTATCAAGGTCTGCGTCCACCTTTAGGATTCAACTAGGATCGAGATGGTTTTTAAGGCTTCTTGCTACCAAGATAAACTTAAATAATATTTTGTCTTGACAAGAATATTTGGCTACTATTTGGCTTCTCAGCCATTTTCGGCATGTCTATAAAATTTTAGCACTCCCAAAGCTGCGATGGCGAGAATGTGTGTGAGAAAAATGCTCAACCGCTTTTTGAGTAAGCTGCAAATTAAGTAAGATGGTATTGTGTTGTATGTAGCGTGAAGTCCACAATTCTTAAATCGTCATGTTTCAAATGTCGATATAAAAATTATGATTCTTTTGAATCCATTTTATTTGCAATGTAATAAATAGAACACAACTACAGTTGCCTATATTTTGCTAGAAAAAAATAGAAACATTTATGTTGTAATCAGAAACTTGAGCACTGCTCTATCATTTAACAAGAGAGGAGTCAGGCCAAAGTTTACATTGTGATATGTGAAATCACAATAACGTTTTTGAATCAAATTAGACTGCATGGACCTTTAGGATTCTACAAAGATGGAGATTATTTTTAAGGTTTATTACTAAAGAGAGAAACTTCGTCAATCTTTGGCTTGACAAGGACATTTTGGCTACTATTTGCATCTCAGCCAACTTTCAGCATGTCACTGAAATTTTAGCATTCCCAAAGCTGGTTGAGAATGCAAATGATTAAAATGATCCATGATGTGCGCATGTATTTTGACCGCTTGGTAAGCTAGCGAAACCGCGAATCAGTTAATGATCCATGCTTTGCATGTCAATTTGATAGCTTAGAAGAACCATGGTAAATTTAGATGGCAGTAGATTCAGAGGTAGAATTAATTTGAATAAATCTTGTATTAATGAGCTTCAAATGAGAAAGTGTAGAAAAATTGTGATGTTTTTCAATGTCTTCGTTGTAATTAATTATACAAAGCAAGACCACTCTTGGTTGTATTTTACAAAAAAAAGGCATATGGGTCCCGTATGTCATACTTAGAGGACTGGCAAGAAATGCTCTTTCATATCAAATTAGAAACATAGAAAATGTACAATATTATTTAAAAAAAGTAAGATGAAAATGTTTGATGTTACTCATATTAATAATTAAACTATAGTCAGCATGTCATCTTCGCGCGGCATGATCTCATTCTAGATGACCAAAACACTCTTCTGCTTATTTGCGTAAGTTTTTTGTTAAGTCAATAAAAACTTGCCTCGTCTCAGAGATAGCGTCATGTCCAGATTTCTTATGTTTCAAATGTCAATGCTATATGCAAATTATGCTTCTATTGCTTCCACTTTCTTTTGCAATCGAATAAATAAAACAAGACTCAATTGTCTATATTTTGCAAGAAAAATAGAGACAATTATGTCATAATCAGAAAATGGGAGTACTACGCTTTCATTTAACAAAACGGAACCAGGCCAAACTTTACGTTATCAAGTGAAATCCCAATGAAGTCTTTTTTTATCAAATGGTCATCCACTGTAGGATTCAACCAGCATGGAGATGGTTTTTAGAACTTATTAGATTTCTACCAAGGGAATTGTGAACAATTTGTTTGGCTTGAGAGGGATATTTGGGTGTGCTATCAGCTTCTCAACTAACTTTCGGCATGTCTGTAAAAATTTATCATTCCTAAAGTTGTAAAAATGTTGTGCGTTTTGCGCATATATTATGCCAGCCTAGTAAGCTAGCGAGATGTGAGAATGGGAACGACGCGCCATGCGGAGAAACGGCTTACTAGGAAGCCATATTTTTATTTTACTCCATCCGTTCCAAGTTATAAGATATTTTTTATTTTTAAATATCACGTTTGATCGCTCGTCTTATTTAAAAAAAAAAAACTAATCAGCCTTGAACAGCCGGGAGCTCCATGCGGCGACGATCGGGCCAGCTGGGCCTTCCGCCGGACGCCATGCTCCACGTGACTCGGCCTTCAAGTTGTTTCGAGCCAAAGCCTATCGGGAGCCCATAAGGCCGGTTCACTTGCAAACCAAACCCATTTCTAACCCCAAATTCCCTGGCCGCCGGATGGATGGGATTGGGCTCCCCCCGACGACCCACTGCCCAAGGAATTATCGGGTGCGTTCGATCGTTCGTTCTGCTCCCATCCAATCCACCTGTCCCGCCTGACTGACTGAACAACAATCATCTTGTCGTCCCGAGCCAGTCGGCGTCGCTTTCACCCCGGCCGAGGTTTCTCGCGGTGGTTGGCGAAGCGGCATTGCGTGATTGGTGGACGAAGCCGCGTACGTGTCGCCCACACATGGCTCCGGACCAGGCGTCACGGGCCGAACCATCATCAATCGCTCGTTCCATGTCCTGGTCCACCTCGTCCTATTGTCTGGGTCAGAACGTTATGGAGAGCATGTAACCGGCCGGCCATGGCAGCCGGCGTGGACACGTGAGAGGTCGCGAAGAAGCCAGACCACCCACGGACCCTTCTTCTTGGCACGAGAGCGAGCTTCTTCAGCTGACAGGACTGAGTAGACGTAGGGCCCCGGTTGGAGGTTGCCGATGCGCCGCAGATACTCCTGATCAGTCTCCGTCGTGTTTGCACCACGATGGAGCAAGTGGTGTGCGAGTTTGGGTCTTTGGGAAGCTGGAGCAAGTAGCGCAGGGTTAGGCTGGAATGGCATGGCACAGCATCCGCCACTCGCGTAGGGGAAGAACAAGATTCGCAGCAACGACCGTTAACCATCGATCAACAGTAGTGACGTGCTTTTGCCAAATCCGTAAAGATGCGGGTCGTGCGCATCCCTGTCAAGGGAGGACCGGAATTCATTTCTTCACGGTCCATCCAAAACCTTTGCCTCGTATATGTAGGCTGGTGACCGCTTGCCTTTTTTTTTCGAGGAAAAGAGAGCTTTATTGATTACACAGGTAGATGATTACAATCCTGGGCAACCAGTCCCTCAACACATCGAGGCGTCCGCTCACGCCACACAGCAGAGTGGACATTGCGCTTTGCCATTTGTGCGAGCTCATGTGCGGCCATATTCCGCTCTCTTCTCACAGCCTGGAAAAGCACATCAGGCAAGTACGAACTACTACTTCTAATCTCTCTACAAAGAAAAACAAGAGAAGACTTATCAGGAAGGCTACTGTTAAGCGCCGCCACAATATTTTGGCAGTCCGTCTCAACAATGGTCTTCTGTCGGCACCACTCCGTCGCTAACTGGACACCTTCTAGGCAAGCTCTTGCCTCAACCTCCTCCACTGATTCAGCGTCGAAGACAGCTCTCCACGCAGAAAGAACAACCTGTCCAATCTCATTCCTGATGATGATGCCGAGGCCTGCCAAGCGCGAGCCGGGATCAAATGCTGCATCCACGTTCGCTTTGCACCAACCCGGAGGTGGTGGCGACCACCGCAAGATCGTAGCATTGGCCGTCTTCTTCTCTCTGTTCCGGCGCCTGCGCTCGCTGTCAGACAGGATGCTCTGCTTCCCCTTTACATCACAGCACTCGCCCGGTTGTCGGACAGCCAACAGTAAGCTTTCGTAGGAGCGCAGAAACTGAACTGACGCGCTAATCGGCAGCC
The DNA here is from genome assembly GCA_007726485.1 of Eragrostis curvula. Lineage (NCBI taxonomy): Eukaryota > Viridiplantae > Streptophyta > Magnoliopsida > Poales > Poaceae > Eragrostis > Eragrostis curvula. The sequence continues at coordinate 6,691,653 of RWGY01000051.1, read as the reverse complement.
ACTTTCCCTTGTGAATCAATTCATTACGCACGAACCAGGCTCTCCACATCATCAGTGCCGTACGCGCACACACCTCGGGGTCTGAATTCGCCAACAGCAGCAACAGCCAATCTGGCCCATTATAACAGAGGACATCTTCAGGTGGCAGGACCCAGACTTCACGCAAAGCATCGCGAAGTCCTTTAGCGTGTGGGCATCTGACCACTGCATGAAAACCTGATTCAGCTTCCAACCCGCATATAGCACAAGTATTAGTTGTCATTCGCTTCCATTTATTCAGTTTTGTGGCTAGTCCTTCCTTGATCAGGCGCCAGACAAAAATCCTCACTTTCTGTGGGACTTGCAACTTCCAAACATGCTTCCATAGCGGCCTATCTCCCATTGGGTTTGCACTTGAACTTGGCAGCACGTTCTCTTGATCTCTCGCCTGTAAGGCCAGACGGTAAGCACTCCTAACTGTAAAAATGCCAGTTCTTTCATAGTGCCACGCAAGTACATCTTCATGCTCAGTAGCCGGAATCTTGATGCTCTTAATAATTGCCGCATCATGGGGAAAGAAGACCCGGTCAATCATCCTCCAGTTCCAAGACTTGGAATCCTCATTCATAAGTTGTGCAACCCGTCTTACACGGCACGGCCTGATGGTGCCAGTAATTTTCAGACACGACTGACGCGGCAACCAGTTATGTCTTCTAATATTGATACTTTGGCCATTCCCGACACGCCATATAAGGCCTTTTTTCAGTAACTGAAGCCCATGCTCAATAGCTCGCCAGGTGGGAGAGGTATTTGTCGGGAAAACCGTGTCCAGGATGTCCATTTGGGTAGTACTTCGCCTTCATCACCCGTGCACATAGGCTACCAGGACAGTCTACTAGTCTCCATGCTTGTCTAGCGAGGAGAGCTTGGTTGAACATCTTGAGATCTCTGAATCCCATGCCTCCATAGCCTTTAGCACTGACAAAATTACTCCATGCCAGCCAATGAGTTTTTCTCTTGCCATTCTTGGAGCCCCACCAAAAATTCCTTATAATCTGTTCTAGTTCATCGCATACACCATCCCGCAACTTGAAAACACTCATGATGTAAGTAGGAATAGCTTGGGCAACTGACTTAATCAATACCTCATTTGCTCCCATCGACATGTCACGCTCCATGTACAGCTGCATACGCTTACCCAGTCTCTCTCGGAGGGGCTGGAAGCGCTCGGCCTTCATCCGTCCATTAGGCGTTGGCAGGCCCAGATACTTAGGTTCGAAAGCAGTCTGATTTGTTCCCAACACCCCTGAAACACTTGCGATGATCGACGGATTGCATGTTTCTGTAAAGAGCACGGAGCACTTTGATTGGTTCACCAACTGCCCCGTAAATCGACAGAAATCTGCGAGCACCTGTTTCACATGTTCTGCCTCGGCTACATTAGCTTTCATGAAAAGCAAGCTATCATCTGCAAACAGGAGATGGGAAATACCCGGCGCCCTTCTTGTTACCTTCACTGGAGAAATTGCTTGTTCCGACACTGCCTTATTCATCAGTAAAGAGAGAGCATCAGCCACCAGCAGAAATAAATAAGGTGAAAGTGGATCACCTTGGCGCAGGTCTCGTGTAGGTTGGAAGGTGTCCAGACGAACACCATTGAAGCAAACAGCATATCGGACAGTGGAAACACACTCCATCACCCACTGAACCCATGTACTGTGAAAGCCCAGATGCTCCAAAACTCTTTTTAGGAAAGCCCAGTCCACACGATCGTACGCCTTCGACAAATCCAATTTATACGCATTGAAATTATCATCAACATTCTTGTTCTGGTGGATGGTGTGAATACACTCAAAAGCCAACAAAGCATTATCAGTAATCAACCTTCCCGGGATGATAGCACTTTGATTTGGTGATACAATATCTTGCAAAAGAGGTCTCAATCGATTTACCATGCACTTAGATACTATCTTATAGATAACATTGCAGAGGCTGATAGGACGAAAGTCCTTTAATTCCACAGGGTACTGTACCTTTGGGATGAGCACAATCGATGTATCATTGACCCCCTCTGGCATTTGACGTGTTCTGAAAAATTCTTTTACGGCATGAATAATATCCTCCTTCAGCTCTCCCCAATTACGTTGGAAAAACGGGCCGGAAAACCGTCAGGACCACTTGCCTTTCATCATACGTCTAGCAGAACAGTACTATAAGCGGTTCGTTAATCAATCACATGGATGATTGTGTTTAACTAGTACAATTATTCAAGCAACTTGTGTCTTGGATCGAGGGCATCATGATGGAGTCTTATTTTTTTCTCTCGCCGATGCTCGTGGCATGCATGATTCAGCCTGTTCGCTTCGCTGCGAAGCAGCCGTTTTACTGTAGCAGCTGCAGAAGAAATAACTGCGAACACTGTAGCTGCTGCAGAAGAAATAACTGCGAACACTGTAGTTGCTGCAAAACAACCGCTGCAAAGCAGCGAAGCGAACATGCTGAATTATTTATTACGCTAGCAACATGGAGACGGGTCCAGATCGAGACGACGGCCCGCGCGCGTCTCCCAACAACCACACGCGCGCCGCCGAGTCCGTCGTCCCGCCGGACCAGCAGCGATCGCCGCCCTACTCGTTCGCCATGTGTGGTGTGGACATGGAACACGAGCTGAGCCAGCTACTAGTTCGCATCAGTATGCCGCAATCGCAGCGGCATCCGGTACTGTGCTGCATTGGGTGGTTGAGTCGAATGGAACGGCCACATCCAATTGCCAGACATATCCTGATCTGATGGCATCGATCGATGGATGGGTCCGATGATTGTGCCCGGCCACCTTCGTCGGTGCCACGTACGATGAAGCTGTGTGGCGTGCATTCGATGACCGGCGACAGGTGGCCGTCGACGTCCGGATTTGCATCTACTAGGTTGGAGCAAATGAGCGAATCGCGCCCTTAAAGATCTTTCAATACGCCGCTCGTTTGTCGTGGTTACGAAAAAAATCTTAAACACTTGCAGTTGCAGATTAGTTGTGTAATTGTTTGTATGGTGTAGCGACCACTGAGCCCACCAATACACCCGAGCTGGAGCTATCACACACGTGTTAGCATGGCCACAGCTCGAGTCCAAGGCGGAAGCGCAACCTCCGGCGACTTACCACGCTCGAGCAGTCGATCGACAGCATCGCTGTCACATGTTCTGAGTTGTCGCGAGCTCGTGGTGGGGCGTCCTGATATTTCGAGGGTGCATGGGGAGGCGTCCTCGATGACGGGGAGAGCAGAAAGGTTCGGCCCAAGGCATCGTAGACGGACAGCATAACAAATTGCCGCTAGATCACGAATTCAGGCTCGTGTTGTTGCTTGTTGCTGAAAGAGTCTTTGGAGCAGTTGTTATGCATACAACCGTATGCATTTGTTGCTGAAAGAGTCTTTGGAGCATTTGTTAAGCAGATAATAAAATGCATACACGGTTGCTGCAACGGAATCACTTTGAGTCATCTTTACCCATTATCCGACTACGAAATGGTACTGTCAAACGAACAGCTCTAGCGATAATTCAGTGGTCAGAGCTAAAACGTCTGACGTGGCGCGCGGGGACCAGAGACAGACAGGTGGGGCCAACGTGCCACGCGGCGACAGCCCACGGGCTCCGGATTTCCTGGCCGTCGAGCACTCCACATGGCCGCATGGGCAGCGGCGGCAGAAGAGGATACAATTCTCCTGCCTGGCAAGCGGAACAACGAATTTCTCGTTTGTTTCATGCGGTAAACACTCGCTCCATTTTAAAAGCTTCGCGCGGCGGCTATAAAGTCAGCCAGCCAACTAGCCAAGACGAGCTAGAAGCCGGCGCCGCCACGCCTCAATCAGCGAGCTTTGATCGAAAAAACCATCGACCCTGTTGTTGGTCGCCGTGCCGTGGCAATGGACAAGCACGGCGACCTCGGCGGGAGCTCGTCGGAGGACGTGGAGGCGCCGCTGCTTGCAAAGGATGATCGGGAGGAGGAGGAGCGGCGGCGGCGGCCGCCGGCGTCGCTGGTGCGCGCGCTGCTCGCGCACCGGTACGCCGCCGTGGCGTCCGGGCCGGCGGCGTGCGCGGCCGTGTGCGCGGTCGCGGACCTCGGCGGCGGGCACCGCGAGGCGCGCAACATGCTGGGCGTGCTGGCGTGGGTGTTCCTGTGGTGGGTCACCGGCGCCGTGCCGCTCGCCGTCGCGTCCATGGCGCCGCTCTTCCTCTTCCCGCTCTTCGGCGTCGCCTCCGCCGACGCCGTCGCCAAGGCGTACATGGGCGACGTCATCTCCCTCGTCCTCGGCAGCTTCATCCTCGCCCTCGCCATCGAGCACTACCAAATCCACCGCCGCCTCTCCCTCAACGTGCGCCTCCTCCTCCGAGCCTTAATAATAGTAGCTGCTAGCACGACACTTGTCACTCTCAAAATTCTTGGTTTTTTTTCCCGCTCGCAGATCACGTCGCTGTTCTGCGGCGACCCGGTGCGGCCGCCGCTGCTCCTCCTGGGGATCACCGGCACGACCATGTTCATCAGCATGTGGATCCACAACACGGCGTGCACGGTGATGATGATGCCGGTGGCGACGGGCATCCTGCAGCGGCTCCCGCGAGGCGACGGCGACGGCGACGGCGACGACGACGCCGGCGGCGGCAGCCGCGAGGTGCGGCGGTTCTCCAAGGCGGTGGTGCTTGGCGTGGTGTACGCGTCGGCGATCGGCGGGATGGCGACGCTGACGGGCACCGGCGTGAACATCATCCTCGTCGGGATGTGGTCGGCCTACTTCCCGGACCAGCCGCCCATCACCTTCAGCTCGTGGATGTCGTTCGCGCTCCCGTTGGCGCTGGTCGTGTTCTTGGCGCTCTGGGTTACGCTCTGCCTCATGTACTGCTCCAAGAACACCGGAAAGGCACTCTCGGCTTACCTGGACAGAAGTCATCTGAGAAGAGAACTCAGCTTGTTAGGTAAGTAAGTGTCATTATCCTCTGTTTTCCTTCACACACACCAAAAAAGAAACCCCCTCTGTTTTCCTACCCTGCAAACAATATGCTGACAGAGATTTGGTCAACTTACTGCAAAGTCTGAACATTTGGACAGCTCTGACTGGTCCACATTTAAATTCCTAGAGTCATATAAACAGTAATTCAGAAAATGTTTCTCATGAGATTTCTGCCGACAGGTCCAATGGCATTTGCAGAGAAGATGGTCTTGGCTGTCTTTGGGGTAACATCTAATTCATGTTCTATCCAATTGATCACATATGCGACTTGCTAGCTAGTAACAGAGTGAAATGGTGAAACTTTGCAGGGTCTGATCGTGCTATGGATGACCAGAAACCTTACAGATGACATACCTGGGTGGGGGGCTCTCTTCCACAACAAAGTTGGAGACGGAACAGTCACCGTAAGTGCAAAAACATACCAAAGTTATCCAGCAATGCATCACCCAACCTCACAATTCGCTTGCAATTCAGATCATGATGGCAACACTACTCTTTGTAATCCCAAGCCGGAAGAACGAGGGAGAGAAACTGATGGACTGGAACAAGTGCAAGAAGATCCAGTGGGATATCATCCTCCTCCTCGGCGCAGGCTTCGCCATCGCTGATGGCTTCAAATCAAGTGGCCTGACCGACATCCTCTCCGACGGGCTCATATTCCTCAAGGGGGCACCAACAATGGTGATCGTCCCTGTGGCCTGCATTGTCAGTGCGACCATCACGGAGTTCACCTCTGATGATTCAACCACGACGCTGGTGCTGCCTCTGTTTGCCGAACTGGCGAAGTCCATCGACGTGCAGCCAGCATTGCTTATGGTTTCTGGTGCCATCGGGGCTCAGCTGTCATACTTGCTGCCCACTGGATCACCGTCCAACGTTGTCGGGTTCAGTACTGGCCACATTACCATCAAGGATCTCGTGGCTACCGGGCTGCCACTAAAGATTGTCGGAATCGCAGCTCTGACGGTCTTGCTACCAAGTTTAGGTAAAAACTGCATAAATCACGATTTAGAATTAGTCACTCAATAACTTTGGTGTTTTTTTGCTGCTTTTTCCTGATGATACTCCTTGATAATGTGATCATGCAGGATCGATGATTTTCGGCTTCAACAGTGGATCGTAGATGCATGAATGCAAGTTTTGAACCATTCATTCTTAGTCCTGGTAGGATATATATTGAGTTTGTACAGTAAGTTTAATTGTGTTATATGTATATGTGCCCTTGTTGAGGAGTTACAGAGCAATACATTGTACAAGCATATTGAAGCTTGATTTCGAAAAAGCATATGACAAGGTGAAATGGCCCTTTCTACAACAAGTGTTGAGAATGAAGGGCTTCTCTCCTTTGTGGTGCTCATGGATTGAACAAGTAACCTCCAAAGGTAGTGTAGGAATTAAAGTTAATGATGATGTGAGTCATTATTTCCAAACCAGAAAAGGTGTTAGACAAGGCGACCCACTTTCACCTTTATTGTTCAACATAATAGTTGATATGTTGGCCATTCTTATTGCGAGAGCAAAGGACAATGGACAAATTAGAGGTGTTGTTCCACACTTGGTAGATGATGGCCTTTCTATTCTACAGTATGCAGACGATACAATCATTTTCATGGAAAATGATCTTAAGGAGGCTAAGAATATGAAGCTTTTGCTGTGCGCATTTGAGCAGTTATCTGGCCTTAAGATCAATTTTCATAAGAGTGAGATGTTTTGTTATGGTGCAGCTAAAGATTTGGAAAACGAATACTCACAAATTTTTGGTTGTGATATGGGTTCGTATCCTTTTCGTTATCTTGGTATTCCGATGCATCATAGGAAACTCAGAAACTCAGATTGGAAAGAAGTAGAAGAAAGGTTTCAAAAGAAGCTTAGTGGGTGGAAAGGAAAAATGCTTTCTGTAGGAGGTCGTTTGGTGCTTATTAATTCAGTCCTTAGTAACCTATCTATTTTTATGCTATCTTTCTTTGAAATCCCAAGAGCGAGTCTTAAGAAGTTAGACTATTACAGGTCTAGGTTCTTTTGGCAAAGTGATGGGCATAAAAAGAAATATAGGCTGGCTAGATGGGGAATTCTTTGTACACCAAAAGATCAAGGAGGTCTAGGAATTATAGATTTGGACCTACAGAACAAATGTATGCTTAGTAAATGGTTGTTTAAGTTGATAAATGAAGATGGGATTTGGCAACAAATTCTAAGAAATAAATACTTGAGAAATAAAACTATCACACAAGTTGAACATATGCCCGGGGATTCTCACTTTTGGTCTGGCCTTATGAAGGTTAAAAATGACTTTTTGAGAATGGGTAAGTTCAACCTAGGTGATGGTACTCAGGTTAGATTCTGGGAAGATGCGTGGTTTAATAACACTACGTTTAAAGAGCTTTATCCCAATTGTATAATATAGTTAGAAAGAAAAGTGCGACGGTAGCAACAGTGTTGAGAAGTAATCCTTTAAATGTGGCTTTCCGGCGATCTTTGGTGGGTATTAACTTGTTAGCATGGCAGCAGCTAGTAGCTACAGTTTCAAATATCCAACTCACGGATCAGAAAGACTTATTTTGGTGGTCTTTTCAACAAAATGGCAAATTTACTGTTCGTTCTATGTATAGAGCGCTTGCTATGCCTAATGTTGTACCACGTAAGCATTTAATGTGGAAGCTTAAGTTGCCCTTAAAAATAAAGATCTTTATTTGATATCTGTTAAAAGGAGTAGTTCTAACAAAGGATAATTTAGCGAAAAGACGATGGAAAGGTAGTGTGAAATGTTGTTCATGTAACTTGGATGAATCAATTCAACACCTTTTCTTTGATTGTCAAAGCGCTAGATTAATTTGGAGAATTGTACAAGTTTCTTTCAATATCTCACCGCCTACAGACATGCATCATATTTTTGGTAATTGGCTTATGGGGGTGGATAAGAAGCTCATGTACAAAATTTTAGTTGGAACATGTACTCTTTTATGGGCAATCTGGTTATGTAGAAATGATGTGGTTTTTAACAATGCACAAGCCGTTACTCCAATGCAGGTGATCTTCAGAGGGACATATTGGATTCGTTTCTGGACCATGCTGCAAAGGGAGGAGGAGTGACCCCATATGGCTTGGGGCTGTCGTGCGCTTGAGACCACAGTAATGGAGGTGTTTGCAAGAAATGGTTGGAGTTTTAGTAATATAATTGCTCCAGATTGAAGTTTCTGATATGGAGAACTTTTTAGCATTATCGTTCGTATCTTTTGAATTGACTTTTATCATGGTTGTAATAATGGACAGCTACATGTATCAATCGATACAGAGGCTGGAATATTAATGCATATTCCCTTTTCTAAAAAAAATGCAGTATGTAACTATATAGTTGAATCGCAACAAATTATAATATTTGTTTCATGATGGGAGGCGGTCAGAGAAATGGTGATGTCAACGAGAGCAACAGTTGTCTGTCTCCAGGAAACAAAATTGCACACCATTGATGATGACATAATTCGTGAGACTCTGGGACAGCAGTTTGTAGCACACTACTCATATCTGCCGGCTGATGGTATAAAAGGAGGGATACTAGTAGCAGTTTCAGAAAACCATTTCAGCTTGTTATCCACCTCGACGTCGCAAAATTGCATCACAGTGTGCATACAGATGTTGGATGATGGTCAGGAATGGCACTTGACAGGTGTGTACGGACCCCAAGGAAACCAAGAGAAGGTCGAATTTTTAGAAGAGCTAAAAAACACAAAATGCAAGGTGGGGGCAACATGGCTCATAGCAGGAGATTTCAATTTAATTTATAAAGCAGAGGATAAGAACAATGCAAGGCTTAACAGAAATTTAATGGGGAAGTTCAAGTCGGCCATTGACCATCTGGAACTGAAAGAGCTCAATTTAAATGGCAGGAAATTCACATGGACCAACGAACAAGAATGCCCCACCATGACCCGCATAGATAGAGTTTTTTGCACCGTGCAATGGGAGGAGATATTCCCAACTGCTCACCTGCAAGCGCTTGTCTCTCTACTGTCAGACCACTGTCCAATGTTACTACAGGGCGACACTAATCAGTTCAAGTATAAGGGTTTCAGATTTGAAGCGTATTGGGTACACATGCCTGGGTTCATGGAGACCGTCATGGACGCTTGGTCCAAGCCGGTGCAGGCCACGGATGCAATGCGGAAAATTCACATCAAGTTATCAAGAACGGCGAAGGCGTTGAGGAAATGGGAGAAAACCAATATAGGTAATATCAAGTTGCAGATTGCAGTGGCTAAACTAGTAATCTGGAGACTAGACGATGCACAGGAGCAAAGGCAACTGACGACACAGGAATTAGAATTCAGGAAAAGGCTAAAGCTAAAATATCAGGGCTTGCTGGCCATAGACAGCATCAAAGCAAGACAACGAGCGCGGCTTAGTAATATCAGATTCATGGACTACAACACCAAGCTCTTCCACATTAGAGCAAATGGTCGGAGAAGGAAAAAGCACATTCAGATGCTACAGACGGAGATAGGCATTGCCGTATGCCATGAAGACAAGGAGAAGGTGGTGTTTGATCATTTCACTGGACAGCTAGGTACAGCCTTGCACAGAAACCAGACAATAAACTGGGATGAGCTCGGATACACGCCTTTCCAGCTGCAAGAATTGGACATGGACATTACTGAAAATGAAGTGCAATGTGTAGTACAAGAGCTACCAAAGGAGAAGGCGCCTGGGCTGATGGCTTTATTGGTTTGTTTTTTACAAAATGTTGGGACATCATTAAAGCGGATCTAATCCATGTTTTTCACCAGCTCTCACAACTGAGAGGAAATTTGTTTGGCCTCCTAAACTCTGCAAATGTGGTACTACTGCCAAAAAAAGAACAGACGGCCAGGATAGTAGACTACAGACCCATAAGCTTGGTACATAGCATCGCCAAGTTATTCTCCAAAATCCTGGCAAATCGGCTTGCGCCCAAGCTGCAGGAAATTGTTTCGGTGAGCCAAAGTGCTTTCATCAAGAAACGATGCATACACGATAATTTCGTGTATGTCCAGGGGCTGGTTAAGGAACTACATGCAAAAAGAGGCCAGCGCTATTCATCAAGCTAGACATTGCAAAAGCTTTTGACTCGGTTTCTTGGGATTACCTCATGGAGTTAATGCAGAGACTCGGCTTTGGCAATAGATGGAGAGAGTGGATTAGCACTATTCTGTCCACATCAACTACAAGGGTACTACTAAATGGATGCCCTGGAAAACCGATACGACATCGAAGAGGCCTAAGGCAAGGTGACCCACTATCGCCAATGCTCTTTATCCTGGCAATCGACCCTCTACAAAGAATCTTGCAGGAAGCCACCAACAAAGGACACCTTAGGCCGGTTCTAGCGAGGTCGACAAAAGTTCGCAGCTCGCTCTATGCGGACGACGCAGCCATTTTCGTGGACCCTTGCAAGGAAGAGTTGCAAGCCCTGAGAACAATCCTAAACAATTTTGGAGAAGCATCAGGACTTGTGGCAAACCTAGACAAGACAGTGGTATACCCCATCAGATGTGAAGAACAAGATTTGGAAGAGTTACTCCAAGCTTTCCCGGCAAAATCACAAAACTTCCCTTGCACATATTTAGGACTGCCACTGCACACGCGCAAGCTAAGGAGAGTCGACTTGCAACCATTGATAGATAAGGTAGGGAGCAAGCTACCAAAATGGAGAGGGAAACATATGCCGAGGGCTGGCAGGGTGCAATGGGTGAAATCTGTGCTAACATCCACAGTAGCTTATCATGCTACAGTCATACCACTCCCGAAATGGGCAATTAAGAAAATTGACAAAATCAGAAGGGATTTCATTTGGAAAGGAGATGGAAAGTGTAGCGATAATCAGCCCACTCAAGGAGGGGTGTCACTCGTAAATTGGGGAATAGTGCGTATGCCAAAAGAACTAGGGGGCCTCGGAGTAATCGACTTGGAAAAATTCGGAGCGGCCCTGCGACAAAGATGGATTTGGCACTCGTGGAGTGAAGAAGAGAAACCGTGGAAAGGACTGCAAATCCCAGTAACAGAAACAGATAAGGCCCTCTTCGCGGCATCAACTAAAATCCGAGTCGGTGATGGTCAACGGGCAAGTTTTTGGCACAACAACTGGATAGCGGAAGTTCCTCTCAAAGAACTAATGCCGCACCTGTACACGCTAGCAGCAAGGAAGAAGAGAACCGTTGCAATTGAACTTCAAAACAAGAACTGGATCAGGTCAGTCCGGAAAATTACAACTACGGTGCAGTTAAGAGAATTTGTCCAGCTATGGAGTTTGCTGAGAAGTGTGAATTTGGTGGAAGGAACAAAAGACGTCGTACGTTGGAAGTGGACTGCTGATGGAGAATACAACTCACAATCTGCATACAAAGTACAGTTTATTGGCGCCTACAGTCCTTTTGACACTAAGCATGTATGGCAAGCAAAAGCAGAACCAAAGGTGGTGATGTTTGGTTGGGTATCGCTGCACGAAAAAATATTAACAGCCGACAATCTAGATAGTAGAGGATGGGACAGCAATGTCATTTGCCCGCTCTGTCTGCAGGAAATTGAAACCACCGAGCATCTGCTCATATCATGCTCTTACTCACAGCAGGTGGTTACAACTGTGGCTAGCTGGTTTTCTTTTGCAGGTACACAAAACATGTGGCCCAACACAGGAGGCATCACACCATGGCTCCAGAAAGCTATAAGTTTGATGCCGCGCTCTATGAAAAAGGAATTAACAGGGATCCTGCTATATGCTTGGTGGAACATTTGGAAGGAGAGGAACAGAAGAATTTTCCAAGGAAAAGAAGAGGAATGGCTACAAGTTGCAATGCTGGCCAAGGAAGAAATAAGCCAATACAACCTGGCGATGAAAAGCCCGTTCATGGACAGCATGGTAGAAGGAGTGGCAGGGAATGACCAAACGGCAGTAGCTTAAGACCTCAAGAGTTGCAATCTTTTTGTTTATTTTGCTCTGTCCTTCTCTGCAGAGCTATTTTCTATTTGGTCTGTTTGTAGCTTTTTTATTTTCTGAAACCATGCTTGGGGCAGCATAAGCTGCCTGGAACTCTTTTTATTTTGTACTCTGCCTTTTACTCCTTCTATAATGATAAGGCAGGACGCCTGCCATTTGCCCTTCAAAAAAAAAAAATAATATTTGTTTCGTAGCACACTGCATCAATTTCCAACGGATATATATGTTACAAGAATCCAGTAGTTTCGAGGATTACTGTATTCAAACACTGACTTATCCAACTGAAGCATTTCCCTTGCAGAATAGCATCGCCAGCTGGGTTTCCTCTAGAAGAAAAACAGTTATCCATAACATTGTTGAACAAACAGGCAGGCAGGCGTTATCCACAAGGAAAACTGCGACTTACTGTTCTAACATACTCCGAGTCGTCATGGTATGGCTGCTAGATTTTGAAACTTGAACTGAACAAGTGTCCATGTTTGCCACTAAAGAAAGTGTCCAAGGATGCGGGCAGCCTGAGTTTGTCAGTTTGGGGAAGCTTTTGCTTCTCCAAAAGCGATTCCTGGAAAAGCTAGTCCTGCTTCTACAAACCGCTGATTCTGGGAGAAGCATAGATGGTTGTTTGGCGTTATGCTTTTGCCTATTAGCTTCTATCGCCCAGACGTTCAGAATCTTCAGATCAGCACGGGACGAGAGGAGAGGTCAGCTCCGTCGACTTGTGCGCACGCGACGCGGGTCAGCAAGGTCCATGGCGCCCAGAGCAAGCTCATCATTGCGGTCAGACAGCGCGAGGCCCATCTGCGCGGACGGCGTCGCGTACAGTCGGGAAGGGAGCTGTTGCGCGCTGATGCGGACGGCGTCGCGTACCGTCTTCCTGCTGGTGCCGGCCGTTGCTACGCAGCTCGGGGCGGACGACGGAGTAGCTGGCCTGGGCAGCTCGGGCACTGATGGCCTGGGTAGCAGCGCAGAGCGGCAGATCTAGGACGGCGCCTAGTGTTTCGTGGAGCGCCGCCATCGATCGAAGGCCACCTGGTGTAGGTCGATGCGAGGCCGGAGCAGCGTCGGGCAGCTCGGGTGGCGCACATGATCGGAGTAGCGACGGCGGAGGTCCTGGGAAGGGATGGGCAAGAGCAAATCGTGAGACATCGGAGTTGAAAGGAGAAGGTGGACGCGGTTCGATGGAAAAGCTCGGGAATCTGCCCCCCACTCGCTTCTCCGGTTGTAGTGGAAAATGAGCTTTTCCAGCTTTTGGATTTTGGAAGAAGCGAGCCCGTTTGGGGGAGCTTTTCGCTTTTCCAGCTTCCTGGAGAAGCAAAAGCTGGCAAAAGCTTTCCCAAACAGGGCCTTAGACGTCTTAAGTAACTGACAAGCTGTATGCTAGTAACACGGACTGATCTTGGAAAACCCTAATCTTACTGAGAAGTTTTTCTTATCCTCTTTTCCGACCAACTTTTCTCTAACAAGGAGCTCAGGCAAATATGCTTCGATACTAGTTGGAGCCTTAGTGAGTTCCGTTGCAGCCAGTTCGAATTCGGACAGTAGGCCTCCCAGCTCGCTACAAGGCAAGATGGGTCGAAGCCGCAGGCGATCGAGCGAGCTCATAACAAGGGCCGTTAAAAGCAGGGTTGTTAGTTAGTTGCAAGGGTAAGGGTTGTTTGGGGGTTGCCCTTTACCTCGATCCGGTTGATGAACGAAATCATTGTTCGAAAGAAAAATGCAACTGTAGCTTTTGTGTTTAGCACGGTACCCCTCAATATTCGTTTTAGGAGAGCCTTGATTGGTCAAAACCTTAATCTTTGGCAGAATCTTGTAGCTCGCCTTGCTCTTGTACAGTTTTCTAATGTTAAGGATCAATTTAGGTTGGAATCTTACCCCCTACAGATTTTTTTAATGTCCAATCTATGTACAAAGCTCTTTTCAACAATGGTAATATGATCCATAATAAGAACATTTGGAAGATGAAAACACCTCTCAAGATCAAAATCTTTATGTGGTACTTGCAAAAAGAAGTAGTGTTAACTAAGAATAATTTAGCTAAGCGGAATTGGAATGGTAATAAGAAATGTTGCTTTTGTTCTAAACAGGAAACTATTCAACATTTATTTATCGATTGCCATTATGCTAAGTTTATTTGGAGACTAGTTCACTACTGTTTTGATTTACAACCTCCTCATAATATATCTCATTTATTTGGGGGTGGCTGAATGGTATAGGTGCTAAACTCAAAAAACAACTACTTGTTGGTGCATCATTTTTATGTTGAGCTATCTATAGTGATGATATGATTTTTGATAAGACACCTATGAAAACTTATATGCAGGTACTCTTTTAGGGAACATATTGGCTTCGGTTTTGATCCCAGCTGCAAAAGAATAAGGAAGACAAGGAGATGATGAGAGGTACTTGCCGATAATTGGAAGTGTTGGTAATAGGAGTCTTCGCACACCATGAATGGAGATTTACCAATAGACTTTGTTATTAATGGGGTTTTATATCCAAACTTTGATATGGTTGTGTGCGTTTTTATTTCCATTCACGCAGACGGAAGTGCTGTAAATTTGTAATAAGAAGACGACTCTAACCTCTACGTGAGGCCAAGGCTGGGATGCTCTTTTTCCCATTATCTTAAAAAAAGCAGCTTGGTTGGAAAAGTTCATTGTAAGAGCGTCCTCAATGATAGAGTTAGCTAAGAGGTAGCAGCCAGCTCTTGCAGAGGATTGATAAGGAGTAAGGCCCATTTTTAAGTCTCTTATTTTTTTTAGAGACTAGCTCTTGAGGAAGAGTTAGCAGCCTTCTCTCTCCTTTGTTTTCCAATAAACAATTCTAAGAGACGATAAGAGTTAACCTTTGGTGACGCAAAAGTTGACCATCTAAGCTACAGTGATAGTACCTTGATTGCAAAAGTTGACCATGTCACAAGTCGTAAATGAAAGCATTCAGAAATGTAGCTGCAAAACGATCTAGATTTCAGTTCCTCGAGATAGGAGCCACTTCGAATATCGTGAATCGAATAAATGAATTTAGGTGAGTACAAGCCTCTTCAATAAACTATCTACACTTCTACAAAACATTCCTTTTCTTGTTGGAAAATGTAAGCTATCAAGTGTCAATATCCAAGTTTTATATAAAAACTAAAATGCGCACAGGAAAGCTGCAAAGCTGTTCTGAAGTGTTGAATCAGATAACCTGAAAAGCTACGCTAGTATCCATTATGCATCAGCATATCTGCTATTATATTATACCGGTATACATTCGAGTGACGTGGACGGACTTGATACGGAGTTTAGTTTTCCCAAAGAAACAAATACTCTGTAGTCTAACCTCTAGGCTCTAATATGGTCTCTTTTTTTTAGATAATAGGAAATAAAAATATCCTGATCTTGGCCTCACTAGGAGGTTACAGTCGTCTCATTACAATCAGCATCACTTCCATCTGCCCAGATCTCTAATAGAGTCTTAGGGATTGGTTGCACTGCATCCTGAAATATAGGTAAGAATTACCAAAATCTTTACGCCTCTCATCTTAAAAATACGAGTTGGTGATGTGGTCGTCGTCGCCGTCATCCGTCCACCAGCTCCTGAAGTTGGCGCCGACAGGTGGGCCCAACGGTCCAACATCCCATCAACCGTTTCCCCGCTCGATCTCTCTCGAAACACCGCGGCTGCCTGCCGCCTCCGAATCTGGGCAAATCACCGGAATCACCCCGCCCCGAGCCTCCGACCGCAGTCTAGCTGCCTCCCTGACTCGGCGCTCCGCCCCGGCTGCTGTCGAGCGAGCAGCGACGCCACACCCCACCCCAAGGTTCTATTACACGCCCAATAATTTGGAGCTCGAGCCTGGCAAGAGCTCCTGGGTGGTCGAGGCCGTTGATCTACTAATCCCCATCTCAAATGGACCTCTAGCGCCAGCGATTGTTTGTTTGATTGCGTGGAATTGCAACGGCCCCATCAGTAGCGCTCGTGACAGGCGCTGATAGATTGGGAATTGGGATTGAGCTGGAGGCGGACTGCCGTTTGCAGAGCAGCGGTAGCAGATGAGTTTAGCTCGGGCAAAATCGTTTAGCTCTGCTACTCTGCACTTATGCAGCCGCTTAGCAATTTGCAAGAGCTAGCAGCAGAGTGATTTTGTCCCTCTGGTTATTTATGCAACACAGGGATTTTAATTTGGGTAGTCATGTGCGAGTGTAATGAGTCTCTTTTATGGAGTATACACTGCCATTAGTTGCACATCAAAACTCTTTGAAATAAAATTTAGTGATATTTGCATATGGAGCCAAAAGCACATATATTTTCGCTTGGAGCCAAAATCATATTTTGTTTAGGTTGCAGATCAAAACTACTAGAAATTTAGTTAATTATGTTTCTATTTTATGCATGAACTGTCGATTTAGAAGGCAAACAAATTAGCAGATTACTAATGTTCTAGCTTAAGTATGATTTTGGTTTCATCTTATATCCACATGCTTCCACTGCTCCACTTGATGCTTATGGCCTCTTTTCATTTGACAATAAACTTTTGCTTCATTGAAGCAGTTTTTATATATATATATGAAAGTTAGTATATTGATTACTCATTTCTGGCGAGTTACTGTCAGAGTTTGGCAAAGAAAATATATGAAATCTATTGTGTTTATGCTATTTTCTTTGTTGCTTTTTAGGCATAAACGTGGAGTAAGCAACATAACAATTTTTTTTTTGTTTATATCCGTGGCAAAGCACGGGCAACCTGCTAGTGTATCTAGAATTGCAAGAGTCCACATTATCACCTCAATGCTTTGAGGCCTTTTGAAGCTTGAAACTACTGAGAAGTATAGATTATGGGATAAGGCAATAGAAGATAGCACGAAAGAAACAAACGCGAAGATTATTCAACAGATTTGTGTGTAGATTTGGCATATTACTTTCATATGAGTCAGTGAGAAACCAAGTAATTTTACGACATCAACATGAGATGAATCACTTCAAACTAAGTTAACTACTACTTCAATCCCACCCCCTAAAAAACTGACTACGATACATTCATGTGTGTGTTTGTAGCATACCGCCTCAATAATGACGGGTTAGCTTTACCAGGATCGATATCGGGTGACACTTGGCGAAGCAAGTATCCAGATGTCCACTCACATGAGTATAGATAAAATAGAGTGAAAGTTATTTAGTATTTCAACTTAGTTTTCACACTTGATTACATAAAGGGGTGCAAGTTCTTAGGTGAAGTTTTACAATACATTAAAGAGTTCGAAATTCGATTACATAACAACTAGCAGAAGCGATAAACTCGACGATGCATATCTACAGAGAAAATCATGTCCGATCCATAGACATGATCTCAGTCACCTTGCTCCTGGGTGGGAGAGGAAGAAATCCACTCAATGGACCAGTCCTGGGGTGGCTCACCCTCCCACACCACCTTGCCACAACAATCACAAAAACTGCAATTCGGAATACCTGCAACAAAAATTTAACCAACAAACCCTGAGCAACTAATATTCAGCAAGTCTTACCCATTAAATTGGTCTTCTAAGACCGACTTCTAGTATGAAGGGGGCTGACCCAGGTAAAGGAAATAATTGCATAAAAGAGGCGCTAGAAGTTAGTCCTTGCTTTCAAATTTTAGCCAAATTAAAAAGGTTTTAGCATAACATAAAGGTTAGCACCTATGCTAATCCATACAATGTTGCAATACAATTATTTGAAGTAACAACAGCAAGTAGATCCATCATGTGCACTTTCTTACTACGATGTGACTCAGTGAACAAGAGGTACTCAATAACCGCGAGGGACGGCGATTCGAATCGATTTACACCTGCAGGCGAAACCCGGAATACACGACGTACGCACACTCAAAGGAGTCACGCACGGCAACTTTTCACAAGACATCGTAAGGTCGAGCCGATTTCCTCTTTCCCGAGCACACGTCCTCCACGCGATTCCCGCGCCAGGCAATCCGTGGTTAGCCCGTATGCCCTCCCTTCCTACACAAACCCGCAACCACCATTCCATCTTCATCACCAAAAGAGAGGGGGAGCACCGTCCAACACATACAACATCGAGCTACATCAGTTTACTAGTTCCCATTCTACTAGCATGCATCCGGTACTATTCAAACTTGCTCAACGGGGCCACAACGAACGGTCCTCAATCGACACAAACGGGGCTATGGCGAACAAGGCGAGCCTTGTCACCCCAACCTACACATGAAACTTCCCCGTTCGGTCTCAAATTCATTATCATCATCATGTGAGAGCATAAAGTAAATACGACCCCACTTACTCCGAGCGGTCTCCATACCACTCGATTTTCTATCGATGACACAACCTTAAGCTTAGCAAAATCTACCGAGCAGAGCGGCTGTACAAAACTGAACCCACCCATAGGAATATATAAGGCAAATGCATCTATGGTTTCATACAACTCCTAGCAGTTAAATGCACAATTCATGACTCGAAGTACATGTGAGAAAATGTAAAACATTGAAAACATAGGTGTGCACCGGGGCTTGCCTTGGGTCTGGTGGTCAGCACACTCAAGATGATTCAAGTCAGCGCCGGTCTCCTCGGCCTCGATCTCCACGTCCACTTTCCCGGCGTCGGTTCCTAAATGATGCAATGCACAATCAAAAATTAAATGCAATGCATACATGAACTTTGCTAAAATGGATGAATGCATTGCCCTGATGATGGTGCTAAAGTGATGTTCAGAAGTAACCCAAAAGTCATTAAGTTACTTGCATTTGAAATATTTCTACAAATGAACTATAAGACTTTAGAGTTTCGAAGGTCGAATTAAAGATTTTATTTTGAAATTTTGTTAACAGGGTTCTGGAAGGCATAAATTTTATTTTACACTTTTCTAAGAATAAAAGTCTTAAGTCCAGTAACATACCCAAAAATTGGATCACAATCATGCTAGATTTATTTTATATAAAAGAAACAGTCAAAAGCATGAAAGAGCAGTTACTGCTAAAATATGCAACAATTAATTATGTCATTTGTTGCATAGTTCTATAATGCCATGAAATGTATTCACACCAAAAAACAGAATTTTTGCATGTACAGAATTGCATATATGAATTTATTTATGTTTTTGTTCTCTGAATTTTGTTCAATTATATACTGACAAACATAGCGACATTTTGACCCCGTTGGATAGATCTGGTGATAAGGAAATTAACAAAATTTGTCGCATAAATTTCCGAGCTTTAATTTATTTTCTACCGAATTTACCAAATCAGTTAAATTTCTGAGAAAAGAAAAGAAAAGACAGTGCGGCACTGTAGCAGTGCCAGTGCGCATGGCGCGTGCGCCGTGGTAGCGGCAGCGCGGCCGTGTTTCCGGCGAAACGGCGATGATTCAACGTAAATGGTGAGGGGCACCGTGATGGGAACGCGACGGCGAGTGCTGAGCACTAGCATGGTCACACGCGCGGTGGTCGGAGCACGCCGGCGGCGAGCGGCGGCGCGGCGGCCACGGCGAAGTGCCGTTACGGCAAAAATAAAGGGCGAGGGAGAGAGATAACGGGAGCACGAGCATCACCACGGGTATGGGAAGCTACCGAGGTTGCGCGTTGACGAAGACGAGCAGCGGAAAGGCGACTTCGCTGTTGAGGTGGCGGGTCCGGTGAACGGCGGCGAGGAAGAAGAGGATTCCGGCGAGCCTACTGCTCAAAAAACGACAAGGTCAGCACTGGGTGGTGCGCAAGAGAGGTGAGCACCACCGTGAGCAAGGAATTGCATAGCCACTCACCTAGGAAGAAGAAATTGACGATGACGTCCAAGCTGCTCACCCGACGGCCATGGCGAGGAAACGGCGTCGATCTCGCGATGAGGAGTGGGAACTCGAACAGGGTACTGGGGATGGGGTGGAGTGCCTCCTTGCGCCGCTTTTTGCTTTTGGGGGCTAGCTCGAGGAGTAACGGAGTGCAGCACGACGTAAGCTCGGAGCTCGGTGACAATGGCGGCTCGGTTCTTGGCCGATAGGAGAGAAGAACAAATAGAGAGAGGGAAGAAGGAAGGAGCCGGCTTGGGGGGTGCACTTGCGCGATGGCGTGCGAGCTTCATCGCACTCGAGTGTGCACGCTCGCGCTGGCGCGGCAGCGCTCGCCGGCGGCAGGCGGCGCGCGGCAGAGTGGAAGCGAGGGAGACAGAGATGAGAGAGTGACGACTGGGTCCCACATTACGGTTTGAATTTTTCAAATGACTATCAAACGGACGACTTTGAAATCTCCCAAACACTACCCTCCAAACCTCAGAAAAATCTGAGAATTTGCCAACTTGGAGGTCAAATCAACAGGAACAAATTTCCTTACTGCAAGTTTTCAAATTTCGTAACAGAATTTGAATGAAAATTCTGTTATGACAAAAATCGTTTGAATGCTTCATGAATTATTCGAACTGTTTCCCTTATTTATAAAATTCTGGAAAATTCTTTAGAATTCTATCTTGGAGCATGTAGCCCAAGGAAAAATTTCAAACGAGCCCACAGTTGTGCAAAGTTGGAAACTTTAGTTCAAGCTCATATTATTGTTATTATTATTTTTTTAATATCCAAATTGATACGTTTTTGGATGAATACATGACTTGATCAATTTAGCTTGTGATCATTTTGCACTAACAGATCAATTAGGAGTATGGTTAGGGTGGGGATGTTACAGTCCTCCCCCCTTAAGAAAAATCTCGTCCCGAGATTTGAAACAAGGAAGATACGGAAGGAAACGGAAAAAAAAAAAAGAATTTGCCGCATACCTCAAGTATGAAGCGAGAAAATCCGGGAACTTTGAGTTCAAAAATTCCTCTTGTTCCCAGGTAGCTTCTTCTTCGGAGTGATTGCTCCATTGTACTTTATAGAAAGTGATAGTTTTATTGCGCGTCACCCCATCCTTTTGGTCAATAATTCAGACGGGATGTTCGGGATATGTGAGATCTTCTTGCAACTCAGCGACATCTTCAATGGTGACATCGATGGGTGGTTTCAAACACTTCTTGAGCTGAGATACATGAAAGATGTTGTGAACTCTGGATAATTTATCTGGCAACTCCAATCGATATGCAACGGTTCCACATTTTTCGATGATCTTGAATGGACCAATATATCGTGGAACAAGCTTTCCTTTGATGCCGAAATGTTGTACGCCCTTGGTAGGAGATACACGAAGATACACATGATCATCCTTTTGAAACTCCAATGGACGACGTCTTTTATCGGCATAGCTCGCTTGACGTGATTTTGCGGCCTTTAAATTTGCCCAAATGAGCCGTACTTTCTCTTCGGCCTCGGCTACCAAATCAGGTCCAAAATTTACCCTTTCTCCAGGTTCTGGCCAGTTCAAAGGAGTACGACATGAACGACCATAGAGAGCTTCAAATGGAGACATTTTGATACTCTCTTGGTAGCTATTATTGTAGGAAAATTATGCCAATGGTAGGTGATCATCCCAATTGCCACCATAAGCTAAAACACAGGCTCTCAGCATATCCTCAAGTATTTGATTTACCCTTTCAGTTTGTCCATCGGTTTGAGGATGATAGGCGGAGCTTCGGATTAACTTGGTCTTCAATGATGAATGTAACTGCTCCCAAAAACGAGCCACAAACTGAGGTCCTCTGTCAGAGATTATCGTCTTCGGCACCCCGTGCCAACACAAGATGTGTGCGATATATATCTTGGCATATACCTTGGCGGAGTATCCAATGTTGACCGGAATGAAATGTGCCGACTTTGTCAATTGGTCCACTATAACCCAAATAGAATCGTGCCTTCGAGTAGTGCGAGGTAATCCAACAATGAAATCCATACTAATATCCTCCCACTTCCATGAAGGAATACTCAATGGTTGCAGCTGACCGGCCTTCTTCAAATGATCAGCCTTGACCCTCTGACAAGTGTCACATTCAGCCACATAGCACGCCACTTCACGCTTCATGCGAGTCCACCAAAATTTTACCTTCAAACCCCAATACATTTTGTTACTACCAGGATGTATGGAATATTTGGACAAGTGAGCCTCATCAAGAATTTTCTTCCGCAGCCCCATGTCCTTTGGTACGACAAGCCGATTATTAAACCACAGGACACCCTCCTCATCTTGTCGGAAACACTGGACTTCACCGTTTTTTAATCTCCGTCGGAGGGTTGCCATTCCCTTGTCCTTCTTTTGTGCAGCGACAACCTCATCCCGAAGAGTAGGAATGAGAGCCAAATTATACAAGGCACCATGAGGAAGAACTCGAAGACTTTAGTTCAATAGGGTCACAACACGCGGTTCTTTCCATAGGTTGAACCGTGGTGTGATTGCAATGAGCTTTCCGACTCAAAGCGTCGGCGACTACGTTGGCCTTTCCCGGATGATAATGAATTTCCAACTCGTAGTCCTTGATCAATTCAAGCCATCTTCTCTGCCTCATGTTCATATCTGGTTGAGTGAATATGTACTTCAAACTTTTGTGGTTGGTGTACAAATGAACAAGATTTCCCAAAAGATAGTGCCTCCAAATTTTTAAGGCAAGAACTACTGAAGCTAACTCCAAGTCATGAGTAGGATAATTTTGTTCATGTCGTCGGAGTTGTCGAGATGCATAAGCAATGACACGGCCTTCTTGCATCAAGACACAACCCAAACCCGTGCCGGAAGCATCACAATAGACATCAAATGGTTTCGTGACATCGGGTTGAGCTAACACGGGGGCTGTGGTTAAATGCTTCTTAAGAGTTTGAAAAGCCTCTTCACAAGCATCATCCCACTGAAATTTAATCCCTTTCTTCAGCAGCTCCGTCATAGGCTTTGCAATCTTAGAAAAATTCGGTATGAATCTCCGATAATATCCCGCAAGCCCGAGGAAGCTACGAATGTCTTTGACACAATTGGGAGTCTTCCAATTTAGCACATCTTGCACTTTGCTTGGATCAACAGAGATGCCTTCATCGGAGACGACATGGCCCAAGAAAGGAACTTCCCTTAGCCAAAACTCGCACTTGCTGAATTTGGCATACAACTTGTGGTCACGAAGTCTTTGGAGAATAATTCGGAGATGTTCGGCATGCTCTTCTTCAGACTTGGAATAAATGAGGATGTCATCAATGAATACCACCACAAACTTGTTGAGCTCCGGCATGAATACTGAGTTCATCAAGTACATGCAATAGGCCGGAGCATTTGTTAGTCCAAAAGACATAACAAGGTACTCATATAGACCATACCTCGTAGAGAAAGCCGATTTTGGAATATCCTCAGCTCGTATCTTAATTTGGTGATAGCCAGAGCGAAGATCAATTTTTGAAAAGACTTTGGCACCCACCAATTGGTCAAATAAGATATCAATTCGTGGAAGGGGATACTTATTTTTTATGGTGACAGCATTTAGCGGTCGGTAATCCACACATAACCGCAGTGACTCATCTTTCTTCTTCACAAAGAGTGCGGGACAGCCCCAAGGTGAGGAGCTAGGACGAATAAAACCCTTGTCCATAAGGTCCTTGAGCTGTTTTTTTAATTCCGACAATTCATTTGGTGCCATCTTGTACGGTTGTCGGGATATTGGGGCGGTTCCCGGCTGCAAATCATTCCGAAATTCCACATCCCGGTCAGGTGGTAAACCCGGCAAATCTTCCGGAAACACATCGGGATACTCACACACTACGGGAATTTCTTCAAGACTCTTTCCGACGGTGTGGTGAACTTGTGACGGCTGAACTTGTGGAACGGACAAGTGTATAACGGCAGGACCGTGAAGTGAAGAATCTAAGTGAACTTCTCATGAGTCAATGTGCAGCACGGCTCGGTGGCTTTTCATCCATTTCATACCCAAGATAACATCTATGCCTTGCCCATTTAAAATTATGAGGTGTGTTGGATAAGATTTCCCACCTAAGATGAGTGGTGCCAACGCGATACCTTGTGTGGCATAAATCTTTCCGCCCGGTGATGTAATGACATAAGGTGCCTTTAAAGTGGTGGGAGTGAGATGCAATCTTTGAACACATGCCATGCCTATGAAATCATGCGTTGCACCGGAATCGAATAGCACAAGAATGGGGTGTCCATTTATGGAAAACATACCGGCAAGTACTTGTTCTCCTTCGTGAATATCCTCGGCCATAGTATGGTTGACACGGCCGGTCTTGGAAACACTATTAGAAGCTTGAGGGCGCGGTTTGTGGTTGTTGCTGCTGCTGCCCTGTTGCTTTTTTGGAAATTTGCAGTCCTTCGAGAAATGACCGAGACGACCACAATTGAAACACCCCTGTGAATTTGACACAACCACTTGAGAAGCTTGTTGTGGAGGGCGGGAGACCAAAGTACACTGCTGGTTCGAGCCGTGAGAGGAGCTTTGCTGCTGTGATGAGTATGTATGATGCCCTCCTCCTTGCGGTACAGCTGCCTGAAACTTTTGACTGGTTGGAGAAGTGATAGCCAACCGATACTTAGGAGAAGCGGTACCGGATGAGCTTCCAACAGCCCGCTTCCTCTTTTTGTCCTCTTGATGAGCACGAGTAGCATCTTCTTGCACGATCGCAGCACTCACCAACTCATTGTAGGTGCAGTTGGAGAGGAGCGCTAACCGATCACGCAACTTGGTATTAAGTCCTCTCTTGAAACAATCCCTCTTTTTCGCGTCGGTGTCAACATGGTACGAGGCATATTGAGAGAGATGGTTGAACCTCCGGGAGTACTCATGAACGTTGCTACCACCTTGCTTAAGCTCCAGAAATTCTCTGAGCTTCCGATCCATGAGACCTTGTGGAACATGATGTTCACGAAAAGCAGTGCGGAATTCCGTCCATTGGACTTGGTGGTCAGCTGGAAGTGTGTCCACATAATTAGCCCACCATGCGTCCGCTGACCCACGAAGTTGTTGGGCTGCGAACAAAGTCTTCTGATGTTCGGTGCAGTGGAGGAGCCCGAATTTGGACTCGATTGTGCGAAGCCAATGATCGGCCTCAAGCGGTTCACCCACCTCGACGAACACAGGAGGGTGAGTGGCCAAGAAATCCGAGTACGATGCCTCCAGAGGTGGCCCATGTGGTGCGTGACGGCCTCCATTGTGAGCATTGTGCTCCATCAACATTCGGAGTATCTCGTTCTGGGTAGTGAGCAGCTGCTCGACGCTACCCGGCAGTGGAGGTGGAGGTGGCGCCCCATCACGCCGAACTGACGGCTCGGGGCCTTCCGGCACCCCATTGCTACTACGAGTGTTCACCATCTGCCATAAGAAATATTTGTACCATTAGATAACATATTTAATGGTCAAGAACATGCTGTAATGAAAATTACGGAGCATTCATGGCAACAATTTCAGATTTGAACACACGTAGATAACAACGATAGATATTCATTTCAGCTCAAGCATTGTCTTCCGTTAGCAACATATACTTCATCACACGATCCTTGGATGTTCCCCACTATAATACATTACAAAATGGCGGTGTGCAGCTACCATACACCGCATAGGACATCCATGAAGGTTATACTAAGGTCTTGCAACACACGGAACCGTCATTACTACGTTACAACATAAACCGCAGCGTTTCCAAGTCACAAGCTGCACGACTCGAAGAGTTTCAGCCAACCTACAAGTTACTACTAACCAGAGTCTTACATGCTAATTAACTATTCTAGAGCCCAATACGAAGTCTACTCCTCGTGTGGCATGTTGCTGCCGGCGTCGGAAAGCACATCATCGTCCACCGGGGTCAACGGTGGCTCATAGTCTATACCCGATGCGCCCTGCACCACGTCCTGATCATCCATAGCAAGCGGCTGCGGGTTGTGGTGCGCCACCTGGATCTGAATCAGCTCCACAAAGGCGTTGTGGGCTGCATCGGCCTCGGCCTGCAGGTGCTGGATCAAGACTTGTGCATGAGCAAACTGGGCTTGGGCGTGGTTCAGCTGCGCCTGAAGTTGAGCGACTTGCTCCTCATGTTCGGCCGCAATGTAAGTCTTCTCATCACCAAGATCCTTGACTAGCCCTTGAAGATCACCCACACTCTCCCACAGCTGGCTATTTTGCTTCTGCAAAGCCTTGCATTCTTTCTCAGACTTCATGAGCTGAGCCTCCAACTCGGCAATGCGCGCAGCCATAGCGGCATTCTCCGCAACGAGCCAGTTGTTTGCCATCTGCGGGAATCAAGTTTGAAATAAGTCAAACCTTAATGCCCAGCAGTAAAATATGTCAAGAAATCAACATATAAAGTATCCAACTAGCATGAGTCCAATGTCAAACTTTTCGAATAAAATTCCAATCAATTCAAGTGTACAGACTCTGTCCCGATCTGGCAACAGTCACAAAAACGTAAACTGGCATTTCTGTGGGCCGAAACAGAAAAACTGACAATAACAAAAGTTGTAGAAAACTTCACCAGCTTTCCAACAAGTACTCATTTGCTCTTATACGATATCAGAAACAGGAGTTATGATTTTTCAAAGGTAACAGTCGACCTCAACTTTTTCTGTTCTGGACAGAATTACTTCGGCTGAAAGATTTCGCATTTAAACAGGTTTCTGGGACGAATCCCGAAGACTTCTAACAACCAATCTTGTAGCCCTTTCTGACAACTTTCCATAGAGTGCTTAAACATGACATTTGGGTCAGAAATAAGAGAGCTACGGATTTCTGAAATTGACTGAAATTTGCTGGCAATTCCAGATTGTGATTCCATTAACGAAGTTGCTAAAGATTTATCGATCGATCGATTTGGTCATCTATTTGACATCGATTGGAACATGCTATACGAGTAACGAACAGGGGAGGGGTCAGGTCTTTACACGTTTTAAACAAGCTTTGTCTTTTTGAATTCAATTTGGAAGGTTTATTGCTAGCATAAATTTTTACATGCAAACATGCGAATGGAATGCATCAAATTTTAATTACCTAGGTTATTCGTTCCTCACCAAAAGAAAACAATGCCATTATATCGGCATGCGTAAGTCGATGGCAAAAACGTCTCTCAACCGTGTTAGTCTAGCAAACGGTGTGACCTCTAACGTGGTTGGTACCTGCAGAAGATTCACAAACAACAAAATAAAGCATAAACAACAAAAAGGCCATGCGATCAACGATCCATGCCTAACCATACAAGTGAGCAACATCTGAGCAACAGGCCATGCGGTCCACGACCCATGCCTAACCACATCCCTTACCTTTTCATCTTGCCGACATTTCAGAAAAGAAAGAAAAACAAACAAACCTATGCAAGCAAGACTCACCTCGTTGCCACCTAACCACTAATATCCTTATATAGGGCCGACTAATCTGTACCTCACCGTAAGCGTGATTTTTGAAAATAATGCTCATTAGTGTGGCACTAATCCCGATTTAGCTCTGATGCCAGCTGTAGCATACCGCCTCAATAATGAGGGGTTAGTATTACCAAGATCGATATCGGGTGACACTTGGCGAAGCAAGTATCCAGATGTCCACTCACAAGAGCATAGATAAAATAGAGTGAAAGTTATTTAGTATTTCAACTTAGTTTTCACACTTGATTACATAAAGGGGTGCAAGTTCTTAGGTGAAGTTTTACAATACATTAAAGGGTTCGAAATTCGATTACATAACAACTAGCAGAAGCGATAAACTCGACGATGCATATCTACAGAGAAAATCATGTCCGACCCATAGACATGATCTCAGTCACCTTGCTCCTGGGTGGGAGAGGAAGAAATCCACTCAATGGACCAGTCCTGGGGTGGCTCACCCTCCCACACCACCTTGCCACAACAATCACAAAAACTGCAATTCGGAATACCTGCAACAAAAATTTAACCAACAAACCCTGAGCAACTAATACTCAGCAAGTCTTACCCGTCAAATTGGTCTTCGAAGACCGACTTCTAGTATGAAGGGGGCTGACCCAGGTAAAGGAAATAATTGCATAAAAGAGGCGCTAGAAGTTAGTCGTTGCTTTCAAATTTTAGCCAAATTAAAAAGGTTTTAGCATAACATAAAGGTTAGCACCTATGCTAATCCATACAATGTTGCAATACAATTATTTGAAGTAACAACAGCAAGTAGATCCATCATGTGCACTTTCTTACTACGATGTGACTCAGTGAACAAGTGGTACTTAATAACCGCGAGGGAAGGCGATTCGAATCGATTTACACCTACAGGCGAAACCCGGAATACACGACGTACGCACACTCAAAGGAGTCACGCACGGCAACTTTTCACAAGACATCGTAAGGTCGAGCCGATTTCCCCTTTCCCGAGCACACGTCCTCCACGCGATACCCGCGCCAGGCAATCCGTGGTTAGCCCGTATGCCCTCCCTTCCTACACAAACCCGCAACCACCATTCCATCTTCATCACCAAAAGAGAGGGGGAGCACCGTCCAACACATACAACATCGAGCTACATCAGTTTACTAGTTCCCATTCTATTAGCATGCATCCGGTACTGTTCAAACTTGCTCAACGGGGCCACAACGAACGGTCCTCAATCGACACAAACAGGGCTATGACGAACAAGGCGAGCCTTGTCACCCCAACCTACACATAAAACTTCCCCGTTCGGTCTCAAATTCATTATCATCATCATGTGAGAGCATAAAGTAAATACGACCCCACTTACACCGAGCGGTCTCCATGCCACTCGATTTTCTATCGATGACCCAACCTTAAGCTTAGCAAAATCTACCGAGCAGAGCGGCTGTACAAAACTGAACCCACCCATAGGAACATATAAGGCAAATGCATCTATGGTTTCATACAACTCCTAGCAGTTAAATGCACAATTCATGACTCGAAGTACATGTGAGAAAATGTAAAACATTGAAAACATAGGTGTGCACCAGGGCTTGCCTTGGGTCTGGTGGTCAGCACACTCAAGATGATTCAAGTCAGCGCCGGTCTCCTCGGCCTCGATCTCCACGTCCACTTTCCCGGCGTCGGTTCCTAAATGATGCAATGCACAATCAAAAATTAAATGCAATGCATACATGAACTTTGCTAAAATGGATGAATGCATTGCCCTGATGATGGTGCTAAAGTGACGTTCAGAAGTAACCCAAAAGTCATTAAGTTACTTGCATTTGAAATATTTCTACAAATGAACTATAAGACTTTAGAGTTTCGAAGGTCGAATTAAAGATTTTATTTCGAAATTTTGTTAACAGGGTTCTGGAAGGCATAAATTTTATTTTACACTTTTCTAAGAATAAAAGTCTTAAGTCCAGTAACATACCCAAAAATTGGATCACAATCATGCTAGATTTATTTTATATAAAAGAAACAGTCAAAAGCATGAAAGAGCAGTTAATGCTAAAATATGCAACAATTAATTATGTCATTTGTTGCATAGTTCTATAATGCCATGAAATGTATTCACACCAAAAAACAGAATTTTTGCATGTACAGAATTGCATATATGAATTTATTTATGTTTTCGTTCTCTGAATTTTGTTCAATTATATACTGACAAACATAGCGACATTTTGACCCCGTTGGATAGATCTGGTGATAAGGAAATTAACAAAATTTGTCGCATAAATTTCCGAGCTTTAATTTATTTTCTACCGAATTTACCAAATCAGTCAAATTTCTGAGAAAAGAAAAGAAAAGATAGCGCGGCACTGTAGCAGTGCCAGTGCGCATGGCGCGTGCGCCGTGGTAGCGGCGGCGCGGCCGTGTTTCCGGCGAAACGGCGACGATTCAACGTAAATGGTGAGGGGCACCGTGATGGGAACGCGACGGCGAGTGCTGTGCACTAGCATGGTCACACGCGCGGTGGTCGGAGCACGCCGGCGGCGAGCGGCGGCGCGGCGGCCACGGCGAAGTGCCGTTACGGCAAAAATAAAGGGCGAGGGAGAGAGATAACGGGAGCACGAGCATCACCACGGGTATGGGAAGCTACCGAGGTTGCGCGTTGACGAAGACGAGCAGCGGAAAGGCGACTTCGCTGTTGAGGTGGCGGGTCCGGTGAACGGCGGCGAGGAAGAAGAGGATTCCAGCGAGCCTACTGCTCAAAAAACGACAAGGTTAGCACTGGGTGGTGCGCAAGAGAGGTGAGCACTACCGTGAGCAAGGAATTGCATAGCCACTCACCTAGGAAGAAGAAATTGACGATGACGTCCAAGCTGCTCACCCGACGGCCATGGCGAGGAAACGGCGTCGATCTCGCGATGAGGAGTGGGAACTCGAACAGGGTACTGGGGATGGGGTGGAGTGCTTCCTTGCGCCGCTTTTTGCTTTTGGGGGCTAGCTCGGGAGTAACCGAGTGCAGCACGACGTGAGCTCGGAGCTCGGTGACAATGGCGGCTCGGTTCTTGGCCGATAGGAGAGAAGAACAAATAGAGAGAGGGAAGAAGGAAGGAGCCGGCTTGGGGGGTGCACTTGCGCGATGGCGTGCGAGCTTCATCGCACTCGAGTGTGCACGCTCGCGCTGGCGCGGCAGCGCTCGTCGGCGGCAGGCGGCGCGCGGCAGAGTGGAAGCGAGGGAGACAGAGATGAGAGAGTGACGACTGGGTCCCACAGTACGGTTTGAATTTTTCAAATGACTATCAAACGGACGACTTTGAAATCTCCCAAACACTACCCTCCAAACCTCAGAAAAATCTGAGAATTTGCCAACTTGGAGGTCAAATCTACAGGAACAAATTTCCTTACTGGAAGTTTTCAAATTTCGTAACAGAATTTGAATGAAAATTCTGTTATGACAAAAATCGTTTGAATGCTCCATGAATTATTCGAACTGTTTCCCTTATTTATGAAATTCTGGAAAATTCTTTAGAATTCTATCTTGGAGCATGTAGCCCAAGGAAAATTTCAAACGAGCCCACAGTTGTGCAAAGTTGGAAACTTTAGTTCAAGCTCATATTATTGTTATTATTTTTTTTTAATATCCAAATTGATACGTTTTTGGATGAATACATTACTTGATCAATTTAGCTTGTGATCATTTTGCACTAACAGATCAATTAGGAGTATGGTTAGGGTGGGGATGTTACAGTGTTGGTCAAAGTTTAATGAAAAAAATAACAGTGTCATATATTTAAAATCGGATGGAGTAGTTCAACCGGGTACCATCAGGTATAATTCCCTCATAACTATGTTTTCTTTCATGCCTTTCAACCTATGAGAGGTTTCTTTGTATAACAATTCCATATCTAAATAAAGATTGGGGGGGGGGGGGGCACGTGACCATGTGTTCAAAGAAATCCGCTCTCATTTATTTTTCTTCATGACTTATTACTGGTAACATTGGGCACATGGGTGATGTCAGAACATCGGCGATTGCAGGGACACTGCTAAAAAAACGTTGACGGCAGAGCCTACGTGTCACGCTCCGTACGGCCGTGGATAAAAAGGTGCATGATTCGAATGATGAGACATCTTACATTTTTTATCATCTGCCATGACCCTCTTCGTATCCGGCATCATGTTCCTTGTATTGTTGGTATGCCTGTTTGGAGATATCATCATAAATTATTAAAATATGTCATTCCAGGTACATAAAATGCTCAGCCAAGGCTACTCCACATTCAGGTACATACTCCTTGTGAAGCTTGAAATTGAGAGTGCTGTTCTTGAGCAAGGTTGAGTATTAGTTGTGCTAATAAAGCATGTAAATGCATAAAACATACTCTGCACGGATTCGCTTTGCAGCTTGAGCAAGGTTGAGTATTTGTTGTGCTAATAAAATGTAAATGCATAAAACCTGCAAAAGTGGAAGCGCCGCCTCGATCGGCAAGGACAACCGGTGATGATCCCGGCAGCGGCTGCCTCGTCCAGATCGGCAGGACTCGCTTTGCAAGGATTCCTTCCCTCCGTTACAGAGAGGACGAGAGGGAGGGTGAACAGTGTTGTAGCCGAGCCGACGACAACTACTACAGAGAAGGCGCCTGATGGAAATACACCTTCGACATCAAGTGGGTAACTGTTGCAGATACGGCAAGCCGGGTTTTACGCTTTCTTAGTTGCATGTGTCGAGTGCCATCCTGCGAGCTGAGTAGTGGACCCAGGTGGTCAGTGCAATGAGCGCTGGTATAAAGCCAGTGGAGAACTCTCTGTTTTGACTATCGATGAAATAGAACTGAACTCCTACCAACTACTATTTCTTCTTCCTCAAGCTTGTTTCCGGTTGCTTTCCCCTTTGCCCCCTTTTGCTTTCCCCTTTGTCCCCTTTTTATCAAATCGCCGGATTCCTCCCCGGTGAGCTGTATCTTACAAACAGCCAGACCGAGTGAACAGCACATCGCAGCCGTTGATAGCACACCAACCCCACCTGTCAACCGTCCGATCTCCCAGCCCCCAAACCAGGCCCCACATGTCCCCGCGCCGGCCTGTCCGAATTCCCATCCCACCGGGCCGCTCCCTCGATCTGCGCGACCCCGACGGCGACGAGTCCTCGCCGGCGACGATGGCCGGCCGCTTTCACGGCCACAACCACGGCAGCCGCCTCCGCCGCATCATCCCTCGGGTCCTCCTCCTCGTCTTCGCCGTCCACGCCGTCTCCTTCGCGCTCTACCTCCTCATCCAGTCCCACCACCCGTCGGCGGACCCCACCCCGCGAGCGCAAGTCCACGACGAGGTCCGGGCGCCGTCCTCCCAGAAGCCGTGGCCCCGCCTCCCCTCCTTCCGCCCCTGGACCAGCGGCCCGCGCCGCCGCCGCACTCCTGCGAGGCCTACTTCGGCAACGGCTTCTCCCGCCGCGTGGACGTCCTCCCCGCAGGAAGCAGCGGCGGCGGATGGTTCCGGTGCCACCACAGCGAGACGCTGCGAAGCTCGATCTGCGAGGGCGCGCGGGTGCGGCTCGACCCGGCGCTCATCGCGATGTCGCGCGGCGGGGAGCCGCTCGAGCAGGTGATGGGCCGCGCGGAGGAGGAGGAGCTGCCCAAGTACGAGCCCGGCGCGCTGCAGGTGGAGGGGCCGGCGGCGGGGAGGGCAGGGCCCTTGATGGAGGCAGGATTCCTCGACTCCTACGTGCCCACCAATGGGATCGGGATGCACACGATGAGGTCGCTGCTCCAGTCAGCGCGCGTCGTGCCGCCCGGTGAGCTACACTGCTCCCAGGTACTCTTTGCCTTGTTAGCCACTAGTTGTAAGTTGATTTGGTGATTGATGAGAATTGAGAAGTGAACTGCTGAAGAACAATGGGGCTCCAACTAATGGGCAGTTCAGAGTCATCCTAGATTTTTTGGGTGAATTTAGTGAAAATCTGTTGGATTCAGTGCTCATGTAGCTGCTACTATTCTGTTGAATTTTAGAAGTTTTCTAAACAGGAGCAAACTGAGAGGAGCGGCAGGGGGTAGCTTTGGTTTTGTACTCTTCTATTTTGTGCAAAGCTCTTTAGCCTTACTCAAGTTAACGTATAACACTGTCAGCTGAAAAGGAACTTCCATCATAACTAAGGCCTGGGATATGAATGTCCAGATTAATGTCCTTCTCATAGTGAGTGATAAGTGAGCAATGAAGGATGTCCTATTGATTTTGCTCCAATTGTGCTAGGTTGAATATGAGCTGATTGCAATTATGACATGCAGGTATGAGTAGACTGTCTTGCAGGTTTGCCTGAATGGATTTATTTCTAAATGCCTTACTGTATGTTGAACAAAATGGGCGTGCTTGGTGATTCTTGGGACTAGAAAGCATAGATTAATAGGCTTTTACTGGATGAAGAGTTTTTGACAAAGGAGCATGTGCTCCTGTAGAAGCAGACCTTTATCTTCATGCCTTTATATTGATCATTTTAGCCAATGTATATTTCTTTCTTACATTCCTTATCCTGTTCTAAACTTTCAGTAGTTTCTTTCTAACTGTTTTATGATACTTATTATGCAGTGGGTTGAAGAACCGACACTTTTGGTCACTCGTTTTGAATATGCAAACCTTTTCCACACTATCACAGACTGGTACAGTGCATATGTTAGTTCCAGAGTCACGGATTTACCGAACCGTCCTAATGTTGTTTTCGTGGATGGGCATTGCAAGGTATGTGTGCATTATGAATTATTGTGCATTGTATTGTATGTTTTGCATGAGTTGTAGCCCACAACATTAAGCACACTTTTTATTTTAGCAGTCGTTTGGTTACTGCATTGATAATACAGCATAGTACTTTTCGTCCCTCCTTTTTCCCTACTGGTGTTGGGTACCATGTCTGCTGCTCACGCTAGGAGATCCATTGTACTCAGAAGCCCTGAATCCTACCCCGATCTGCCGATTCTTGTGTTATGTAAATAGGGAAACTAGTTCCCTGCTGCAAAGCTCTGAGAAGCTTGGACCCACTCACCTCTGTCCCAGTGCCTCATCCAAATATTTTTTCCATTCATACATGTCCACAAGGCCACATCTGCTTCCTTTCAGATTCAGCATGCGTAACTTTGTATGGTACTTCCTCTATACTTGATAATACCCTTAATTTGAGCTAAGCAATGTCGGCAGTTAAACAATGGAGGGATTATATAATACTATGTCAGAATCATTGTGCGTAATTTTCCTTCATGGAGTCAAATTGAAATAATATGCTCTTTCAAAAAAAATGTTAAAATGAAACTGGAGGTAGAGTTTGACTTTTACAAATTATGGTATGCTATAATTAGTTAACTGATGTGAACTACATTCTCGCATACATCCTCATCAATCAATTGAAATACCTGTCCTTGTGAATAGTTGGAACAGTGTCATGCTTTTGAAAATTGGAGTCTGTCTGTGCAGCTTGCAACTCTTTACTAGATTACACAAGGCAGGGATGAATTTGATGTGTAATGGTGATTATGTTCATTGCTGTCCACCAATGTTTCATTGCAAGATAAGGATAAACTTTTCATTTTGTGAGCGCCCTGCACCAACATGACTTAACTGTCTCACCTAACGAAAAAAAACATGAATTGCAACTGTCTCACCTAACAGACGTATTATTTGATGAACCAGCTGCGTGCTGATATAAGCTGTTTTATACTCGCATATTTTGTTTAGTGCAGTTTATCTGATATAGCAAGATAAATCATTTGGTTACACATTGATTTTTCTTCGTTTTCCCTATCTGTATTTTCTTGTCGCATGATACATCTGACCTGATGACATTCACAGGCACAATTGGAGCAAACATGGGAAGCACTTTTTTCAGGCGTGACATATGCTAAGAATTTCTCTGGTCCTGTTTGTTTCCGGCATGCAATTCTTTCACCGTTGGGTTATGAGACTGCTCTATTTAAGGGACTCTCTGAGAGCTTCAGCTGTGAAGGTGCCTCTGCTCAGTCCCTCAGAGAAAAAACAGACTATGAGAAAACAGCACGATTATCTGAATTTGGAGAGATGATTGTAGCTTCATTTGATCTTCCACAGGATGACATCATATCATCCAAAAGATTAAATGGGATCAATGTTCTCTTTGTTCGACGAGAAGACTATTTAGCACACCCACGCCACAGTGGGAAAGTTGAATCCAGACTAAGCAATGAACCAGAGGTGTACAATGCAATTGACAAGTGGGCAAAAGGTCAGAAATGTAAAATAAATGTTGTCAATGGTCTTTTTGCCCACATGACTATGAAGGAGCAACTACGTGCTATCCTGGAGGCTTCAGTGGTAATAGGGGCTCATGGGGCTGGTCTAACACACTTAGTTTCAGCTACTCCTGATACAAAAGTTCTCGAGATCATCAGCAGCATGTATCAGCGCCCTCATTTTGCATTGATCTCACACTGGAAGGCCTTAGAGTACCATGCTATAAATCTCCCTGGATCTTATGCAAGTATCACTGATGTCATCAATGAGTTGAGTAATATACTGAAAGGTCTTGGATGCTGACATGAGGTATTGATTATTATACTGAGATATTCATTATCATGAACGTGATCGCAAGGCATGGGTCTTCTTGTTTACTTTATACAAACAGGCTGCATCAGCAGCACTGAGGCATGGTGATTAAATTGAAGGGGGATAAGTTTGTGCATATTAGTATCTCTTCTGTACTGAGACTTGAAGCTCCCAGTTCTTGGCACCGAAATTTATGCTGACGAATGCAGAGCCATTATGCTGACAATCTATTCTATATGGCCAGCGTTACCAAGGATTATGAATGTCTGGCTGACAGCAACTGATATGGCCAATACATACTCCCCTACCATTCTTGGCTAACTTCCTTTCGTGCGTGTTGTATGATTTTTGCTCTTTTTTGTGTCATGTGGCCGAGGCGATGCCGCCAAGTTCAACGGCCCGATGTCTAATTTAAATGAAATTCGTAGGGAATGGCTTGTTGATAGAAATTTTTTAGAATTCTTGCCATGAGATGTAACTTTATAGGGAAAAAAATCTGTTGTGTTATCTCTTTCTTCTAGTTCCTGTGTACAACCGAAGGATCCTGGAATTGGCTGGTTGATCTGTCGAACTGCAATCTGTGTTCCGTTCCAGCTGCTAGGTTCAGCAAATCATTTCGTCGTGTTGAGCGCCTTCCCGATGTTTAGCTGTTGAAACGGCTGACGAGGCACTCATTTTTGTCATGACGAGTTGACGACGATGCAAGTCGCAAGTCCCATGGCTACCTGATCATCTTGGGCTTCTTGGCCAAATCATGGCCGCGGGCACCTCACCGTGGTCCGTGGGCATGTGTCTGCCAGGTACTGGCTCTCCAGTGGCTGGGCTTGAGAGGGGCATGTTTCATTGCTCTCCACATTGCCCATGGTTTCTTTTATTATGACATCATTATCGGCGTCATTCATAAGAATGGTTTTCGCTAGTAGAATTCTGGATTTGCTGGAGCATTGCACTGACACATTGGCCATCTATAGCAGGACATATAAATTCTCGGTACTCTGAGAATGAATTAAACATGTCACAGAGTGTACTAGGTACCAACTGATGATGGACATATGGTTACCTGGTATGATCTTTTTCCAGGCTACAAAACGGCAGAAGCTCACCTCACAACAGACATATGCAGTACATCCGACCATGAGACGGGACAAGCAGTCCCCACGGCCCCCACACAAGCTTGAAACACGGCGAGCAAGGCCTTTCTAACACAAGAATTCAATTTTGAGGTTCATCAGTCATTAAACCAGTTAGCAGAAGAAAACAGTGTGTGCACTGAATACGCTGATTGAGACTTTGGGACACGCTCAATTGGAACCTCTTGTTTGTTAACATGCGTGCGTTCTTTCTCACGGGCTTAAATGCCATTGTCTTCCAGTCTGCATCTTGTCCTTCCGTGCAACCACAACACTATGTACGCATCACGCCACCAGTCCCTTGTTCTCTGGCCACTATTTCCAATTGAATGCCCTCACTGTTTGGAGTTTATGATTATACCTTGAACCCAGTCTGTCTGCCCTGGACGGATCCGATACCACAAGATCATATATATCCTCTTCCTCTCCGTCACTGACATGTAGGTGCAAGAGTTCAATTGTTACTTGTGAAATTCCCCTAACATTCCGGCGCTCTCAAACAATTCATGAATCAAACCAAGGACAAAGTATGTTCGTCCCACGCGCGGTGTATTAGGATCTCTGCTTGCTCGATCTTAGCTGATTACGCACAGGGATTGCAGCGGCTAGCTCATGAATTGAAACAGTAGCCGGTTGGTCTCGTCAGGGCCACAAGCGTATGTGCACTGTACAAATGAACAGTTCGCATACTTGATTTGAACGCTCCCGGAGGGCCTTCACCTGTGCCGAAATGGGCAGCCAGTATGGCATGCACGCACAGTGTACATCTTCAATGCTGTCTAACTACACATTGTACCACTTGCTTCTAGTGCCTTTTTTTTCTTCTTAAATGAGCGCTTGCTCGTAGTACTGCATACAAATAGTTCCTCTGCGTTGTTTGTTTC
Organism: Eragrostis curvula; assembly: GCA_007726485.1. Classification (NCBI taxonomy): domain Eukaryota; kingdom Viridiplantae; phylum Streptophyta; class Magnoliopsida; order Poales; family Poaceae; genus Eragrostis; species Eragrostis curvula. The sequence goes on along the minus strand of RWGY01000051.1, from coordinate 6,653,938 downwards.
GTCAGGAGTAGATTGATCAGTGAGTGAATGTACGCCGTTGCGTGATCGACACTGAAAGCCAAGCTAGAACGTGTCGATCGAGCTACCGTGAAAAAACTATAGCGCCATGCATTATCTGGGGCGGATGGTTACCTGTCTGCCGCGAGGTAGCCATCCATGGTTTCAAACCACTCATCACCTTAACAATGCGTGAGTATTCCTCTCTCTAATCTGCCATGCAGGTACACTAGGTAGTGTTGTTGTTTTCTCAGTGCAGTTTCAAGGCCCTCCGTCTGTCATGTGATGTTGTGTGTATGTAACTCAATTTGATATCTTCTTATATAAGCTTAACCTTTCGAAAATACTTATCCCTATACGGACCCTACCTCAAAAGACAGTGATTATATTTTGGATTGGATATTTGACTTTTGTGATCGTAAGCATGCATGTGTGGACAGTGTGGTGATTCTTCGATAAAAAGGAAAGTATATTGCTACTGTACCGCATCGGTTCTTTTTCCTTTAGGGTTGGACATCCATATAATGTGGTCTCCAATAATCATTTCGTTTAATGGTAAAGTATACTACTATTGTACTTCGATAAATTTATGTGATAAATAAAATTGAGTATACTACTATGGTAAATTTGTGTTTATTAACGTTTACAGTTTATAAAGTTTGACCACATAATGAATTTTACAGTTTGAGCATACACGCAATCAATTATCAGAAGAGGTAGTTGTGATCATGGATGCGCCTGTCCGGCATATTGCATGCACGCAGTAGTTTTTCTAGGGACCCAACAGTGGGATGGCTTATGTAACCACAGTAACACACACAGGACTACAGGATGTCTGCTGCTATCTATAGTGTTACATCAATGTGCTGTTTGCTGCCTGCTGCATGCTATCGGCACTTCCTTATTTCGATCTCAAAGGAATCGAGACACGAATACATACTGTGAATCTGTGATTGTGCATGTACCCCGGACTACAAAAGGCCGGCGGGACTTCATTGGCCCGAAGCATTCGTGAGTGATGCAATCGTCCTTCGTGAACAATGTGACTGATAATGCTTGCAGTACATTATTTCAAAGGAAAAATCTGAGGTGCATGCATTTATATATGTGCAGTTCAGATTTTTATCAACTTCTTTACATTGAGCAAAGAGTTCATTACCCCAGAAACACTTTTAATGGGTATACCATTTGAAACAAAATATTTTGATAATAAAAGTATATTAATGCAGTACTATTATGGATACCACTATTTCTTGGAAAGGGATATATTTTTAATATTTCAGTCTCCACATCGACTAATGCTTATAATTGTTCATTATTACAACTGAAAACAAAAATGGTAGTCTGAGGATACCATAGTCATCGAACAAACAAAATGTTTTACTAAACTGAATTTTATTATTAAAAGTCCAACCATACTTGGCAAAAAACCTCTACCATTGTTGTTTCAAATGTTGTTTCTCTTCCTTCTGCGCAAATACCCATAGTTGAACTTGTTGCTATATAGGTCAATTGTAAATGAGTCCAGTGGTATCTCTGATGATCACCTGCATAAAAGTAATAACTTGTGCAATGTTAAAAACCACGGTAATTATATATATCTTGTAAGAAATGTCTAAGCTAGGAGCCCAAGTTCCTTTCAAAATTTTACTTATTTTAATTTTAAATAATATTTTAATAAAATGCCCCGGATCTAAAATTTCAATAATTGTGATCACACCTAAACATTCGGCGTGATCCATATTAAGTCATGCCACATGGTTTGGCGTGTCCGGGTGCCACATAGGAAGGGAACTCCACATCAAACTCATCGCCATCTCTGGTCAACCGAGTCAATGGCGAGTTCGACACGGACTCACATTTCCATGTGACGCTTGGTCACACCAAACCACGTGGGGGAGGCTGAAGTATATGACACGCCTGTATTATCTCTATTCCATATTATTGTTACTTGATCAAATGGTTTATATAGTTTTTTGAAGATTTAGATCCGCATCATGTCAGGTTACTACGTTTTGATCAAGGAAAAAGCTTCAGGTCCGACTCGAATGACCGACTTTGGGACGACCAAACGGCACCGCTCACGGGCAAGCGTGAAGTGAACTGCACAATCCGTTGAACGTATGGAGCAGCGTATGATTTTGTTGTGGCCGTGACGCTAGTTCCGTCGGGTCGGAACGTAGTCAGACGTTCCGGTCAGACGTTTCGGGTTTAAAAGCGGGTTAGAATAACAGAAAGTCCGTTCCTTACTTCCTTTCCTACACCGTACCAGGCATAGTACAGTAGAACTCCTTCCAGCCAAGACATTTTTCTACTTCAACAATGTTGTTTTTTAAGTAATCTTGAAACTATACAACACTTGTTCTTTGATTGCAGTTTTGCTAGATTAATTTGGAGGCTGATTGAACTATCTTTTGGCCAAACCGCCATCTAGTATTGCTGACATGTTTGGTGATTGTATTGGATGGTTTCACAACAAGGATAGGGGGCAAATTTTAGTTGGAATCGGTGCCATATGCTGGGCTATATGGCGGAGCCGAAACGACATTGTATTTGATAAGAATGCAATTCTAACTTCTATGCAGGTAATTTACAGGGGAACATACTGGATGAGAACATGGTCTCTATTCCAAAAGGAGGATGGAAGAACTTCAATGTTGAAGGCATGCCGCCGTTTGGAGGTAGTGACAATGGAGATTTTTGCCAAACATGGGTGGAAATTTACTAATAGGTTGTGTTAAGATGAACTGTTTAGTATTCGTACACCGTTTGTTTGGTGTTTCGTTATTTATCCTATGTGATAGATGGAATCTACACACAGTTGAGTTTTGTAATAAAGGACGGTTAAATACATCAAGTGATGTAGAGGCCGGGATGTTTTCATTTGCTTGATGAAATATATCCCCTTTATCTAAAAAAAAATGTGTTGATCTGGTCGATTGGAAATGCCACTTGAAACAGAGCATCCGATAGTATATCTACTGTTATCACGATCAAAAGTCAAAGCACGATACCGCTGCTAATTCCAACGCATGCAACAAGCGAAGCGCACGGGTGGTTGGGACCCCCCCGAAATCCCGCTTCCAAAGCAGCAGTCCATGGCCATGCACCCAGCACCCGCGCCCCGTTCCCTCCTCCCGAACCAGCTGCCGCACGCACACGGAAGAGAGAGACCCGGTGTGAAAAGCGGACGACGTGGTGTCCGGGTCGCGCATGCACACGGGAGGACTAGCAGCAGCAGCAGCAGCAGCAGCAGCGCGCGCCAAACTACGAGGCCCGAGCAGCGCAGGCAAATTCCTAGAGCGAACCGGAGGCAGGAACGGAACCCCCTGCCGCGCGCGCCGGGACACAGGCAGCCAGGCAAGGGTCTCCGCGCACGCGTGCGCCGTGTGCACGCGCAACACGATCGTCTCGAGCCTCCGGGATGGAGGAGAGCCGCCCGGCCGGGGGGCAGGCCCCGACCGCGCGCGGCGGGTCCCGAGGCGGGTGCCGCCCGGAGCCCCGGCCTGCGCCTCCGTCCCCCGAGCAGATCACGCGCTCGGCCGGCCGACGGACGCGGCGCACGAGATGAGCCCAAGCGGATCACAACACACCGCCCGTGCCGTGAACAGACGCGCGCGGCACACGCGGGGGGTAGTTGCGGATTCCGGAGCGCGTCGTATCGGCGCATGTATCGATCGATCGGGCGATCGATCCTCCTCATCAACCATGTAATGTCTGGATGGGAAAAGCGAATGCCTTTGTTTAGGGCTGCGTTGCCTCCCTCCTTTTGCATGCCGCGTTTGTCCCTTCCGTTGAACCGTTTCTTGGCGGGTTCGTCGGGGCGCGCATGCGGACGTGCATGCCGCATGCATGCTGGATTTCGGTTCGCCTTTTCACTCCAGGCTAGTCGGCCGGAAGTGGAGTGCTTGTCTAGGCCCCACAGAAGAAGAGTCAACGAGCTCCCTGCGATTATTTCTGGTTACGTATCTACCAAACCTCAACCGATGGATCATCGTACGGTACAGTTGTCCTGTGAATCCCTGCTACTCAAACGGCCTAGCTAGACTAAATTGAAGGATTGAAAACGTGAAATTCAAATGAAGTTTATTGTGTCCTATTTGAAATGCAACTCTAATCTTAGTTTTCCACAGCACTAACAAACACCATTACAAGACAAATCTTTTTAACACTGGCTGAACCATAGATGACATCCAAGAGTGGCGCATTTCCATTCTTCTTGCTCCAGCCCTCTTTTCTCTTCAGTTCAACCACCCCTCCCCCCCCCCCCCCCCATCTAAATAGAGTTATCGAGGGTAGAGGGGCTTAAGCCCCCCTACCCCCCCACCCCACCTCGCCCTTTCATCTCCAGTGCCTCCCATCCGCGCACTCGATCCACACCTGTCCAATGGGAATTTAAGAATGAGAATGATGATTATTGAAAAAAAAACAGAAAAGAGGTATTTAGCATTTTTTCGTATTTTTCACCTCCACTAACATAAGGAATGTGCCATTGTTATGGACCACTTTATATTGAAATGCAACATAGTTTAAGAAATATAACGGTATCCCCTCTGAAATAATAGGTGTTTTCTTAACTTTGTTAAGCAAAGCCTTTCTATAAAAATAGCAGTAGTTTTGAGATGACACAAATACAATCATAAATGATGTTAACTAAAATATGGATCTAGTAACATCACTTTGGTGTCATAATAATTGTGAATCAATAGAGTAATTGTTGGCCCCAACTATAAAATGAGCAAATTCCTTATTTGACCATAAAAAAGTTCGCGGTTCCTTTCTTGGCCCAATCTGAAAAAAAGTTCCCTCTATGACCCAAAACGCAACTTTCGTTCCCTTTTTGGCCCTTCCGTCAATTTTGAGGGTTAACGGTGTTAAATGGGGGCTGAAATGACCATTTTGCCCCTGAATTGAATAAAAATGTAAAAATTATTTTCGAAATTATTTAGTTGTTCTGAAATTCCAGAAAAACATAATTTTGAAATTATTTAATTGTTCTGGAACCAGAAAAACATAATTTCGAAAATGGTTTTTTTGTAATTTCAGAACAAGTAAATAATTTCGAAAATAAATTTTACATGTTTATTCAATTCAGGGGCAAAATGGTCATTTGAACCCCTATTTAACACCGTTAACACTCAAAATTGATGGAAGGGCCAAAAAGGGAACGAAAGTTGCGTTTTGGATCATAGAGGGAACTTTTTTTCAGATTAGGCCAAAAAAAAGAACCGCGAATTTTTTTAGGGCTAAATAAGGAATTTGCTCCTATAAAATTCACCTCCTATTATGAACAGAGGGAGCAATAAGCTACCCCATCCCTTGTCATTAGGACGATAATTTTTGTTCGATTTCAAACAAGATTTGTTATGCTTACATCAACTCTTGAGAATGAATGGAGTATAACATTACAATAAATAGAGGATTTTTTTTAGTTCCACAAAAAAATCATGAAAGTTTTCTTATACATCAACTGTCATTATAAAATTGCTCCTTCCTATCGTCATGCAGCTGTTTCCTAAGAACCTTCCAAAGTAGGCATTTCTAACTATATGTCACTCTCACTTAGTTCTAACTACATATTTCTTGTTTCTGAGGAATTTCAACTTAATTGTTCTTAGATGCCTCCTCGGCCCATCGCAGCAGTACGTATACATCAATGCAAGAATGAAGAAAACCTCTTTACCAGCCATACCATCGCAAGTTGCAGCCCGGATGCCGGCACTTTTTATTTGCTACTAGAACTTACTAAACTGATAAGATTTGGCTTTCCCTCCCAGAATACACCCATCAGAAGAATGCCGTTCACATAATTTAATCTCCCGCTGTCTGCTGTCTCCCTCAGTCTCTCTCTAGTATCTACCCCGCTCACTATAACTACCCCTTGCCAACCACGGCACCTCGCTCACCCCAAGCCAGTCGCCAAGAACAGAAGCAAAGGAAGCTGCAGGGAGAGCGAGTGCACTGCAGCAAGAAACCTGTCCGTCTCCATCCAACCTTTCCTTCCATGGAAGACCCCTACACGAGCTTCTTCAAGAGCCCCTACTACTACTACACCTCCTCCTTCCCCGCGGCGCCTCAGGCCACTCACCACATCCCGCCTTCCTTCCCACCGTACACCAGCCTCTACCCTTCCGTCGCCGCCGCCGCGCCGCACTACCCTTACCCGGCGGCCTTCTTCCAGCCACCGCCGACGACGCTGCCACCGCTCGACGACTCCCCGCCCTCGCCGCCGCTCCGGCAGGCGCTTCCCCTCCTGTCCTCGTCGCCGACGCGTCGCTGCGCGTCCCGGCGGAACGTGGATGCGGCGGACTCCGACTCCGACGACGACGCCGACGACTTCCTGCTGCGGGAGGCCGTGGGCGGCCGCTCGGCGGCGACGCCCACCGCGCGCGCGCCGCTCTTCGCCGACCTCAATTGCATGCCGACGTGCTGCGACGACGACGACGGCGGCGGCGACCCCATGGACGTGGAGGCTTCGGCCTCGACGGACGACGCCGCGGTCGCGCTGCACATCGGCCTGCCGATGACGGCGCCCGGCGGTGGCGCGGAGGCCGACCTCTTGTCGGGGCTCTCGGGCAGGGCTATTGGCGTCGACGCCGACGACGACGAGGAGGAGTGCAAGGTGGACACCGGCGCCGGCGACGGCGACGAGGTGGTGCCGTTAGGGTTCGCGTCGACACCGATCGGGAGGCTGAACAAGGGGCAGTACTGGATCCCGACGCCGGCGCAGATCCTCATCGGGCCGACGCAGTTCTCCTGTCCCGTCTGCTTCAAGACCTTCAACCGATACAACAACATGCAGGTCAGTGCCATGCTCATGTCTAGTTAGTAATCGTCCATTGCATACATAGATCCAATTGCTCTTCGTGATTTTCGCTTGCCGCTGTTCGTGTTCACCAAGTACTACTAGCTAGTTTGACTCTTGGATTTTGACGATTTGTTGGTCATCATGTTAGTGGCCGTAACCCGTAAACAAAGAGGAGGTGGCTAGCTATCTTGCTTTCTTTGTCCTTTGGAGATAGTTGCATGCCATGAAACAGACCTAAGCCTTGAGCTCCATGCACAGTGGCCGACTTTTGAGTGTGATTGAACTAGACTGGCATGCCAGGGGCAGCCATGCATCAAAACATATTTGTTTGTGATTCATCAGGTACTAGTACTCCACTACAAAACATGCGCATCTTTATGCTTTTTTCTTGGGTGCTTGCCTTTTTGAGATTCATGAGTGGTGGTGTGGGTGCAGTGGAGATCCCAGGGTAGATTTCACCTTTATTTGTTTGTTTCTTTCTCTCTCCTTTCTTAGTATACTGATCCATCAGGTACTAGTACTCCACTACAAAGCCCCTGCTGATCACTCATGACTCATGAGTCATGGCTCGTGAGATTTGGCTAGATATACAGGTTGTTTCAGAGCAGGCTTTCATGTTTTGGAAAGCATAAGATTGTGTGGTATCATGGGCTGCTGCTTGGCAGTCGAGTCTACTACTCCTGCGCGCGCGACTCCCAAGAACACAAAGAGTTCTGCAGTGTTCTTCCTGTAGCCAGCCAGCCACAGTGCCTCTCTGGCTGCTCTCTTTAAAGAAGCAACGCCAGCACAATCACGCAAGCAAAGGCTTTGGCTGCCGAGAGTGAGCCCTCACTCTCAAAAGATCACTGCGCCTCGCATATATAACTTGCCACTACTACTGCATGAAAAAAAGTCTGAGCTGATTGAATGTAGGCACTAGAGGCAGTAAAATTGAACATGTTAGGAGTACAATTGCAAACATGCACATACAGTATAGTCTTGCCAAAATCATCAGTGGCTCAGTGCATTAATAGCTTACTACTCCTACTCCATGATATATGCCACCAAACATTGCGTAGATTAAAATGTTTGAACATGTGATATGATCCACACCAGTGTCATGTAGTATATATAGTACTAACCTTAACCGAATAATGCTAATTGTATGTTGCAGATGCACATGTGGGGGCACGGGTCGCAGTACCGCAAGGGACCCGAGTCGCTGCGCGGCGTGCAGCCGACGGCGATGCTGCGGCTGCCGTGCTACTGCTGCGCGCCGGGTTGCCGCAACAACATCGACCACCCGCGGTCGCGGCCGCTCAAGGACTTCCGCACGCTGCAGACGCACTACAAGCGCAAGCACGGGCTCAAGCCCTTCCTGTGCCGCAAGTGCGGCAAGGCCTTCGCCGTCAAGGGCGACTGGCGCACGCACGAGAAGAACTGCGGCAAGCTCTGGTACTGCCTCTGCGGCTCCGAGTTCAAGCACAAGCGCTCGCTCAAGGACCACGCCCGCGCGTTCGGCCACGGCCACGGCGCCTTCGGCTGCAACGTCGACGGCGCCGACGGACTCGAGGACGACGATGAGGGCGCCGTCTCGGAGATCGAGCAGGACGTCTGCGCCGCCGGCTCATGCAGGTCGGCGCGGTGATCGTACGTCGTCGATCAGTGGCCGGCCGATCAGCTTGCATTTCTATACTGCTACGCGCTACATGTAGCTAGCTAGTGCTACCCGTGTTGTTGTGTTCATGTTAGTAGTTGCTGTTGTTGTCAACGCCGTCGTTGTTGCTTTTGCTTGAGTAGATTTTGTTATAATGTGTGATCCCTTTTCTACTAGTAGTAGCTGGGGTGAGTGCCGACCGAGACGAGTACTCCACTGTACGTTGGAATGCTGGTTGCTTGCTGTTGGGTGATCTCAAATTCTCAATCATACTACCGTATTAGTGACTCATGGAAAAGGTGTCTTCAGTTTCATGTTTGGCTTTCTTAAACGTTGACTAAGTAAGAACATGATCTGTGTTTCAGTAGATGTCAGAAACGTTTTGTTTGTGAGATACTCCCCAAAAGGGGGTACTACACTATCTTCAATCCATGTTGCTTGTTGGACTAGTCATCGCCGATATGTATAGGAGAATGAATGACTACGTGCATGGTGTTCACAAACCAAAATGGTAATTTTTCCCCAATTCTGCTAGTAATATATAGTTTGTCAGCTGCATGAATAACGGTGAAGCACAGAATTGGTGGACGATGACGACTGACGGCGACTGGGGGGTTTCCTCCGCGCTGGGCATGCATCATCATGCCTTCGGTTCGTATAGTCATTGATGTCACTCACTGCATGTGGAAAACTGTAACCCATCTTTCCTGTCCCAGTCAAGTTTCTACTATAGATCGACATGCCCCTTTCTGCGCAAACACATAGACCAACCTAAGCAAGTTTTAGTAGCCTCCCCTGCACTTGGAGTGTAGGGCATACACTTCCAGGTTCTTGCATGCAATGCAAACAGAAAGCAGAAACAGAGCTGGTACAAATAGATTTGTGGATTGAACATGCAGTACTGACCATGGACATGGTTGAGAGCGTCCCCAATAATAGAGTTAGCTAAGAGACAGCAGCTAGCTCTTAGAAAGGATCGATGAGAAGTGGGGTCTATATTTAAGTCTCTTATTTTTCTTAGAGACTGCCTCTTGAGTAAGAGTTAGCAGCCTTTCTCTCTCTTTATTTTTTCCCATAAATAATTCTAAGAGTTAGCTAAGAAGTAGTCATTGAAGACGCTCTGACAAAGACACTTCCACAAGTTTTTTAAAAACCACAACATGATCCAATGGAGCCGGTGAATTTTCAATAAAAGGAAATTAAATACACCAAAATTCGAGCCATGCTTAAACATGAGAGGTAGGGTATATGTCCACATGTCACCCCATCGTGCTAAGCTAATCTCCCAGTTACGTAGTAACTATTTTATTTATTTATTTATTTTGGCAAAATTACGGCTATTAGAAGCTTGGTAATTTGAAACAAAACAGTTCGATTCCATACCAATCAGAAAATATTCTTGCACTTGAAACGGTGTATTTGGAATTTTGGCCACCATGTAAAACAAAGGAAAGAAAACAAGAATGCTTTCCACCCTTTTTGGCAAGAGGATCAACTTTTTGAGCGCACTTGAGAGATTGTGAGATGGCCGACCAAAGCATGTATAGCCAAAGTGTGATGGATGGAACATATCACATATACCATGAGATGTTCGTGTCAAATGATGTGCTTTTCTCACATCGGCTAGATAGAAAGAAGGATAGGGATGGCCAGTGAGCTGACCAGGCCTTTTTATTTTTCTTAAAGTAATATCTAAACTGGTTGTTTTTTAATATACTAAGTGAAAGGAGGGCATACAGCCTTAACGGCTGCAAGCATGGAGGAATAGCTTTTCTGTGTCTGGTCGGAAGATTGGAAGGAAAGATGCCCGTTGCTCATACGGGGTGGGGATGGAGGAACATGGACGTAGCATGGCAACGGAACATGGAAGCCGTGTAAAAGAAAAAAGGGAACATGGAAGTACTAAGAAGTTTATGCTATGGCCCTAGTGAAATGTTCAAATTACATTAGTTGAGAATTGACTGGACTCTAACTTTGCACTGGTAGCTTTCTGTTGAAAATGTATTTGTTGAAAAATAGTTCTACCTCGTATATCTTATATATGTGCCGCCATCTTTGTGGAGGCACCTTGGATTCTAACGCATAATGTTCAAAATATGTGTTTTCTTTTATTAACTACTAAATTTTCTGAGCCTTGTAGCTGCATCAGAATTTACACGAGTTGGCTCCGATTCCTCTGTTTATTTCTATGGCGTTGATCAGATCAGACCATAAGAAAGGATGAAGAGGTGTGCATTAACACAATTTGTTTGTTGATGGCATAATTACATTTTGAAGAGGCTAAATATGTGAGCTTTCAGCTTACTTATTCGCCCTTTAAATTTGTGCTGACTCTCATTTTTAGTTTCCTCGATCACATCAATTTACCGGATTGCATCTGCGTTCAATAAAAATAACATCGTTGGGGTAGATGATATAAACGTGAAAGTATGGAAATAGACATGCATAGTTGCATACAAGGCCAGGGGGGTCAAGAAATTTGAAGTTTGAGAGCTGATAAGTGACATAAGTAGGCTAATTTTATTTGTAGGAACGAAGGATGAAAAATGCAAATTCGAGAAGCCTTGGGAGACAACAATTTTTCTGTAATTTGGTTAGGGGCCGGGGATGGAAACCTTGAGCACTGCAAACTGGCTGTTTGAAGGGTCACCTCAACGGAACAATCCATCAATCCGTCCGTCAATCAATCAACTATCACCTGTGGATTAGCTGGCCAGATAGCCGTGTGGCCGTGGGTGAATGGACTGTGGATCCATCGGGGGATATGTGCAGCGTAGGAGACAGCCCAACAACGTGGCTTAGACTCCACACTTGCCGATCCTGCACTGTCCTTTTCTCCACCTCCGATGCCTTCCTCCTCCTGTCCATGTCACTAGCGTGCAGCTACCTGGTGTAGCTAGCCACCTGCATACATATTTCATGCAGGCCAGTTGCAGAGTTCAAACTGGAACCGACCAATACGTTGAAGCTAATTGCCGTGATCCGGTTACGACTTGTCTAATCGCCGTTGAACTTAATTCAGGCTCTGCCGTGAAATGTCCGGCAGAAACGGTTCTTGCTTCAAAATATGGGAACATAACTTCCAATGAAGAATCAGCCATTCTTGGTCCATAGCTAAATTCTGTTTGCCTGATGCGCAAAATATACACTCAAAATATAAGGCATTTCCAAGCCATTTTGATGGACGACAGAGCATGAAGATGAAGCTATCCGTACATGCAGGCGACGAGCAAGGGATCTCGGTTCCCGACGCAGAGCTAGGAATAGAGAAATGGTGACATCCCTGCAACATCACCTCGAACCTGCCCAAGATCTGAAGGCATAGCAGCAGTAATTAATCAGTGTAAAAGGCGCAGAAAGGGGCCAGCTATCTAGCCCCTGTCCCTTTCCCTAGTTAAATTCACAGAGCGTCAAACCTTTCTGCTGCATGCACGCATAAACAAGTTGATCTCGGTCACATGTCCCACTTACCGCCTACACGCTGCTTCTGTTCTGCTGATAGAGAGATCCTTCGGTAGATGCCTGGAAACTGCGATGCGCATGTCGAGAAATGCATGCGACGCACACATGCGTCGTCGACCAGGTTGATTTAGCGCCAACCAGCCAACACACATCCCTTTCTTAAATTCTTCTGTGGCAGGGCCACACGCGTGCGCTCGTGTTGTGGAATGTGGATTAGCGGCTTCTTCGCTTGATTGTTCACTCGACTTAACACCGTCTGGGAGACCAGGAGAAGCAGGGGAGTAATAAACAAGTGAGACGCTGTCTCTCCCGCGCCCTAACAGCGCCGGAACAGCCGTGTCTCCCCGGTTCAGGTTCACGAGGCGCTTTCCGGTTCTGCGGTTTGCTCTCCCTCGTCGTATCAGGCGCCTACTAACCCTAACCCGGAGATGGATTATCAAGTGACTATCCTGAATTATTCTTGGTTGTAAAAATTGTTTGTCAGGTCACTAGCTAGTACTCGCACTGCTCCAGCAAGCTGAGGCAGACGCGGACGGCTGATGGACAGAGAGAGATGGTGGCATGCATGGCATGGCGTAGGAGTTCACATGACGAGTTGACGACGACGCACACGCTTCACCAGCGTATAGCTAGATTGAGCGACCCGGCATGGGAGGCAGATGAGCTCGAGTAAATGCGCGTCTCGGCAAAGAGGGTGGTCGTACAGGGTACTATAGGACAGTGACAGTCCGGTAGCAGTAGCAGCACCAGCAGCGGCTAGTCGGCTACTCCATCTCCAAGTCGCTCGTCCTGAACGGGGCACTGCATCTGCAAACAAGTCTGCACGCGAGGGAGGAGGAGACGACGCGGGAGGAAGGAGAGGAGAAATAAATGGCAGCCACTTACCCCCTCCTGTCGCCATCGGACTGAGCCGGGACTGGAGAAAGCGTGGCCGTCCATGGTGGTGTTGGCACAGGTCGCAGCTGTAGCGACAAGCAAACTGCGAATTTATGGCGATCGGCATGTGGATGGATCGCAGATGGCGAGGAGAAGGAAGGAAGGAGGCCGGAGTGGGGAAAGGCCGGCAGAAAAGCTGACAGGAACCAGCTCGGAATGGCCTGGAGCGGGAGAGAGAAGGAAGGGAGCAGGGTGATGCATGCATGCCAGTGCAGTGCCGCGCACTGCTCCTGCCGGCCGAACGCTTCGCTTCCAGATCGCATCGCAGATTTGGGGCTGGCGCAGCATATGGATAACTAATTGCCGTTCTAATCGCAGTTGATCTTAGGACCACCATCATGTTCCGATCTGCCTCGTCTGCTATAACTAGTACTGCAATTCTTAACACTCATAGGTGGACTTGGACCGGCATTGAAGTGGGGAAAAAGTGAAGTGCCGCTTGTAATGCAGGAATTTCGAGTGGTCCAGAAGAACTCGTGCAGTAATTTTGTGAATCTGAAAATCCTTTTTTTTTAATCAGTAAATCTGAAAATGAGTGGCCAGCATGCTGAATACTGATCTTTGCCAGTTTCTGATGTTTTGCTTCTGATTTTATTTTTGCTTCTGATTTTATTGCCGGTTTGAACCACGAATGGCTCTTTCTAAGACGAGCCCACGACCTTCTCGGCCTTTCAGCCTGTAACGTGCACTGGGCTTGCAGTTATGATCGACAAAGCAGCCCATGAAGAATGGGAATAGCCCACAAATCTGACATTGAAGAATTGGGGGAGAACTAGGCCAGACTTTGGGCCTTTGGTCCCATGTGGATCCATTTCCAAGGCACAACATCGCCGGAGACGTGTGGAGCTCCGAGGCAAGCTCAGTGGCAGAGGAAGTGAGGAAGACAGACAGACACAGAACAGAGTAATTCACAGGACAGGTCCGACAGGATTAATCACCTCGTTCTTCAGCCTATACAAAACTGATTAATTACACCGCAAATCTTATCACATTGTTTCGTTCCGTTGCTCGCTAGCTCTCCAATTGATGGATCACATCACAAAAGATGCACTTACATTGTATACTAGCACGTACGTACCAACCGGCCGGCGACCTGCAGCTTAGCTTAGCTCTCGGTGACCGGCGGCGGCGCGGCGGGGTCGATGGTCTTGAACGACTGGTGCAAGCGGCGGAGCACGGCCTCGTCGCGTCCCCACTCGGCGTTGGGGGCCGTGACGAAGTGCGCGTACAGCTTGTTCCGCGCGCACGTCACGGAGATGAGGCTGTGCGCGCCGGCGCCGGCGATCTCGTACTCGTAGTACACCTGCCCGGCGCCGTCTGATCTCTGGTCAGACCGCACGTCGTCGGCGGACGCGATCTGGTCCTGGAGGCCGACATCGGAGAGCGCCAGGTTGTCGAGCACGGCGCTGAGCGGCGCCAGCGCGCGGATGCCGGAGAGGAAGGTGAGGTACTCCTTCTCGGCGCGCTTGCGCGGGTTGAAGAACTCGCTGTCCGTGCCGTTGGTGCCCTTCTCCACCTTGGACACCAGCCGCTCCTTCCACCCCTCGGGCACCTCGTACACGTACTCCGCCGTGTCCTTCTTGCTCGCGTTCCCGCCGTACCCGCCGTAGTTCGCCGCGCTCGCCGCCGTGCCGTAGTACACGCTGAACTCCGGGTCGGCGCGGCACGGCGCCGGCGCAGGGGACAGAAGCAGGAGGCCGGCCGCGGCCGCCGCGACCAGCGCCGTCGACGTCGTGGCGAGGGGCTTGGGCGGGAGCCTCACGGTCTGAGCGGCTGCTTGCTGCTGCTGCGACGAGGCCGTGGAGGTGGACACGGTGGTGAGGAGGGGAGACGGCGAGAGGAGGGAGGCGAGCATGTTCATGGTGGCTGGCGGACCGTGACACACCGTCCGGTGAGGTGGTCGGACTCGGCGCGCGTTTTTTTGTGTGGTCTGTCTCGTGTTTGTGACGAATTGACGAGAGGATAGGAGATCGCGGTGGGCCCGTGGCTTATCCGGGCGATGACCTGGCACCCTCACGAGAGCAGGAAATGCTGTGGTGGCTTCTGTGTAACTCAGCTGAATTCTCCTATCAAAAAAAAAAAAACTCAGCTGAATTCTGGAGCAGTACCTTGCGGCCCGGTATGGATCCTTGTGCATTGTGGCCTTGTGGGTTTGCAGGCCCTAATTTGTTAGCTGGACCAGGTCGCCCTTGTTTTTTTAGGCGGAGAATACAGTCCACGAATACGAAATACTCCTCCATAGAACGGTACATTTTGGGACGTCCACACCTCGTGCCAGGAAGCCAGTGGCACCCTGCCCCAGCGGCCCAGTAAGCGAAAGCAGCTAAGTTCGGGCAGTTCATCTTCTTCAACTTTCCAAAATTGAGCCTGTTCCGCACGCTGAATCGCAGTTGTTATACTGTCGCGGCTGCTGAAGAAATAACTATGAACACTGTAGCGGTTGCTGAAAAAAAAAAAACTGAGAACACTGTAACTGTTGCATTGCAGGCGAACAAGCTGATTGTTTCCGCCATTCCCTCCTTTGAGGTTTCCTCTTCTCGAAGGACGTCAGATAGTGTTAAGAGTAGAGGCGGCCAAACACTGGGGTGTGGCCACATCTTAGTTAGATGAAGATGGAAGCGGTGGCTTAATTGTCCTAATGCAAAGTTGACAAACAGTTTTTTTTGTGGCGGCGCAGAACTGGATTGGCTACTTTCTCGATTGGGCGGTGCAGACTTGATGTGTGATGGATTTCATTTCTACATCGATAGTTTGAAACTCTAGTTCTTATTGCTTTATTTAGATTGTTGATGTATTTTTTAGTTTCCTTCTCATACACATTTGTTTCTGTTTTTTAAACGTCTATGTGGGACGATCTTTGTAACAATTCTTTCATTTTATTGAAACAAGTAAATTCAAGTGAGGTAACCCCAAGTGTAGTTTCCTCAAAAAAAAATTGTTTCAAGCAGAGACAAAAATGCTCCGATGAAGAAAAAAAATCCAACGACAGACAATTTCTCCCTGGCAAAGAACAACTTGTTCCGGGATGGTAGCGTTGTAGCGCGGCGAGCAGAGCAGGACGGGTCGCCCGACATGTGCAATGCAGAAATGAAAATTTTCTCAAAAAATATCAAAGCAAAACCGATACTGGATAACAGCGAGCTCACATTGGGCCTGATCGACTGCAATATTTGTGGCTGGAACATATTGTTGTGTCTGTTGTGACTGTAACACACAGAGAAAAAAGCAAAAAGAAGCTACAACAAGAATGAGTGCAGCTGATCAGGCTGATCATTGACAACCAAAAAAAAGAGAAAGAGATGCTAAACAAAAAATTAAAAAGTAGCATAGGACTTGTGCAGGTGAGGTAAGCACTGAAGTGCGCCCCCGGATTCAGCCACACCGAGCAAGACTGCAAGAGACGCATTAGGAAACAACATTGGATTACAGCGACATTATCATGAACAAAAAAGAAACGAAAAAGAAAAGATAAACATAAACTTAAAAAGTACTAGGGTGAGGTAAACACTAATGCGTGCCCGCAGATCCAGCCACGCCGCGGCCGAGCAAGACTTACATCGAGATGACATCATTAAGGACAAAAAGAAACGGAAAAGAAAAGCTAACTAGAAATGTAGGAAGTAGCATGCGACTTACGCGGTTGACATAAGCACTGACGTACGCCCGCAGGATCCAGCCACGTCGCGGGCGAGCAAAACTGCAAGAGAACGCATCCGCCAAAACAAACACGTCATTTAGTGTTGTCTCCATGATGAGTAAGACTTGAGAGCGGTGATAATGCTGAACCACCGACGCACAAGGAAACATAAGAGGACGCGGGTGCGGGTGCACGGGAGAAGGGGGTGAACGGTGGGAGAGGAAGGAAGAAAGAGCGGCGACCGCAAGATGCGCTTGATTAGTGCATCATGTTTTTAGTTGTATTTTAATATTTTCCTTATAAACAAACTGGATTTCATCAAATTAAACAAGAAACTTTAAGGCGCGCTACCTTTCTTTTTTTTAAAAAAAAAAGTCATACAAATGACACTGTTGGTTGCTACTGTCACGTCAACGGTGCACATCGAATCGTGCTCATTTTCAGGGCAAAACCGGTCGTCTTATCTGGCACCCACCTTTTACAAAGGCAATAAAAACCCAAAAGAAAGCCCAAACAAAAACCCAATAAGATCTCGTCTCGCCTCCAACTGCCGCCCCACCCCAATCTCCACGCGTCGCCGCCACTTGCCGGCGACTCCGCACTCGTTGGAGGGGTGAATTCTGGTTTCGATGACCCATTTGGGTTATGGGGTGCCTAATAGGGCACCCGTTGGAGTTAGTCTTAGATGAAGATGGGAGCCGTGCCTCAATTGTCCCAATGGAAAGTCGGCAAACCGTTTTTGGGTGATGGCGCAGAACTGGATTGGCTACTTTCTAGATTGGGTGCTGCGGACTTGGTGTGTGATGGATTTCATTTCTACAACGAGAGTTGGAAACTTCAGATTTTATTGCTTTATCTAGATTGTTGATGTATTTTTTTTAGTTTCCTTCTCATACATCTTTGTTTTTGTTTTTTAATCATCTATGTGCGACAATCTTTGTAATAATTCTTTCATCGAGTGAATTCAGGTGGTAACCCCCACCGTAGTTTCCCCCAAAAAAATGTTTCAGCCAGAGACAAAAATGCGTCGATGAACAACAATTTCTCTCGGGCAAAGCAAAAAACCAACACTGGATTACAGCGTGTTAACATCGGGCCTGATCGGCTGCAATATTTGTGGATGGAACTTATTGTTGTGTCTGTTGTGGATGTGGCTGCAACACACAGAGAAAAAAAGGCAACAAGTTGCAACAAGAATGAGTGCAGCCAATCAGGCTGATCATTCAGAAAAAAGGAAGGAAATGCTAAACAAAAACTTAAGAAGTAGCATACGACTTGCATGAGTGAGATAACTACGACGTGCGCCCGCGGATCCAACCAGATCGCTATCGAGCAAAACCGCAAGAGAACACATTAGAAAACAACACGAGATTACAGCGAGATGACATCATTAGGGAAAAAAAGAAACAAATAAGAAAAGATAAACAGAAACTTAGGAAATAGCATACGATTTGCGCGGGTGAGGTAAGCACTGACGTGCGCCCGTGGATCCAGCCACGCCGCGACCGAGCAATACTTACATCGAGATGACGTCATTAGCGAAAAAAAAGAAACAAAAGCTAAATAGAAATATAGGAAGTAGCATGGCACTTGCGCGGATGAAGTAAGAAATGACCTACGCCCGTAGTTGAGAGAGACGAAATTGCGAGTGAACTCGTCAGCAACGAATATTTGTGTCTGGAACTTACTGTTGTGGCTGCAACACACAGAGATGGCCGCAGCACACAGAGATGTGGCTGCAACATACAGAGTAAAAAGCAACAAGCTGCAACAAGAATGAGTGCAGCCAATTAGGCTGATCATTGACAAAATAAGGGGGAAAAATGCTAAACAAAAACTTAAGAAGTAGCATACGACTTGCACGGGTGAGATAAGCATTGACGTGCGCCCGCGGATCCAACTACATCGCTGCCGAGCCAAACTGCAAGAGAACGTATTAGGGAACAACACTGAATTACAAAGAGATGACATCATTAGGAACAAAAAGAAACGAAAAATAAAAGATAAATAGAAATGTATGACGTAGCATGGGACTTGCAAGGATGAAGTAAGCAATCACGTATGCCCGTAGTCGAGAGAGGTGAAATCGCGAGCGAACTCGTCGTCGGCGAATCTATCGGCTCCCTCTTGCCTCCGGTGGTCGGTCCAGTGCAGAAAGTTAGGAAGTAGCATACGATTTGCGCGGGTGAGGAAAGCACTGACGTACGCCCGCACATCCAGACACGCCGCGACCGAGCAAGACTTACATCGAGTTGACATCATTAGGGACAAAAAGAAACGGAAAAGAAAAGCTAAATAGAAATGTATGACGTAGCATGGGACTTGCAAGGATGAAGTAAGCAATCACGTATGCCCGTAGTCGAGAGAGGTGAAATCGCGAGCGAACTCGTCGTCGGCGAATCTATCGGCTCCCTCTTGCCTCCGGTGGTCGGTCCAGTGCTGTAGGTGGGTGGGGAAGAGGGGGGGGGGGGGGGGGGAGGGAGATGCGGGCTCGTCGTCAGTGTAAATATCCCTCCCTATTTCTTAGCCTTAGGTAGACTAGGGTAGAGATGGCCGACTTTGGATCGCCATCTTTATCGATGGGCGAGGTCCTTTTGTGCTGCCAGAGCTTTCGCCGGAGTGACTTCGTGCCGGTGGTGTCGGTGAAGCGGAGGAGCTTCTTGGTGGATTTTCCGTGGCGGAGCTTTGCCGGCGATGGATGTTTTTGTCTGGGATGTGTCGATGCAACGGAGGTGATGACGTGTTTATGGAATAAGCTCTCCCAAACTGTCTTTGTCTCGACGGCGAGCTCTTGTCCAGCGCCGTCCTTGAGCTTGTGGAGTTGAGGTCCTTCGGGGACCCTTTTTCAGGAGAGGTCGGTGGCGGATCCTCAACGGATTCGTCGACGTCGAGGTCTGGGGATGCAGTGGCGTTACTGCTGGCCTTATCTTAGGTGCTTGACGGCGAGTCCGATGGCGGCGTTTCAGCGGAGCCTCCGATGGCGGCGAAGTTCACAGGGATTGCTTAGGATCCAGGGGTTCTTCTGTGTTTTTTAGTTTTTTAGTGGCTTTTGGGCAGAATGGTAGTGGTCTTTTGTATCCTTCTAAGACCTTCTTTCTACAGGTACCTCCCACGTGTGGTGACACAAAGGAACTACGTCGATCCTCCACGCACATCGGATCTGGATGATATGATGATTTCTCGAAGGACGTGAGTCTTTATTTGCGTATAAATGTTGTTTTGTCTGTGTGGTGTGCATTGGAGTTTATCTTTGTACGCATGAACAGATACTACATTTGTACTCAGGTTTGAGAAGTTAAAAAAAATGACATACGCCTCCGTGAGATCCAGCCGCGCCGCGACCGAGGATGACTGCAAGAGGATGCATCCGCCAAAACAAGGAGACGTAAGCGCCGATGAAACGTAAGCGGGCGCGGATGATGCTGACCGACAGAAGATGATGTTGACCGACGCACAAGGAAACGTAAGCGGGCGCAGATGCATGGGAGAAGGGGGTGAACGGTGGGAGAGGAAAGAAGAAAGAGCGGCGACCATAAGATTTTTTTTGCGTATGAATCTTAAAACCGGGTGCTCCATTAGCATACTAAGGTTGTATAGTGCATCAGGTTTTCAGTTGTATTATAATACTTTCCTTATAAACAAAGTAAATTTTATCGAATTAAACAAGGAATTTTGAGGCGCGTAACATTTTTTTTTTAAAAAGTCATATAAATGACACTGTTGCTACCGTCAAGACAGTGGCGCACACATCGAATCGTGCCCATTTTCGGGGCAAAACCGGCCGTCCTACCTGGCACCCACATTTTCAAAAGGCAATAAAAACCCAAAGGAAAGCCCAAACAAAAACCCAATAAAATCTCGCCTCGCCTCCAACTGCCGCCCCCCGCCCCAATCTCCACGCGTCGCCGCCGCTTGCCGGCGCCTCCGTACCTTCTCCGCCACGCCGCCGAAGCTTCCCGACACCTCTGCTCTCGGATAAGGCGTCCGCCGCCGCCCGCACCCCCTCGTACCACTCGTCTCGCCACCGGGTCCATATCGGGCTGGATCTAGGGTTGCGAGGGGAGCGGTTCTGTAATCCGCCGCCGCGATGGAGGCGGCGGCAGATCCTGCCGGCACCTTCAAAGCGGACTTCACCGACACCGGCATGCAGCTGCTCGAGGAGCGCATGCGGGAGAAGCTGCGCGAGTTCATGAGCGCCCCCGACGACTCCCTCGTGGTACTGTGACGCCGCTCGCCGTCTCGCTCACCTGCGTGCCCCTTTTCTCTGGCTTCGCGTTTGAATGGCGTGTTGTAGTTGATTTCAGTTGATTTTAGGGCTGGGTTTTCTCTGCAGCTCTGGGATATTGTCGAACTCTGATCCTTGATAGCTTGTAGTGGACTTGCTAGAACTAGAATTGATGCTTATCTGTTTCACTCAATGTGCCCTATAGGCCACTCTATGTATGGTTAGCCTCTTAGGTGAAATCAGGTAGCTCCGTTTGGATCGTTGAATCGCCTTAACTGAATTGCATTGGCTGGCTCATTGAATTGTCCATGGAGCTTGGGCCCGACGGCCATGGAGGTGGTCCTCGTCGTCCATGGAGCTCAGGCCTGGTGGCCATGGAGGTGGTCCTCGTCGGCCGTGGAGCTTGGCCCCAGTGGCCATGGAGGTGATCCTCACCATGGAGCTCCGCCCAAGCGGCCAGGGAGCTCGCCTGTAGATCTGTGGTGTGCGCGAGCGACAGGGTGAGGAGGAGGAGGCGCCTGAGGACCTCGTTAGAACTGCTGGACTTGGGGAAGGAGGAGGCAGCACCAGCGAACCATGAAAACGTAGACGGTAAATGATAGACAGTCAGTCGGCCGTTATTTAGCGTTTAATTTGTTTAAATGGCTGTTTAATCTGGCTAAACAGCTGTTTAAACGGGCTAAACGGCTAGGCATAGACGATGGCCACCCGTCTAGCTTTTAGACGCCATTTAAACAGAGTTTAATTCTGTTTCGGAAAACATGGCCAGCGAATCTCGACGGCCTCGCCAGACTTGAGGAAGGAGGCAACACCGACATATCTCGCCTTCCTAGTCGGGAGCAGCTTGAGTCAGAGGTGAAGGCTTCAAGTCATTGATGAATACCTGCTGTTTCAGATCTGTTGGGTTCGATGTTGGAAGGGCTACATTTTAGTTATGTTTGAATTCCATGGAATCTGTTCCCTAATTTCATTACCAATGCTAAATAGTATCCAAATGGCTGAATTGTTCAGATCGAATTCCAATTTCCAATTCTCTGACTCAATTCCGACATCCAAACGGGATATTACTGTAATGGGTTTGTTGAACTTCGTGTATGGTACACCAAACCGATTCTCAGGAGATTGCCTTACAGATTAATTCAGATCGTATTAAACCTTCACTAAAATCATATTTATATGGACGAGTAAATTGGGCTTTATACTTCGTAGCTGTTTTTGGACATACTAATTCGTTTGTGGATTAGCTCTGCCTCAGTTACGTCAATGTATGCATCAACACAAATCAGAATCTTCTTATTCTATATTACTCGGTGCAAATTGTTGCAATTAAGTGGACTTACATTTTTCTGCAATGTTTTGGTTACAAATGTTATTGCAATTTATTATTGCGAGCATATTATGCTCTGCGGTGATAAGGATGAATTAATTTCATATCCTTGCAATTGGGTTAAAACATCATAATTTTCACCTTGGGTTGAAACATCACAATTTTCTTCTCCTTTTCATATCATTATGTTGAAATCGTTCAAAATAAAGCAATAAGTGGACCACATTTCTGTCTTAAGTGCAGGAATACGTTATTTTCTTGCTGAAGGGTGGAATACGCAAGGATGACGCCAGTCAGAAGCTGAACGTATTTCTTGAGGATGACAGTGCAGCATTTGTTTCCTGGTTTGTTTTCTATTGCATTCATTTCAATACTGCTTCTTTGTGCATCAGCTCTGTCTCTGAGACGTAGTCATTTTTCATCCATAGTATTATCTTCATTGAGAATTAGCTTCTGAATGTTCTTATAAATACTGATAAAATTATATTCAGAAGCGGCCATATATATGCATTACAAGAGGGTCCTGTAACATTGATGCTCTTTTAGAGATTGGATAACATAAATGGATTTTGAGTAAATTGCACCGGTGGTATAACAACTTGTGAGGTGGGTGCGTTTTAGTCACAGAACTTGAAAATTGCTCAATCGGATCACACAACTTGTTATTTGGGTGCAATTTTTGAATATATATATTGAATCTTGATTTTGTTTTGCTCTATACAAACTTATACTAAGATTATATCTTTAGTTGATGACTTCATATGTTTCAACAACACATATTTAATGTGGCATTGGCAAAATTTACTTTGTTTTCTTCCTACACATGCAAATTCTGTTGAATCCATTTTTATCAATGCTACTACCTCAACTAAGTCAAATTCTTTATTATCGTTGCCATTAGCTCAAGTCATGCCATATATATGTTCATGTGTCATCGTTTTACCTACATGATGGTTGTCATTTTCTCTCATATGATCAAAATATGTTGTTAAGATATGCTTTATGACTTCATTTGCACCGTCATAACAAGTTGTGTGACCTAATTGAGCAATTTTCAAGTTATGTGACTAAATCGCACCCACCTCACAAGTTGTGATGCCACCAATGCAATTCACTCATGGATTTTTGTATCATACCACACTAGCCTTATAGTTTATTTATGCCTAAAGAATAGGTTACTTGTGCCTTTTACAGCCTTTATTTATATTAGTTTTATAAGTATTATAATTTTCACATAAATCATAGACATTCCACTTTCAAGCACTACATCAGTTATGACAATATATTGCATCCTCCATTTTCTTGTGTGCTGCTCTAGAACCAACGCAGTCAAACCTCTTGATAATTTTGATCATATGTATATCCAAAAATATCAAGATTTGACATGTGATCTTTTGAAAGGTATCTTCTGATGTCACATTTTAGATTTCGCTAATAATTGCAACATCAAACTGAAAAGATAACAGAAGGGGCAGCTTTTCCTATTGATAATCGAAAACAGGTGATATTCAATAAACAATTTTTACTGTTATCGTTCTTTCCCAGACAACCATTGACAGTGCTGTTCTCAGTAAAGCTTATCTTCTGAGCTGGGTCTAACATCTGAAAAGTTTTTTCATACAGTCATACACATCCGCAAAGAAGCCAGAACAAGAATTATGCTTTGTAGGCATTCATGTAATCTTTTCAGGTGTAAACTGAACTTGCCAGTCAATGTTATATTGCTTTTGTAGGTTGTGGGATCATCTTTCTATACATTTGCACCGTTATGTCAAGGCACAAGAACAAAACCAGCAGCAGATTAAGGATGTTGAATCCCCCAAAGAAGTATCTGGAAGACAAAAGTCATCAGAGTTGCTCCCGAGAAGCAAAGGTCAAACCCATTCTGAACACACCATTGAATCAAGTTCAAACACTAAAAAAGGGAATAAGAGGGAATGGAAAGGAATTGGACGGGAGGGTAATGAGAAATTTCCACTTCGAAGTGTACTGACTGATATTCTTCATGGAGAGGAGAAAAGAGCCCAAAAGTCCAATGAAACACGACAGCCTCCATTGAAACAACAGAATGGCAGGAAGCGCGATAGGGACGATGAACCACAACAAACAAAGGTGTGATATATTCCTAGGCCTCAACAGCAAACAATCCTAGTGAACCACTGCTTGTTGACGAAGTTGATTGTGACATTGTGCTTTCATGTTTTTTTTGTTTTATATACTTTACAGTATAGTGTGCCTTTGCTCACAATTTATTCTGTACTGTGACTCAATTTTAGTCTACTTCCCTGGATTGCTTGATACAGTGTTATGAATAGAACTTGTTTTGTGGCCCCTTGGGGGCAATATATAGAGGTTACATGAGTGTCCTATTTGAATAGGAAAATGACTCAACAATTAGACTCGGATATGACTACTATACTCATAACACCCAGCTGCTTGTTACTGCTGACTTCTGAGTATCCCATCTTATTGGGAACACTAAGAAGAATGTAAGAGAAGTGGAACAAATTTAGTGAAAGTATGTGGTCGGAAATATAGCGTTTTCAATTTCAAGCAGTCAAGTTCCAGCCAAATAGTATTGGCAACCGAGAGACCCTTTTTTTTTTGCACATGGAAAAATTATACTCCACTATTGTAGTATTTCCTTCAATTAGGACAAAATGGACAATCTAGTTATGGCATATACCTGAAATTCTGTGTGATATTTTGTGCTACAGTTAGGTCAAGGCGACTACTAGTTTTGGACAGCTGGGCATAACAGTTTTCTCCTAATTTTCTCTATAAACATTTTATAGGTCCACTACTCAGATATTGTTTCTCTTAATGTAGACTCTCTTGCTTTTTTTACTTTATTATAATAATTTTTATGCGGTTATGTCCTTCTCTAATGCTAATATTTCCTTTTACAGAGAGACGTCTCTTCGCGTCCCATGCTTGGTGGTGGTGCTTCCCGTCGTCTTCTTCAATTTGCTGTTCGAGATGCTGTAAAAGCTGTACAGCCAGCCAGCAGCCCTTCTGAACCTGCATCCAAACGGCTACGCTCTGTAGTGTCCACAGCATCTACAGACAACCTGCATGATAAGAGGTCTGAAAGATCTCAAGACTGTCTAAATGATAGAAGATCAGAAAGAACTAGGCCGGTTCTACAGGTACAAGGAGCTGCATTAGCTCTCAAAGCTGCTGCAGAGGCTGCTGCAGATTCTACAAAAGTTAGGTCAACTGGAAGTGTTTTCGGGCGATTGGGTCAAGGGAATGTTGTGAAACAGCGATCTCGTTCTCGTGAAGAGAAGAGAGATTATGAGGATCTTGAACCTGTTACTACTGTAGATGAACATGATTCTGATCGCTATGGTAATGATGAGGAATCTGAAGAGGAATCTGGGGAGCTCACCATGGCTGATAGGGAAGCTGAAATGAGTGTTGATTCGACCTCTGATGATGATGTGGACCGAGATGAGGAGGTTACAAGATACCAAAGTTCTGATTCGCATGAAGGTGCAGTCGAATCTCTTGTAGAGAAGAAAGCTTTCTTGGTGAAATGCAGCATTGAACCAGAGATTAATGCAAAAAGGCCTTCCAGTGTGATCAATAAGGAGAAACCTATTTCTTCATCGACAGTAGCTGCAAGTAAAACTGTGGCTGTTCCTGCTGATGTGAATAATTTAGAACCTATCAATTATGAAACACCGAAAGATGTTCATGTTGTGGAGAAGCCTTTCATCAAACCCACAAATGCTAATGCGACCAGTCTGGTTAACAATGTCAAAGTAAGCACCCTCACACTTTGAGCAAAAAAAATTTAGTGAGTAGTCATGTTCTTTATTTATTCCTGCTCCAGAATTGCAGTACATTTAAGTCGCTTTTTCACTATGTATTTTGGTTTTTGTTGTATTATGCGATGTCCTTTTAATTCTTTTGAAAACTCTTTTACAAATTTTAATGAAGTGAAAACTCATGTTATCATTTGCCAAAATATCTAAGACAAGTATGCAGTCCATCTAGGAATTTTGCATGCTAGTGTTGTGATACTTATTTGCCACTTGAATGGAATGGCACATTGGTAGATGCACACAAATAATGATTTGCCAGTACTTGGCTTTAATCAAATTGGGTTGGGGTACCTTTTCAAAAATAAAAAATAAAAAATCATAGATTTTGTCTGTTCTTCTTATCGGTGCATGATAACTTCATGTATTCTGCTTATCCGAACATGACCACTTTTGAAAGCTTGTTTGCTGTTTCTTCTATTGTATAAAACATTGGATGAGAATTGGTAGTTTTTTTTTCCCGAAGATCTGAGAGAATTAGTAGTTGACTTTAGTTAGTGTCACATTGTCTTACCTGTAAGAAGAATGGCACATCATTATAAATGGCTTTACTTGTTTTGTGATGCTGATTAGTTTTATTTTCTATCTTTTGATATTACTTGTACTGTCTGCTAGATTTGCCCTGAGTTTTTAAAGATTTTGTGAATTTGTTCTGATTGCTAAGAAATTTCATTCAGGAACTAGATCATGCTGAAGTTCAAAAGGATTCTCAGCGTACTGCACCATCTGGTATGTAATAGGTCTTATTTTGTAAATGCTTCTAATAAGCTGTCTTCCTCCAGCAATTGATACAGAAATACACTCATGTAACCCTTTAACTACCAACAGCTCACCTAAGCAGTATCACTAAAACAATGAAATATTTATATCGTTCCGTATTCATTGCCTTGCCAAACTAAAATCGCGCTGTTGGACAGTTAAAAATCTGTAAATATTTTATTTCTGTTCATCATGCTTTCATAGGAAAAAAATATGCAAAAGTGAGTATTGTAATGAAGTCATTGTTAGAAAGTTTTCAACCTCAAAAGGAATGCATTGTCAAGATATAATATAGCTTACCTTCTTTGCAGTTGCAGTTTCGTATAGCATGGCACATCCGATCGAGGATGCTGATTCACGAACCCTCTATGTCAGCAATGTGGGTATATATGTATTCTCATCAACCTTATTATTTCATGCTGTTATATTCTTTTATTTATCTTTGTCAAATTTTCTGAAGGTTCACTTTGCTGCCACCAAGGACTCCTTATCTCGCCATTTCAACAAGTTTGGTGCAGTACTGAAAGTAGTCATTGTCACTAATGCTGCATCGGGGCAGCCAACAGGGTTAGTTTTTCTTATCTTATTGTAGCTGATACGAGATTTTGTTATTTTTCCTTATACCAGATAGAAACCTTTTTATAGCTTTAGGAGTGACATGGCTTGGCGTATCTAATATGCACAACCATTTGCCTGTTTCCTCACTATAGTACTCACCTCTTCATTCGAAAATCAGTTAAACTCGAGAAGTTTTTAGAATGAAAAATGTGGTTGTAGTTTTAATACAAATGAAAAACTATTGAATATCCGTTGAACATTATAAATGGAAAAGGATTTAAAAAATTGTTCAACTAAGTGTTTCTACGTACAGTAATGCACTGTTCAGAAGTAGATAAATGGAAAAGGATTTAAAAAAAATGTTCAACTAAGTAGAGTTATTGAATTGATCTGATTTGGAATCAAAGGAGTTTGTATGATAGTATGTTGTAGGTGGTTACTGTGTAGAAGTAGATAATGTTGCCTTGGACTAAAGTTTGATTGCAATCTATGAGAACATTTTGGACCATCCTGGGGGTAGACCATCAAATATATAGAAATTGAGTCACTTATTATTAAATTGCTCGTGATGCTTCAATTATGTTGGTTAGGCATGGGTCTGAAAACTTAAGGCTGTTTGGATTGCTCTTATCAAACAAGTAAAATTTGTACTGTTCAATGAACATCGCTGGAAGTATAGCAGCAATAATATTTTGGCTCAATCTGAACGCTGGATTTTTCTTCGAGTTGTTTAGAAGATGATGATTGTTTTCCTTCTATGATACAGATCTGCCTACGTAGAGTTTTTACACAAAGAATCAGCTGAACGAGCTTTGTCCTTGAATGGCACATCATTTATGACGCGTATTCTCAAGGTATGATGTTTATATATCTTCTAGGCTTTTCCTAGCCACCATAGCTCTTTTCACTTTTCTTCTGCCATTGATTTGTGTTGGCTAATAAGAAATGGCGTTGTCTAAACACAGTACTTGGGTAGAGGTTGAATATAGACAACTTCTTCTCTCCACTAGTACTTCTGCTCCATGAAATCGTTTTTGCATGAGTGCTGTATACGTGCATACTTTTGCTTTGCTGATTGTCAAGTTTGGGTTTACATCGAACTAACGAAATTACTGAGTTTTGAGAGTGTGATTCTGTGTTTATCATTTTGGGTTTCATGGAACTGAATAATGAAACTACTGAGTTTGGAGACCGCAGTAAAGGTGATTTTGTGCTTTCCCCCCCTTGTAATGTAGGTTGTCAGGCGAAGTTCTCATGAAGCTGCTCAATTCTTTGGTTGGCATGGTATTGGACGATCATCAATGTATGGTAGGCCCGGCAGAATGTACCCAAGGTCTGTTCACCCTGGCAGTTCTTTTAGAGGGCGTGCTCCGATGAAAGCTGGTGCTAGAAGTTTACAGTGGAAACGAGAGCCTTCTGGCACCGATTCAAGTGCAGGTGCGTCATTGTCTTCCGAACAGGTGCTCCCACCTGCCACATAGCGGAGCATATATTTGAGCTAATAGTGATAACCAATTGGTATCATCCTCGTCGCCCCAGATGTCTGGACAACAAACTGAGAAGACTGTTACAGCAAACTTGCTGTTTTGTAAAAAGAAAAAAAAAAGAGAAAAGCATGAAAATACTACTTAAAAATCTAAAAAAAAAAAATTGGGGAGGGGTTTGGCATCAGAATCTGATAAGCCGCCATAGGGATAGTTGGAGTTGGCCCTCGTCCTGATTGTGAATTAGGCTGACATACTGCATGAGCAGTTTTTATTTGGAAGTCAGCCTGCTTAAAGCGGATCGTTCATATCTGAAATAATAGCAACCCTTTGGATGCATTGGTGGTCGCATAGACGAGGGCTGATGAACTTATGGTTTGAACCGTGGGATGGCAGATGCTTGCATCAATTAGACCAAGATTGAGATGTTTTCGGACAAGATATTTAGTATCTGCACTTCATCAATGTAAGCATCAAGTGTATAGTAACCTGTCTATTTGTACTCCTCTCTGAATCAGTTTCTTTCCCAACCCCAAAAAAAAAGGAGAAAAGAAGAAAATAAAAATATGTTTCTTTTTTTTTTGCATGAACTGTTTTATTTAATGTATTGCTATAATTTCTTAGTCGAGACATTCATTTTGTGTTAAACAATGTTAATTACTTGGTCTATCGTGCAGCAATAATAAAACATGCTGCCTTATCTTGTATATGCCCCTCAGGTTTCGATCCAACTTTTCAGCACCAACTGTAGCCGTGGTTTGTATGCATAAGATTATTGTGAACTGCTTGAGTCCAAGGTTGTTTATCCTGTTGTGCACGGTATTACTCACTTTTGGACTTTCATTACGCTGTGACACTGCTATTTGGCAAAAGAAATCCAAAACTTTGCTTTCCCTCGGTTTGTTATGATAAGTATGCTTTGGTTCTCGTATGCTGCAGGCAGGTAAGGTTGCGCAAGAGTAACCATTGTCTATAATTCTTATTTCTTTTTTTGGAAGCAGAAGTATTCGAGACTCACTTTAGGTATGATGACCCGTTCTCAAATCTTTAGTGTACCGCTGCGTATGCATAAACCGTCCATGCAGTGTGTATAGATATATCACACGCTGACATGCCCCGTCCGCAAGGTATAATCGCTGCGGCTTGGTGCTGGCACCGTGGAAAGTTCCTGCACTGAGAGCACGTGAAGCGTATTGCACTCGGCGCTAACCTCTAGCGTGGAAAACGGCAATTAGTGCTGTAGTGGGTTTCCTACGCAGCCTATCGTCATCATTCTGTCATCACGATAGTATGTTATGCTGGTATAGCTCGTGGACGTCGTAAATATAATCCAATGGCAGCATTCGTGATAAGCCATGGCCTATGACACGGCAGTCGTGACTGCTGAGGTTTCACGGGTATTGTAAACTGCTGAAAAAATCGAGGGTCAGCCATACATTTGGAGAACACAAATGTTCATATGGTGGATACTGTATACTATTGCATTTTAGATATGTGATGCTCTATTTTCTAGACCCACGATTGGGAGTACCCATATGAACAATTTCGGTGATTCAGATTTTGTTCATTTTCAAAAATTCATAGTACGTAGTAGTTGTTGTCATGCACATGAACAGTTCAACAAAACCTAGAACCCGGCATTTAATTATGGTAATAGTTATTAATAAATAAGAGACCATGATTAGTTGGATCTTCTCTCTGTTTTGTTTAAAAAAATTTCGTGGAGGATCTTTTCTCTGCTTTTGTTATTGAAGAAAATGGATTCTTCCCTTGTGCCAACATGGTGATGCATGTGTCGCGGCTCTGGCGTGGCTGGGGGATTAAAAACAATATCTTGTTGGATTTGGTTTGCCTGGCCCGCACCCTTTGTGTGAGAACAGCTTTAGGTGTAAACTAAGGACTCCCGTTGATAGAGATGCCTAAAAATCATGCTGCTACTACTACTAGAATAAGCAGCCACTTGAGCGGTCACGTCGTCCTCCGGAACGATAAGCCCAGTTGTTTTTTTTGCTGGGTGATGAACCCTGTTGCTGCTGTGCTCTGTGGGGGCAGCCCACTAAGCCGCGACCCCATAAACAAACCCATCCCGGTGGTGACTCGAATAAGCATAGCATTAGTCGGCAAATTTTTGTATGGTAGAAGCCAGCGTAGGTCTTTTCTAGAAAAGGTTAGTTAGCTTTTGTGCTGCCCAGGCTCAATCGGCCTCTTATACGTACGCAGAAATACAGAAATGTTAAAAATTATTGGAAAGATCTCCCGACCTATGCCAACGAAAAGATTTGACTAAGCTCTGACAGACTTCAAAACATAGCGACAGATGAGCAATTCCAGCTGGGAACGCACCATATCCACGTGCACATATGCTTTCTTCACCGCCCCTGATCCCGTGGAGTTACAGCGCCGACCGCCGTGCGGCGGACGCGACGCGAGTCGTCATCACCTCCCGGAAGACGAGCCCCCGATCAATGGAGCGCTCGCGTGGCCGTCATCCCAACCGCTCAGCTAGCGTGATGGACGAAATCAAGAAATGATTGGCCGGACCGGCGAGATACGAAACGAACGATTCGGCGCTGCATATTTGTTGTAGGTCGGCTGTCGGGGGCTTGCACGCCGGACGCTAATCGCGCAACAATCATGGTTGCACATAAACATCCGCCCCAACCCAACACCCCACCTTCCTTCCTGTATCATCAGCCGTTAGGTGGTCTGCCGTGCGCCCCTCAATCGCGCATATTTTTCTCGTTTAATATAGTATATATGCGCCTGTGGGGATGTTGTCATGGGCTAATTCATGGCATGGAGTCATGCATGGACCATCATGTGGATTCAAGAAACCGATGGTAAAGTTCCCTGTAAGTATATAGTACAGCGGTGAAACGTGTGTAACCAGCCAGGGTTCAACATGGTCACGTGCTCAGCGAGTAATTTATATGGAACAGCAGTAATCAATCGGCGAGGAAGCAGCTGGGGCGCTGCACTGATGCTAATCCGCCCAGCTCAGCGGCGGACAGGGACGTCCGTCGACCACAACACGGTGCGTGCGCGCTCGCGTACGCGGCTGGACTCGGGTGGAACGTGCGGTGAAAGCCGGGTTCTCATCACGGGTGACGAGACGAGACGCGGACGGCACCCCGGGCGCTCGGCGGTGACCACGGCTCGGCTCCACAGCCCACCGCCGAAGCGAGGCCACACGCGCCGCCTTATAATAAGCGCGGCGGCGGCGGTGCCGATGGTTTTCGGCTTGCTTTCCCTGCCTGCTGCCTCGCCTGCCGCCTTTTCGCTGGTTTTCCTCTTTTTGGTTTCGGCCGCGGCCGGAGCCGGTCAGCTTTGGGCGGCTGCTTGCTCACGCCCAGGGGCACCACGGGCCGGTACCAATCACGGGCGAACGTGACGTGGCGTCGCAACCGCCGTGTCACTTGACCGTTTTGCCCATCAGGTTGTGCGGGTGCAGGTCGGCGGCCGTGTCACTTGTGTCCCGTTGTAGATTCTGCCTATTAGTCACGACGAATTACCACCACGATGGGGATTAGGAGGCATGTTTCGCCGCCGTTTGTAGAAACCACATTTTTGGGCTCCTTTCGACCGGAATTATTTAGTACCTTTCTAAACGAGAAACTAACAAACAACTCATCAAATACTATAGGATTGCGAATTATCGTGCAAAGCCTCAAGAAAGTAAAGTTCAGACAATTATAGGTACTTAAGAAAACCTATATTTAAATACTGTTTATAAAATTATAAACTTTAAGATAACTTTAACACACAAGTACATGTTTTTGAATTGTTCTTCATCAAACTTTTCAAGCAGGTCCAGTTGTCAGGTATAGGAACAACACTTCTAAAATATACAATTATGTGATAAGTTTGATACAAAATCTATAGTTTTATGAGTTGTTAATTTAATATACAATTTTGTAATAATTTCCAATAAAATATACAACTTTACAAATATTGGTACCCTAATTTACGCCTCAATGAAAGAAGCGTTTTTTTAATGACGGAAATGTTACGCACATCACAGTTCTTGGTTCCGAACAAGTGATTTGTTTGCGTATAATATTTTTTGCATGAAAATAGGTACTTACGTGAGCATTAGTAATTACCACTGGCAGAGGAGAGTTTTGGTCAAAGGGGACTATGCACCCCCCCCCCCCCCCTCCATGCTCATTGGTTAGCCACCTCTAGAATTTGTTTCAAGCTTCGCCACTAATAGTTACAAGTATTTCTTCCCCGTAATCTTCCCCTTAACCTCTTTGTAGACATTATTTACTTCCAACCTAAAAAAGAACTTTGCCTTCAAAGTCAGTATTGCTAACAAACCAAGCATCAATTATATCCAAACTCACCATCCAAACACCGTACTGCCACAGTCCACCTACTGCCACAGTCATTCCAGCCGTGCCCAGCTCCAAAAACACGCACCCACTTGCATCACCGCCGGTGCCCGGTGCATTTCTTTCCTTACAGCATAAGAAACGGAACGGAGGGAGTCCACCCGTGCGCGTTTGTGCCGTGCGACATTTCCCCAGCCGACCGCGGCTGCATGGACCCAGAAGGCCAGAGCAGGGGCAGCACCGCCATTCCGCACCGCGCCAACGGCGAATAACCCCACGGCGGGCGTCTCTGTCGCGCGTCGGCCCGGGAACGCGTACGCCGCCCGTCTCCTCCCACGCCACAATAAAAAGCGTCCTCCCCCATCGCCTCGCCTCCCCAACCCATTTCCTCTTCTCAAACCAGACCCGGTGCTCCTCCTCGGATCACCGGTGCCTTCTGCCGCCTCCTCTCGCCTGCCGAGCCTTCGCTCTCCGCTGCGTCGTCGCGTACGTAAGTGACCTGTGCTCGATCTTCTCGTCGTCGTCTCTCTTTCCGCAAAAGCGTCATGGCTCAGCGCGACAAGAAGGTGGAGGAGCCCACGGAGCTGCACGCGCCGGAGATCACGCTCTGCGCCAACAGCTGCGGCTTTCCGGGCAACCCGGCCACCAAGAACCTCTGCCAGAACTGCTTCCTGGCCGCCTCTTCTGCTCCGGTGGCCAACGTTCTGCCGCCGTCTCCGTCGTCGTCGTCCTCGTCTTCCCCGGCGCTGTTCGACAAGCTGAGGCCAGCTGCTGTTGCTGCTGCTGTCCCGGTCCTGGCGCCGGTTTCTGCCGCCGTTGACCGGCCGTCGGCCGGGCCGGTCGACACGAAGACGTCGCGGTCGTCGGTCAACCGGTGCCATAGCTGCCGGAAGCGGGTGGGGCTCACCGGGTTCCGGTGCCGGTGCGGCGAGCTGTTCTGCGGCTCGCACCGGTACTCGGACCGGCACGAGTGCAGCTTCGACTACAAGTCCGTCGGCAGGGACGCCATCGCCAGGGAGAACCCCGTCGTGCGCGCGGCCAAGATCGTTAGGTTCTGAGGAGGAAGATGGATGGATGATGTACACCGAGACACAGATCTCTCGACAGTTTCCTCTTCCTTTTATTTCTTTCTCTTTTTCTTTCTTTCCTTTACAGAAATTAAAGGGTGTATTGCGCTGTTCTTGAAAATTCATAGAGGAGGAGCAGAAAAAAAAAAGAGGAAAGAAAAAGGAGAATCGTATTCATGGAGGCAGATGCATGCAGGAAGGAGGGAGGGAAAGGTTGAAAAAGAACAGCGTGATGATAATGTTGTTGTAGCGGTGGTTGGGGGTGGAGGAGAGGAGAGGAGGAGATGGGGTTTGGTGTGTTGTCCTACAATCACAATCTCTCTATTTAATTTTCTTTCTGTATAAAAAAAGTATTTGGCATCTCTCTATCAGTTGCTCTCATCTCGAGCTACTACTATTCTTTACATTCCATTGGTTGTGGATTGTCCAGCTTGACACCTAAATAATTGATCGATGCTTGGATGGATTGGTTCATCGGCTCCGTGATTGGTAGGTGCACTCGCATCATCATATATAGGATATGATGCGTCTTTCTTCATTTTGGTGGACTTTGTCTGTCTTAATTTGGACCGAGAGCTAACCGACGACGTGGTAGTACCATTTCCAAACCTCTTTTGTCAAGGAGATATAACTTGGAGCTTATCCCTTTTTTGGTTTTATTAGTACAATTCAAAATCTTTGACAGCTTCAGAAACTTGTCTGGACTATTAGCCATGCAAGAGATGATGGTTCACATCAGACTAGACAAACCTACCCAAACTTGGTGAAATTTCCTAGCAATCCATCCGCACCTCTGTCGCCAGGCACCTACAGATAGAGGAGAAAAGGAGAAGGCCAGATTAGGTCCAGCAGGCGGCCGGGACGGCGACACCCCGTTTGTCGCACTGACCAGAGATATGAGAAGTGCCGAGTTAGGTCGTTCCGTTCCGGATGCACAGAAAATCCTGCGCCTTTCTCCCGGCCCCGACGAGGCGGAGGTGGTGGAGGATCTTTTCCCAATCTCCACCGCCGCGGCCACTTGCGATGCGGAAGGCATCGAGCACAAGTAGTCGGCAGCCGCGCGGCTACGTTTTGTTTATTTGCAATTTTCAGCTTAGCTTCTAGTGGCACGAGCTGCCATCGTGGACGCCCCGCGGCCCAGGCTGGATCGGGACGGGACGCAAGGGGCTGCTCAGGCTCAGCTGGCGATCTTTCTTTCGGCTTTCGCTTCTCGTGAGCTCTGCCTGCCTGCCTGCCCTGGTCGCGTTTGGCTGGCGTACCGTCGCGTTTGGCTGGCGTACCGTGTCGTGATCGCTCAATCGCTGTGCTTTGCTTGGATGGTTAGGAACCTGCGACCCGCGTAAAAATATTGTGCTCTTGTGACGGTTTTGAGGATTAGTAGCTTGGAATCACGGGAACCACCTGGAATTATCTGGTCCAGGCGTGAATCCGATCCGTTGGACTGGCTTCCCTCGTTTCTGTAGGCCGGTCTTAGAAGGCTGTTCCGGATGTACTTGTGGTAATCCCAGTGGCGGAGCCAGAGATAGAGGGAAGAGGGGGGCCGGATTAAACACTTATGCTAATTAACATGGTGATTAGATGTAGGTTTCTTCTCAACAACAGTATTTGTGTTGAACTCATCAAAGAAATACACAAAGCAAGGAGGGGCCGGAGTCCAGGTTGGCCTGAACCTGGCTCCGCCCCTGTGGTAATCATCAAGCAAAGCAAAGCTAAGCAAGCAAGCAGTAGTTAACCGATATCACGTGATTGCATAGTAGGAGTCGCAGTTGGTGTGAGTACGGATCGGAGGCCCTATGGCTCGCGACAAGGCGATAGTGATGCACAGGGCCGGAGAATACATAAGTTTCGTTCCCTTATCTTCTTCCTCGAAGGACTCTCATCAAGGACGATCGGTTTCGACAACGAAATGGCAGAATAGGCCCCCAGTACCACAATGATTGGGACTGGCGCAGCGCGGCCCTTGGGACGGCTCCAGGGGACGGACAGTCAGGTTCAGCGAACCCCGCTGTTGCTAGACATCTTTCTTTCTGTTTGCCTTCACTGTCCAAGTGACCTTCGTCACCTTCCCCTTTTGTGGCCTGTTTGAGGCTACTTTTCATTGCATTTTCCGCATGACAGGGGATAGAAG
The DNA here is from genome assembly GCA_007726485.1 of Eragrostis curvula. Classification (NCBI taxonomy): domain Eukaryota; kingdom Viridiplantae; phylum Streptophyta; class Magnoliopsida; order Poales; family Poaceae; genus Eragrostis; species Eragrostis curvula. The sequence continues at coordinate 6,617,753 of RWGY01000051.1, read as the reverse complement.
AGTGGGTTATTGAGATGGAGAGCTTTCGACTAGGTAGGGTATCTGTTTAGAACAGCCGAGGTCCTGCTAGAAATCACACAAACTAGGCAGTGGAAATTCTGAAAGAAGGCGGGGAAAGACATTACAGACAGCGAGCGACGAGAGCTCCCATCCTATCGTATTGGGCCACAGTTAGTTGAGTACGGGTCCACGTAGGTATCCCCGCACGGAGCCCAGCCCAACCGACCCTACAGGCTCTCTCTCTCTCTTTTTTTTAATCCTGACCCGACACTACAGGCTCTGGAGTCTGAGCCCACAGCTGAACGCTCCGAAATCCCACCACCACCCACTTTGGTCTCACCCCCCTTTTGGCACTTTTGCCCGTCCCGTCCGTCCGTCAAGGCTTTGACACCCACTTTGCGCATCGACCGGCAGCTGGGCCGTGCGCCACCACGCAAAACCCAACCCAGACGGAAATTCGCAGCTGCCGCTCCCACGCGGAGAGCCCGGCTCCCGTGGATCCGCGCGGCTGCTCACTCCCACGCCACGCGACAACATGGGCTTCGATCGCCGTAGCCGCACGCACGGGCGCCGCGCCGGCCACGGCGGCAACCTCTCTCGGTTCGGCACCCCCGGAACGCGGTGGACGTGGATCGCGCTGGCAGCCGCGCGCACGGGCTCGCGCGCTCCGCCATTCGAGACGGGCGGGGGCACGGGCACGTACGGCCGATCGAGTGCCGACTGCCGATTCCGCGGTGGTGCCAGGGCTCTCCGTCCAGCTCGGGCGCTCGCGTGCGTCCTTGCCGGCGCCCCTCGAGGCGTGGCGCCCGCGCGCTGCTAAAGGGTCGCGAGAAAGGCTGCCCGCCGCACGCCACGCGCGATCGGTCCTGGCGCTCCCGGACGGCACGGCGCCAGGCAGGCAGCGCCTCTCCTCTCGTGATTTTCTAGGTTCACAGTAGTGCCGGTCGCTGGACCACTGCACCCGGCCGGCCGGCCCGGTCCTCCCACTGGGCCTGCTGCACGGCTCGATGAAAGTTTCTTCCTCACCCCACGTCGCAATCCTCGTTGCACGCGACCGATGGATGATGGATCACGGTTGCATGGGGAGCGCATGGGCGGAATCATTCGTTTGGCCGTGCGTCGAATCATTGCCCGTCATGGCGGCACAATCCCATCGAATGGGCTTCATCCATCCCAGTGATGATGGTAAAGGCAGCTCGAACATGACTGCACATCCCACCAGTTAAACTCTCCGGCTTTCCAAAGTTAAACTTCATCTCAGCCGCTTTATCACTGACTCCAAATGGCCAAACCTAAAGCTCGCTGATTAGTGAGTGACACTGATCGGCAACTAGCACCATCATTTTCCTGTGCCAAGTGGCCACGGACCACGGGCACAGCCGCACAGGCTGCTAGACCCTCAAATCTAGCTAATCCTCTCACACCAAAAGATGACGAGGATCAAAACATAAGTGTGCTCTAATCAACACCTTTACCATTCATGTCGCCACTTTACACGGCCAAGAGCAATTATCCAAATGACGCTATAACGCTAAGCACCCGCTTTAGCCATAAACCGTTGGATGGGCTGCACTGCAATGGCCGACAGAGTCACCCATACAAAAATGAGGGATATACCCTGCTTTCGGCCTTTGCGTTGGTGGGCTAACATGCTAGCGACTATGGCGGCTTTACGGATGCCTTTTGCAAGTCACTTGGGAATGGCAGCAGCCAAATGATGGCCAACCTCGTGTAATTTGGCTGTTTCTTGTGATGTTTAAGTTAGATCAGCAGGACAGTGTGAGAGGAAAAAATATATCAGGAAATTTCATTGGTACCACAGAATCTGAGCCGGTACCCATTAATACCATCAAAATCAACCCACCATCATCCATACACGCACAGTTCCGAAAACTTTCCATCTGTACCATCGAAACCCATTCTTCTCGCTTAGTTAGTTTGTTCTGACGAAACTGCCCTTCTGCTCGGTGAAGACTGAAGAGCACGGTGGCCTCGACCTCCTGCACGCGAACCAGACCGGCGCGAGCACCGCGGCCACGCATCCATGGCCAATGGCCGGGCCCCCCAACTTGACCTCAGCGGCCACGCGTGCCGGATTGGGGCGAGCGACACGCCCATGATGCCGAGGAGCAGGTGGAGGTCGATCGGACCGCTGGACCCGCCTGGGCCGGCGGCGGCGGTGGAGGCCATGGACGGCGTGAGCGTAAGGTGGCCGCGGGGACCCAGTTCTGGAACCCCTCGCTTGGGGTCGTCGGCGGCGAGGCGCTCGGCATATCCGATCCCTCAATAAGCGGCGCGAGGGACTCACCGCCGAGGCGCAGGCTGCCGGTGCACGTGACGAGCAGCGTCTTCTCCGGCGGCGGCTGCTCATCCGATTTTGCGCTTGCGCGTGGTTTCCAACCTCCGGCGCAGCAGCTTGAAGAAGGTACGGCAGGGCAGTTTCGTCCATGGTATGCGTCCATAGAATCATATTTTCGGATGAATGCGTGTATGGATGGAAGGGGGGCTGTTTTGATGGTATTATTGGGTACCGGGCTTAGTTCCCTGGTATGAATGCGAATCGCCCAAAATATATATATATATATCCTAGCAAATGGGCAGAAGAAAGAGGGACAGTCTTAGCATAGCTGCTACTCCAAACATTTCATACTTCTTGTTTTCGACTTCTTGATGATCAGTTGTTCGATCTAACTCTAGGGCGCTTAATTATATCGTGATATATATTACTATAATCTATTAAGTTTTTGAATAGTGGTGAGCCATCAAGTTAAACATGTGAGCCTCTTCCGCAATTTTCCCGGTGATGAGGAGCTGGAGGTTCATCGGTAATTCTTCGCTAGCCAGGCACATGTCTGATGTCTCCATCGCTAACTCGCTTAGAAACAAAAACAAGGTTTTGTTCTCTTGACCACGGGTAATGCCACGAGAAGAACCTTTGTAACACAAGATATTGTATCCTTTCGTCACTCTGTTGCGAAAAGAATTAGTGACCTATGGTTGTTGCACAAAACAATATGGCTATGCCAACATATGTTGTACCTCTCTGCCAACTCAAAACGGCACGAGGAATCACATGTACAGCACTGGTTTCGTTATGGAAAAACAAAAGGTTGAGTAGGTTAACAATTCTGACCAGCTAGAAAGAAAAAAAAATCATCGAAAAATGGAAAAATAAAACAGAGGGCTAACAATACGTATATGTTGTGCAGCGTACTAAAATATATTCAGGCAGAGACCTTTCCGACTCAGGCGGCGGTCACCTTTGATCCTGGAAAATGTCTCCCACAACCATGCATATCTGACATTCCCAGCATAAACAGATTTTGCATATGTAGCATCAATTAGCATACTAATCCATATGATTGTTCTGTACTTATATCCAACAGGCATCTACCACATTTGTGCACGTATATTGGCCGATTATTTAAAGTGCCAAATTTTGCTAGGTTTCAACGACAGAACTGGGCTGGGGGTGGTAATCATCTTGTCAATGGTACGGTCACTGAAGTCGAGGCATGATCTGCATCAAAAAAAAAAAAGTCGAGGCATGATCTTAAGACCTGGATCATGTTACTCGAACACTTTTGATAAACCCTTCATCAAATCCTGAAAATAAGCTCATTTGGATTTATAAAAATTAAGGTGAAGGGTAAACTAACCTCCATTGCCCATCATTGATAAGAGTTAAGTTGGTGCAATCAACTACTGGAATTGTTGACAGATTTATATCAATAGAGGGAAAAAGGACTGTCGAAACGACCTGCTTGATTATATCAACCAACTTCAGAGTTGAATCATCTTTGGTGAATTGAAGGAATTGCTAAATGGAGTTATATAAGAAATTAGAAGACTAGTGACTTTACGGTCTTTACAATATAACCTTGGAGGGTAACTTGACCGGTCCTTGCTCGATAAACCCTTCAATGCTTCTTAGTTTAGACAACAAAATCATTTTCTTCTGAGACGTTTCAAAGTTGCTTCTTAATAAATTTATAATGTAACCGGCATGCCTAAGTGCCAGGTTTCTTTATTTTCGAAAGTTCGCCAATAGTACTTCAATTTTGGTCATCTTGTAATAGCTCAGTTGTTTTTTTTCTAGAAAAAGGGGATATATTTTTGTTTTGTGATTAAAAAGGGGATATATTGATATCACAGACTCTGTATCCACTGATACATGTAACCGTGCAAAATTCCACACAACCACAAGTCCACGGAATTAAGGCAAAGTATTGATCCATGCTCACAACAATTGTTTCAAGTACTAGGAAATAAATCAAAGGTGATTCTATTGGTGAACCGCCAAACATTAGTTGCCAAGATATCCGTGTTGCAGTTTCAAGCCGACTGCACGGCATCTTCAGCATTGGGCGATTCATTCGCTTCTGAAGTAGGAACCAAAAGACAGCCCAATAAGTCTCTCTGAAAACCACTTGCATATAATACAATTGTTAGATATTTGTACAACGGTCCAACTATAAGTTTTTTGAACTACTAGCTTAATTTGTTTTCGGAAGAAATAAAGTCAATCGTTCGTTCAATCTCTCTGTGACAATCATTAGTTTAGGTCAGCTCTAACACCCCTTTTTTATTTTTCTTTTCCCGGTACCATCATTCGAAGTGTACAAGCCACCCAAATAATAAATTAAACATATAAATCACTTATTTTCTGCCACTCTTCCATTTTTGTTGTTCGAATACAAAAAAGGAGAGAATTATATGACCTGTTGCACGTGTACTTCTGAAGCCAAACGCACGGATCAGATCAGCATCAGAAGTTTCGTTCAGAACCTTATTTGATTATAAGATTGCTTATAATTGATTGCGCTCAGGCTCAGGTAGAGCGTTGTCTCGATGAATTTGCATTCACCCAACAGACTTTCTGGACTAAGAATTTATTTTCACCATTTTCTTGTCCTGCAGCCAACTCATTCAAATCTTCAGAAGTACTCAATGAGCTAACACAATAAGTTCACCCAAATTCAGGCCAGAGTCCAGCAGAATTACTTCATAAGGCTATCAGTATTCAAAGAAAATCTAATCATTTTTCATTTCAATTGGCGTTACTAACAATCATACCTCCCTTCAATATGAGCAATACACATAATACAGTCTGCAAACATCTAGCTGTTGCAACTTGCTTAGCACACTGAAAGCAGCAGTAGTAGCAGAATTGGCAACTAAAACTGCACAAGTGGCTGTATAATACAAGCCCTATCTATCTAATTCCCTAGTGTGATTAGGTGTCACCACAGAATCATTTAAGCTAGAACTGTATGATTCTGATCACATGCGGCTCATCGGGAGCACAGCTTAACTCTGAGCAGCCAATCATGTTCGAAGTAAACAAATAGTGATCCATCAGAGGAATGAAAGGTTGCACGGGTTGCTAGCTGTATGTACATAGATGTATACATTTAGGATATGCTGAACTGATTAACTGACAAATGACCACTTGTTATTCGAGCACAGGTGTACGTAGTTAAATAACTACTAGTTTTTGCAGGCTCTGCACTTGTAGAGCGAGCTGTACGTGTGTGCGCTACTTCCAGGAAGCTGCAGTTGCTCGCTTGATTTGCAACAGGAACTAATATTTTGGGGGAGTTCCCTAGCCTCTGCACTGTTTGACAAATTGCACTCCGACATCTCGAGCAATTGTGTAAGCAGCATGGGGGGCTTGGATAGCCATTAGATTATTTTCTTCAACGGTTATTTAGATCTCACTGAAAAGGATCCCTGTGGTGTTATCGCTGATGACGTCGGGTTCAGTTCTTGCTAGTCACCGTCAACACATTTGTTTTTGCAAATTCTTGCAAAGAAAAATACTTTGTGATAGATACCATCTGGACATTGGCATCCAACTGATTAGCATGTAGACAAGCGACAATCTCGCAAAAGTCCACGTTTCCATGGAAGCACTATTCGCAGCTCAGTTAAAAACAGGAAATAATTCTTCTCAACTTGTATGGTGCAAGCCGGCAACTTACAATGTCAATCACTGACGCTTGCTGACCCTGAATTTCAGTTCGTTTCTGTTCATCAGTTCATGACGTTCCTGGACTATGCCTGGCTTGCAGCGGTCTTTCTAAAAATATGCCAAGCTTGCAGCTGTTGCACTGAACGTACTGAAGTAATGTCAAAAACTGAATTTGGTCAGTTTCAGGTTCTTCGATCAGCAAGGGACAAGCATTGAGATCAAGACGAGCGAGGAATGAACCCGCACGTCCCGCGAAATCAGTGTACGACGCATCCCATCAGATCTCCGTTCATTTTGTCATAGCTCCTAGATTAGCCACTGTATTGGTACTAATCGCGCCCGAAATTCTCCCGTGTCCTCCGATCCATTGCACCATATGATTGGTGGCGTTTCTTCTGTTATGGATTGTGTGATATTCGATCCCTGCTGCCTTCCACACGTGGAAACTCCGGCTTTTCCTCCTCGAGCTCCGCGCCCAGTGATCCCTTTTCCGCATAATCAATCAACAGCCTCTTCGTCTCGCTGCGGCTGCAAAAAAATAACTGCGAACAGTGTAGCTGCTGCTGAAAACACTGTAGTTGCTGCTGAAAAAATAACTGCGAACATTGTAGCTGCTGCAAAGCAGCGAGACGAACACGCTGTGCAGCAGCTATTGTACAAAGGAGAGGTTTTATTTTATTTTTTTGGGCAGTACAACTCACAGGATTAGTGGATCAACAACTGTGCATGCTTTATACTAATCATCATCAGCAGCAGCAGCAGCAAGAGAGAAGCGCTTCAGGACAAAAGCTACAGTACATGGTTTCTCACTCCACTGGCCCTTGTTGCTGGTGTAATTAACATGAAGTAAACATTGCTTCCATGGATAGTTCGAATAAAAAAAACATTGCTTCCATCCATGTGTAATTATTAGTATGTTTTTTTTTCTACTCTCTACCCCAGTTTGATCACCATCACAGGTACTAAAACGGCATATATTTGAAAAAATTGGATGGAGTACTTACAAACATAAATCAAAAAAGCGAAATCAATGTAAACATGAGCAAACATTTTACACCGTAGACGTAGAGCCACCATTTAGAGGTCATTTCTGGATTCATATGAGAATCGAGCTGTTTCTGCTGGTGAAATTCTTGCATTCAAAAAGACTCCTCACAGACGAGCAAAGTGAGGAGAAAGGGAAAAAAAATGCTAATAGAAAAAGGGAAAATAATTCAAGCACAGGCCCGGTAGCTGCTTTCCCTCCTCTTATATGTGGCCTCCAAACCCTCCTCGCCTCTCCATTCGTGCATTCCTTGCGCGGTTGCGCCGGCTCCTCCTCTATTCTTAGCTCCCTCTCCCTGACAGCCTGAACACGTAGGGGCGTACACAAACCCGCGGCCGCCCTCGCCCGTGCGGCCACCCATGGACATCGACCTCGACCGGGCGCGCGCGCTGCGCGTCCTCGGCCGCGGCGCCATGGGCACCGTGTTCCTCGTCGCGGACCATTCCTCGGCGTACCTTCCCTCCCGCTACGCCCTCAAGGTCCTTGACAAGCGCTCGGCCAGGCGCGACGCCGACCGCCGCGCGCGGTGGGAGGTGTCCGTGCTCTCCCGCCTCGCGCACCCGCACCTCCCTTCCCTCCTGGGTTGCGCCGAGACGGACGACCTCCTGGCCTGGGCCATCCCCTACTGCCCCGGCGGCGACCTCAACGAGCTCCGCCACGCGCTCCCCGACCGCGTCTTCTCCCCCGCCGCCGTCCGCTTCTACGTCGCCGAGGTCGTGTCGGCGCTCGCCGAGGTGCACGCCGCCGGCATCGTGTACCGCGACCTCAAGCCCGAGAACGTGCTCCTCCGCGCCGACGGCCACGTCACGCTCACCGACTTCGACCTCTCCCGCCTCCTCCCGCCCACCACCAACAACAGGAACTCGGCGTCCACGTCGCCGTCGCAGCCGCCGCCGGTGGCGCCGTTCCGCGGCGGCCACCACAACCGCCGGACGCGCGTCTCCGCCCGGAGCGACTCCGTCGTCGTCGGCCAGGTGGCCACCAAGCCGCCGGAGCATGGCTGGCCCTCGCCGCGGCAGCACCTGCAGAGCCTGGTCCGGTACCTGATCCGTAGCAGCGACGGCGGCGGGCTGGTGAAGAAGGCCAAGTCGGCGCGGGTGACGCCGGTGAGCCGCAAGCCCGCGAGCTTCGGGTGCTCCCCCGGCGCGGCCAAGTCCTACTCCTTCGTGGGCACGGAGGAGTACGTGGCCCCCGAGATGGTGCGCGGCGAGGGCCACGGCTTCGCCGTCGACTGGTGGGCCGTCGGCGTGCTCGTCTACGAGATGGCGTTCGGCGCGTCGCCGTTCAAGGGCGCCAACCGCAAGGAGACGTTCCGGAACGTGCTGCACAAGGAGGTGGAGTTTCCCGGGGACAGCCGGCGCCGGACGCCGGAGCTCGTCGACCTCATCTCGCGGCTGCTGGATCGGGACCCGGCCACGAGGCTCGGGTACGCCGGCGGCGCCGACGAGATCCGGAGCCACCCGTTCTTCGCCGGCGTGGCGTGGGACATGCTCACCGAGCTGTCAAGGCCGCCCTACATCCCGCCGCCGGCCGACGACGACGACAATGACGGTGCGGCCGGCGAGGGTTTCGACGTTAGGGACCACTTCAAGAAGCTGCAAACGCCACCGCCGGCTGGGACGACGGAGAGTTCGCCGGAGTTCTTGGCAGAGTTCTGACGTGGATGCCTGCTCCTCGATCGCCTCCGCACAGTTTTGGTTGTTAATTTTGCGCTGTGGACCGCCGTAGATTACTGTGTCGTTATAACAAAGGTGTCAGGGTGCAATGTACATACATGGGGGAGCGTTTTGGTGCTGTAAAATTAACGTAGAGTTGGTGGAGTTGCGCAAACATTTTGGGAGGGCTGGCGCACGAGTGCCCGAGACATTTCTTCGTGTATTTCTTTTTCGCTTGTCTTGGAAGAAAAAAACGAACCGAAGAAAAGGTAACGTGACTTGGAGCGATTTTACCGCTTGATAAAAGTGTTACAGCTACGTGTGCAATGATGAATTCACAAGGGGATTCTGATGCAACCTTGTTAACTACTGACCTTTTTTTATACAATGCAACGTTAAGTGGAGCTAAACTTTCGCAATCTCTTTGGGACAGTGGCAGAGACAAAACAACTGACAAGAATACAACCTAATGAAAACACTGAAACAAACTCGCAAAAAAAAAAAAAACACTGAAACAACATGACGAGCAGGAAATACGACAACGAAGCGGTACTGTAGCAAATAGTACAAGAGGGATATAAAAAAATAGAGGAGACACCTTGGGAACTTTTACGGATGTTATTAGTATACTCCTACAAAATTTATGTATGCTCCCGATCGAAAGAATCGTGGGAACTATTTTGGACTATTGGAGATGATCGTCATCTCCATGGCGAATTCTTCTTCTTTCCTTTCCTTTCCTTTTGAGACAACAGTACTAATGTTTCGCTTTATATAGAGAGTGTTCGATCATGCACGGATGACTGAAAGCGGATGTTACCAGAAGCCAACATATATGACAGAGTTTTTACGTCAATTTGGTCTCAAACTCTCTCAATGATTGCTGACTCGCAACAGCCGTTAGTTATTAAACACGCCCATCCGATCCGTACAGATGCCTGCTTAATTAGTCTGCGTTGTTTCGAGCTGTTGGTTGCTGGACCAAGCCATGACAATGGCAGTGCCCTCTCCTTCACGGTGCCAGAAATTTTAAAAGGACACGTACGCACGCATGGCATGCCACTTTTCAATACTATGAAAAACAGCCTCCCTGCCATAATATTCATGGGAACCTAGTAGCTATTAATTCAGGATTTTTTTTTGCGGGATATTAATTCAGGATCTCTGACTCTCTGTGTGCACGGGTGAGTGAGTTGACAAGTGATCTCTGACAAAACTTTATATATAGTTACAACCTAATCAGTCAATTATATTCGCTGGCAATTGATTGCTGCACCGGACACCACAACGCTCGTGTATTAGTGAAAGGGTCTTGCCTCAGTGGTTAAGACATCCAAGTAGTATCTTTAAGGTTTTGGATTCGACTTTTGGTGGGAGCGAATTTTCTAAGATTTAACGGCATTTGTGCTTTCAGCGGTAGGCGATGTGGCCGCCGAGGTGCTAGTAGCGACTTGGTCAATCTGGAGGACTTGCCGGCTCAATCTTCGAAAATGCTCATAAGGGTAAGATTTGCGTATGTGCGTTCATAAGGGTAAGTGTACGTGTGTTATAAGTATCTGAGTTGTACTGTGTAAAAAAAAAAAACGCTCGTGTATTAACAATTGTTTTGTTTTGATCTGTCCTTGCACTAGCTTGCCTGATGCTTCGTGTTTTATTCAAAAAAAAAATGTTGTGTCTTGTATGGTGGCTCAACTCCCAGTCCCTTCTGATGATGGAAGAAAATCTCGGTTGCTTAGTTCGGCAATATACCGCACATTTTTTTCTTTATTTTTTTTTCTCAAATTAGACCAAGAGCTCTTGCGTGCACCTAATAAAAAGGAGTATACTTAGTAGGTGAGCACACCCTGATCTCTATTTGAATTGACGGGGTTTGCATACATTGCTTCTCACTACCGCTCGCTGTCATGATGCTTAATATAGTGCAATTGAGAGAAATTCCTGGAGAATGTTCAGGGAGTAGGAGACATACGGCGCTTGCTTTGTGCGCAGATTCGGGGAGCAGTAGTAATCTTGCAAAAGGGCTAATGGCTGCCAATTTGTTAATCATGCTAAGGTCAGGCCTGGAAACTACCAGGATGTAGACGATATCCAGTACTGGTTCAACCACACGCCACTCGTTTGCGTACACTGAATCCTTTTCCTTGTTTGGATGATTATTGTCAAAAAGTTGGGCTGGGAGCGTAAACTGCTAACGACTGGGATCGAAAAACGATTTAATTTGGAGGATAAATATGTAACGTCTCGTCTCTCTGAGGCCGGGCCCGCACACCTGTCAGTTTTTTAGGAATCAAGACTGACTCTACAGACCAACACATATCTAATCTGCGCACTTTGTCCTTATTCGTGCGCATCCGGGAACGATTTTCTGGTCGGTCACCCGTCCCCAAATTGCTCCAGGCCAAGCACGCTTAACCTCGGAGTTCTTTCGAGATGAGCTTCCGGAAAAGAAGTTGCAATTTATTAATATGAGTATTCTATCAATCCTATTAAACTTTGGATCGGGATGTCACAAAATACGCCCTCGTCTGATTTGATACAGGTCGTTCAAATTAGATGTTTTAGTTTTGTTATATATAGTAGTATATACTCCTACTTCCTTTGGTGGGGTCTCTCTACTTCATTTTATTTTCTTATCCTATCTCTGGCTGTCAGAACGTCGGCTTCTCATTCTACGAGCAAGCCAGGCTTGTAGCCGGACAAATCGTCCGACAATCTGACATGGAGGAGAGAGGAACGGGCAAAATTCCCTGCTGGGCGCGACTGCCGGCGCCGAGCGCGACACGAGCTCCAACGCGTTTCGTGGGCCCCGCTATGCCTTGCCTCTCTCTCTCTCTCCCCCGCTCCGGTGTCGGCACGAGAGCCTCCGCTGCCCCGTCTCGCGGCGGACCCAAAGGATGACGGCGACAAAGGATGACGGCGATAGCGCGCGCCGGCCTGCGGCGAGGCGGCCGCGGTGGACGGAGGCCACGGCGGCGCAAAGGAGGAGCCGGCAAACCAGCCGTCGCCTCGCTCGGTGCTGGCTAAGGCGGGGACGAGCGCGTCGGACTCGCTGCCGGTGGTTCTTCCTCCCGCGTTTCCGTACCCGCCGCCGACTCCGTCGTCTCCGCCGCCGCCGGTGTCCACGCGTCGCGGCTCGCGTCGGGGCAACGGAGCCTCGCTGGCGCACTTCGCGCCACGCTCTCCGCAGCTGGCGTCGTCCGCAGCTCGAGTTCGAGTGCCTCCGTCGAGTTCTCTTGCTTGCCTGGCTCGAGTTCTCTTGCTTGCCTGCTCGTCGAGTTCGAGTGCCTTGCTTGCGGCCGCCGCGAGCAGGTGCAGACCGCAGACGGTGGGGAATTTTTGCTTTGCTACTCTGCAAGAAGGGCCTGATGCAAATAAAAAATTAATTTCAGGAGCCCGTTTGAAGCCGAGTTTATTGAACAGCGTCGGCGGTACCGCTTGTTTAATGCTCAGTTGGGTTGGCTTGAAGCCAACCTTATTGACCTCGCTCTACTTGAGATCTGTCTAGATCTTGCTCAAGTTGGATGCACGCATCTGACATGATGCGTCAGTTCCTTTGTCCCTAGAAGGCCGGAAGCTAAATGCGAAGCCATTTGATGAACTGACTGATCATGTATAGCTAGAGTTAGCTACTACGCTAGTTGTGATAGGGCCCTGGACATGCATGATCTAGGCATCAAAGCAAATCACTCATCAAGTACCCAATTACATGCACGTTTCCACCATGCATGAACGTAAATCCAAGATCTGATGAGACTGCACACATGTCTTCAAGTATCTCACAGTTAAGGGTGGAAAGTGGATGCGAATAATCCGTATTATTCGATATCCGTATCTGAAAAAATACAAATTGTGGTACGAAATTTGTCATTCGATTAATATTTTTACACTATTCGAATTCGTATTCGAATTCGATTAAAAAATATCGATATGGATATGGTTTGAAGTTTTGACATCAAATATTGGACATATCCGTATTTGTTTTCATATCCGCTACTATATCATAAATATACCCGTATCTTATATAAAAAATATTATAAATTGCTTCAAATTTTGATATGAACTAGTGTAGACCATGTGAAATAATGTTATTAAAGATACTTTAGAGAGGAAAAAGAGTAGTAGTTGTCTTAACAATATAGAAAGTTAGATGTATCCGTATCTGTCTGAATTATAGTGACATTCGCTTTTGTATTTACATTCGTTTAATATTTGATCCGTATTTGTATTCAAAAACATGGATGTGAGAAAGGCACAATCCAATTCGTATTCGATCCCTTTCCGCCCTAGGTCCCCAACTTGCAGTATATCTCACAGTAGCTACGCCAGTTACTGTTGCAGCCTCTCCAATGGGCCCAGGGCCTGTCGGTCACACGTGTGCAAGAAGGCTGAAATCGTCCCGGACGAGGACAAGGGCCGTCGCGCACGAGGCCCAGCTCTCGGCCAGTGTACTTGGCTCCTCAACGCGGCCCATCAGTCGGCGCAACAACCAGCCCAAGTAGTCTCCCACAACCATCAGCGCGCGCGGCCCATCAGTGCGTACTGGTCGTATAAAAGGCTGCCCTCTCGCTAGTAGGGTTTTCCTCTCGCGCCGCCGGACGAAGCACCACCGAGCCGAGCCGAACCGACCGAGGAGCAGCGGAGATGGCGGAGAGGAAGGGGAAGGGCGGAGCAGGGAGGAAGGAGGAGGTGGTCACCAGGGAGTACACCATCAACCTCCACAAGCGCCTCCACGGCTGGTACTTCCCCTCTTCCCTCTTGCCACCTTGCTGTCCCTGCGTCCTGTTCGATCTGGCGCGATCGGGCGGTTCTGCCTTGCGCGAATGTAAAAGCTAGTTGGATTTGTGGATGATATGAGGTGTGTGATCATAGATGTTGCGGTTTCTTCATTACCAGGCAAAATTTTTCCCGTTCTATGCTTTGCTTGTAGTCTGCAATCTGCATGCCAGGTTCTTAAGATTAGTAAGTTGTGCGTAACTGCTTGAGCTGCATATGAGCACGCGGAGCAGAAAGCTTTTGATGGCTTCACTGCTGTTTGCAGGCCTCTGTTTGTAATTTTGCAATTGCACTCGTTCTTATCTATCTAAACTCGTATTGGCTTCGAATTGAAGCAGGCCTACTTTATCGCTTCCATTTGGAACTGCAAATGTCTAACTAGCCTAACTGCAAAGGATAGCGATGATTGCGGGTAATGGAAAGATCTAGCTTAGTAATGAAAGTGTAGCCGTGGGAAATTGGAGGATCCTTTTGGCCTATCTCAGGATCCTGTAGCCGTATAAGCACAATAATTACTGGATTATTAGGTACTTTATTTATTCAGTATTTCAGTACTTGTTTACCTTTATCATACCTGTAAACTACACGAGGCTTACGAGCCTCGTAATACACTATCAATTTCCTTCTGACATTGGTATTGGAAGGGTGGTGAGCATGTATGTGTTAAACAGCACGAGCCAAAAGCTGCCTGCTTGATAGTGTCTTCAGCTCATTTGTCAAAAACCTTTGTTTCATCTGGATTACATTACTCATAGGTTGTTCCATTTCAAATGCTTATTCATCTGCTTGCTGTCATTGCCATGCCCACTCTAGTGTATGTAAACACTTTGCCATGTTTTGGAACTGAAGGTCTACAGGTGTTGAACACCATTTCTTTGTACTCATATTTTTCTGATTCTTGACAGTACATTCAAGAAGAAGGCGCCCAATGCCATCAAGGAGATCAGGAAGTTTGCGCAGAAGGCTATGGGCACCAATGATGTCAGGGTGGATGTGAAGCTCAACAAGCACATCTGGAGCAGTGGAATCAGAAGCGTGCCACGCAGGGTTCGTGTGAGGATTGCCCGCAGGAGGAACGATGAGGAGGACGCCAAGGAGGAACTCTACTCTCTTGTCACTGTCGCTGAGATCCCTGCTGAGGGTTTGAAAGGTCTGGGAACCAAGGTCGTTGATGAAGCAGATTAAGCTCACTTTCCCTACACCTTAGAAAGATTTGTTAGTTTGTATGGCAACAGCAAGCTTTTTGTGCTCTAAAGAAGTTTTGAACTCCGGTACTGTGATACATCATCAAGATGTCTATTTCCTTAATCGAATTCCATGTTTAGTACTGTGCTCAGGATATATCGTTGCTGATTTACTGTTAAGATGCTACTCATGCGCTAGTATGGAAATATGACCGTCGTGTTCCTCAGATATTGTGGTCGTGAGTATGATCTTGCCTGAACTTGTCACGTGTCTTTGAAATTTGAATGATACGGTGGACGTGTCTTTGAAATTTGAAATATACTGGCATGCTCAAAGTTGTTGAGTCCTGTAGAGTACAAGGGTGAATTATTTGAGGTAGACCATTTGTATCTGTACGTTTGTTCATTTTTGTGTACGCTCTGATGCCGTGCTTACTGACAGTTTTGCCAGTCAATTTAAGCAAGCATACGAACTAGGAAAGCATGTTCGGTCCATTTGGTTGGGGAATGCCAATTGATCTGCCACCGCTCACCTGTTTGGTCTCCTTTTGATGGTTGCAGTGCTAAAAATAAAAATTTTCGAATAGATTTGCCGATTGCCAACCGGTCTGCAGGCAGTCTGCTTGAGATGATGTGTGAAGGTATTTATCACATCACTGTTAGCTATTTATAAGTTTACAGTGGCCCGAAAGACATAAGTTTCTGCGGATCGAAAGCATCGTCACCGTGGCCCGTATGGGCAGCGAGCATTTGATGGATCAGCACAATTAAAACAGCATCGGCAGATGGGGAGTCGCCATCGTCGGCAGCCGTCTGCGATGATTGGTTTTTGTTGAGGCATCACATATATGCTACACTAGTGGAGACAGCTCAAATGTAAGTATCTCAAAGTCCTGATCATATCTGTCGGAAAGGTAGAATCAACATTTGAGTGTTCATAAATCTTGCATCAGCAACTAGGGCCATATGACAAACTGGTGGCCTCATACTTTTATTCACAATTTGCATCAGGTATTTTGCAAATCTTAAGCCTCAAGGTGCAACATAAGTATATAACTAATAGTTTCTGAGTAGCTACTATTCTACAAAATGGCAACATATAGAATTACAGGAATGTACTGTACAAGAAGGTTGCAGTATCACTATAGATTGCTGAGGGACCTACACAAGGAGTCAAGGACGCCTTTTTATGATCTTATAATAAGCCTGCTTTAAAAGAGATTTCAAATTTTACAGATTCATCCATCATCGCTGCTCCAACCATACTTCTCTTAGGAGTGCAAATCTTGAATTCTCCACGGAAGCTCCTCTCTGGGCACTAAAATGTGCGACACGGTTTGAAGGTGAAGGTGGAGTGCTCCTGTCAATTAGCCATGCAAGGGGAGAATCTAGGTCGTCCAGATCGTCATCACTGGTGTACCCTCTCTTCTGCACCATTGACGCTTTCCTGTCTAGCTTTGCACCACCTGCTATGTCCGCCACTTTCTCTGCTGCGTCAGATGTTGAAGGTGCACGGTACACAACAGGAGCAGCAATGTATGGAAATGGGCCGATCACATCTTTGTCGGTGCAACGCTCCAGCAAGTTCTGCATAGTATCATGGATTATTTGAGTGAATTTCAGCAAGATAGTATGTGTAAGTTTAGAAGTATACAACGTTAGTGAGAGTGAAACGAACCTCAGAATTAAGCTCCTCTAAGACTGTGCATGGAACAGGATCAGGACAGAACTCATCCGGGGTGAAGTTGCATAGGATTCTTGTCATTAATGGAAGACCAATCGATGGACAGACCTGAGAAGGTATCAAAAGATTAACCACAGCTCACCTAGTTCACGTAAAGAGGAAATAGTATAATAATTTGTCAAGTGCTATGCATGAATACTGACCTCTTTTCGGATAGATTTCTCAAGAAGCATGTCCTTTGGAAGCATCAGTAGATCACTCAACTCATTAAGCAGTTGAAAAGGTTTCGATTCAATCACGCCACTTCTTTCATCATCATCACTTTCTATGTCCTCAGAATCATCAGCGTCTATCCCAAACTTATCTGTCAACCATCTCGACCAGTTTCCAATCTGGACAGCCATTTTATCGTGTAAACCAGTTATTCAAGGTGCAATGGCAAGATCCTAGCATATTGAAAATCTAGTTTTGTTCCCTATGCAAAGCATCATCTGACAAACAAATTCATGACAACTATAAAACTGTTTGAAATGTACAAAAAAAAAAACCCCTACTGAATCAGGTACATACAGAATTCTTTAGCTGTGCGCCTGACCCAAAGCTTAGATCACCAGCTGGAATTGGCAGGACTTTAGGGTCCACAATCGGGTCAGATATAGGATCAGTTGGTATCTCACTTGCTGATTCACGAAGGATGGCATTAAACATTGCAACATCCAGACGCGCTACACATTGCTCCATCACCTGATAAGGAAGAACTCATGAGGTACGGAAATATATTTGCAGTGACAGATAATGTGTATATTTTTGGAGCTAAGGACGTTCAATAATACCAATTTTGCTAATATTGGCAAACATCCGCACTCATGTCCACCAGCACGTAGGGGGCACATTCTGCTGAATGCATCATGAAATGCAGCTTTCCATAGGTTAACAGAAAAGGTGCCCTGCTGCTGATCACCCAAAGAAGGACCTAACACCCTCCCAGCCTTTGGAGTCGATGAACCCTCCGATGGAGTTTGCATGTGTGGAGTTAGTGCCTGGAATAGAAACATGCTTCAAAAAATTGACAACACGGCGAAATCTGACATATTCAGAGAATGGATAGGCTATAAAAGAATCACTCTTAAGTAGTTATTTGTGAAACACTGGACTAGGACTCAATGTCCCCAGCCTCACGGAAGTGTGAGACAAAATATGTTGTCTAAGACAAATATTTACCTGCCACCACAGAGTCTCAACAATCCGAGAAAATATCCAAGATTCAATCTTCTCTAATGCAGCCAATAGTGTACTTGTTTCCTGCCAATCTTCTGGCATCTGCATGGCAGCAAGTTTGGCTTGACTGCTGTTGAAGCTGTTTTTCCATAGCATTGTCATGGATTTTCCATCAAGTTTTTTGGCACTACCATTCATGTTCATAGACGCCATGGTTGGAGTTGATTTGGGCGAGATGCCAAAAGTTTCTGCAATTATTTCTCTGAGAACAACTGTATTGGATAGCCAGAATGTCAACCTACACCAAAAATGGAATGTTAGTTTAATGAATGTTTTGATAATGTGAAACGCTGGAGTCAATTAAGTTTAGCCAAGTTTGTACCTTGAAGCATCATTACTACATGACTTCGCAACAAGCACAAGGCCAGAAGCAGTGTTCCTTGCTACTGTAGCTCTCTTATGTGCGGACCAACACTTGGATGCATGGATATATAGTCTAGCGAGACGCCGAGCTGGGGTGTGCAACTTATGTGCTGAACTTCCATGCTCCGGCACTACAGAGTATAGAGAAACTTCAAGGGCAGCAACTTCACGAAGCTCCTGTTCCAACTTATCAATTCTTGACTCTAATTCCCCGTTTCCTTGACATATAACTAATTTTTCATGATCAACTATCTTCTCTTCAATATCAGGAGTTTCATCATCAGTACCGGTACTCTGATCACAATGTGGTGCTTCATCTAACACATCAATCTCCCTGGCCTCTTCATTGCCTCTATCATCAATGGTTCCGGCGTCACTGATTATATCATCTGTTTCCTCAGACAATTCTGATGGAGGGCGAGAGGGAACTCTTGAAATATCTGGTTTTCTAACTTCAACAGCTTTAGCAGGATTAACTGTTTTCTTTGGCTTCTGCGATTTGTTCTGAACACTGTTTGATCCTTTATGTTGCAGCTTGTTTTGAGCTTGACGGCTTGTACTGCTTTTGGTTGTGCGGGGGCTATTTTCTCTTGTCTCCTTTTTACTAAGCTTCTTTGGAACCCCTGAAACTCTTTTCAATCTAATATCTTCATTCCCAGGAGACTCTCCTTGTGATGAAAGAGAGTTTCTAGTTCCACCTCCCTTCTCATCTCTCCCTTCCCCATTGTCTCTGGCACCCATTTCAAAATACTTATACCCTGTTCAAAACTTGATGCCTGGAGAAAAAGTAAACACAAATGGTTAGATTGTTCTAGAGATTTTTGCAACCTGATCAGACTTTCAAAACAAAGCATGCTCGAACGGATCTAACCACCGAAGACATTTGAGTCAGCAGAAACGTGAAATCAAGAAAATAATTATGACTAACTCAACTGAAAAAGAGAACATTTGCTATCAAGACATACCATAGGCGCTAATAAGCAAGATCTCACGGTTTCAAAATGTTGTTACTTGTTATTAACCTTAAAATGTGAAGATGAAGTTTCTGAATTCAAAGCAACACCAAAATGAGGGTTCCAAAATACATCACTCGTAAGAGTGTGTATAATAGGTAATTAATCAAGAAGAGTGTCACCGAGAGCCTAAAATGAAGTCAATATGACCAGTTGGCACTCGAATTTATGACTGAAATTGAATTAAAGCCAATATTAAAAAGTCTGCAGTTGATGAATGAACACGACTATCAATCTTCTGGATTCAAAGCCTATTGTTAGGATGACTATGAGTCAAAATTGCCACAAGGTGATATTAGGAGCCTCAGCAGAGACTGTAATTCAGGTGAGAGATATCCCCCCGAAAAAGCAGTATGTCAGTTTGAGTATGATTCATGGACAAGTGGTCAAACAATGCATCTCAAGCCCATTCGTAAGTTGTGACGCAATACGCGCATTCATTTCCACACAAAATCATTGATTGATTAATCACAACTGCCCGAAATTACAAATCATAATCCAAAACAACCGGTTAGTCTGGCCCAGGGATTTCCCAAAATTGCAAGTTACGGTCAATTCACCAATAAATAACTCTGAAAAGAACAGCTTAAAAGGGGAAAACAAGTTCGATGGGCAACATTCCACCATAAATGCGGACGGCAAGCCGTCACCCGTCGAACCGAACACCCACTCTGAGAAATTCCGAATCTGCAACCACCACACCCGCCGTACAAGAGCAAATCAGGAGGAGATTATAAAACGCAAAAATCCGGCAACACCAAACAAACCAACCGCCGGAATTCACAAATGCAGATCGTAAGGCCGCGGCACCAATCACTCAGTCAGGCCGTAACCGACTGCCCGATTCACCACAAATCCCACGGGAAAATTGGGCGACAGGCTAATCAATGCTGTAGGACTCAGACAAGGATCCCCAGGCCACATGTAGAGGTACACTGTACAGTACCCCGAGCAGGAAATCGCAAGTCATGGCAATCGAAAAAAACATCAAAACAAGTTGAAATCCGGCGCGAATCAAGGACCGCGCCGCCGCTCACAAATCGTCCCAGAGATCCGGCAGAGGCTTCACTGCGCGGGATTCCATACCAGAACTGCAGGGTAGAGACGGAGGAGAGCAGTGCAGTGCCTCACCTTATCCTGATTCCTGCGGATTGCGCGTCGGTCTCCGCGAGCGCAATCAGCAGCAGCGGTAGCAGCGACCACCGCCCCCCGGCTTGGTGCCGGCCCGCCGCGCGATCCAATGCGGAGCGGGGGCGAGGGGAGATTTCCGTCCAGAACGCGCAACAGCCCGATGCGGGGGCTGTTTCCGCGTACGTACAGGCGGCAGCGCGGCCGTCGGCGCGGGAGGCGACGCGCGAGGCAGGCGTGTGTGGCGTGCTCGGTTCGCGGCTGGCGCTTGCCGGTGTGGAGCGAGCGTGGTGGGCGGGCGGAGTGGGGCGTGGGCGGTTGCTGCTTAAATCGAGTGTGTGTGTTCACCTCACTTGTTGCGGGAGGGTCCGCTCACCGCTTCGAGGGGTGTGCCCACCGGCGAGTGATGTGGTTTGTCTGCTTCCCTTTTTCTCCTCTCCCCAATTTGTGTGGGTTTCTGTCTAGCTTATTTTTCAGTTTTATTATCATTTTATTTATTGTGTTGAGGTGTGGTTTTTTATATAATGAGAAAAAACATCCTTGCCTTAGAGCTCCTAAGAGGCTACAACCCACATATTACATTGTGGTAAGGAGCGGTCACGGAGCTTGAGGAGCGACCTAGGAGCTATTAAAGTTATTGAAGTGCTAAGCTCCGTCACCGCTAAAGAGTGAGGTGTGATGGTTTTATGTGTCTTATTTTTGTAAAATAATATCAATTGAAGTGCATATCGCTATTTTGAGCTTCCCATGTATAAAAGTAACATACAAGCTCCCCCCCCCCCCCCCCCCCCCCCCACCACCCCCCCCAAAAAAAAGAACATGTACACATATTTGATAGGCATGTTCTACGGTACGACTGTGTGCAAACTGTCCTAGATTCAAAGTGGCTATTTATGCGTGAGGAATACTTAAGATGTGAACCCTTTCTTATGCATGTCTTTCTCCTTTATATTTTATCATGTCTCTTTTTTCTCTTTTCACTTTTGTTGTAGTTCTTTTTCTAGTGAAACATTTTCTTGGCACGTGTTTTCTGGAGGACACGCTCTGAAACATAAATTTCTCTTCAAAATGTGATCATTCTTGAATAATTGATCATTTTAGTTTCATGCGTCGTGCCTTTTGTGGTAGATAGGTAGTTTGCACCACCAGATATCTATTGCTCATATTTATAACGAAAATTTGAAGTTTATATATGCAATTCCGCCTGGCATTGTTTGTTTTAGTAGGAGTGATGTGTGCATGGACCACCACATAGATTATACAAAACAATAACCACAAAAGAACTAAAGAAGATATCTGCGATCTCAAATGGATCCTTAACTGTTTTCTCCCACTTTGGTGATCATCATTCTCTTTTCAATGCTCCTTTGACATTTTATTCTGCCTCCACATTTCCTCTATCGCGCATGATATTTTTTTTTTGTCTGAATCCTTCGCCACACTAATCCTTCCATTGTGTGGTATAATATTTTCACTGACTATTCTTTAGTTTATATAGTACCATTTATTATTACAGTTACTTCATGCGAAGCTAAAACACTATTATTCCTCTTCGGTTAATGGCTTAATGCACAGGAAGGCATTCCCTTCAGGCGTGCTCTCCTCTGCTCACCCAATTTACCTACGATGATCTACCACCCCCACACAAATGGTCTCTCTTTTCTAGTCTCCACCTCACGGAACACGACACAGTCGTACGCGCTCATGATCAGCCACGGCGTTGACAATATGACTTGACAATCTGGATCCTTGAGTTGAGACCTGCTACTTGCCAATAGTATAGATCAATCTCCCATGGGAAGCCTGCATCTTTTTAAATTTTCTACATTGGCTCTAGAAAATGCTGCATGTGCCATGTGGTTTCCTCTGAAATAAAATGCTGCATGAGGATTATGTACAGGACTTTGCCGCACAAGTTGTAGCCATCACCGTGCATTTCCTCTTCAGCATGGCGCCTCCACATGGCGAGGTCCCTCTGTCCCTCTGCGGTGTGGGCCTGGACAACACTATGCTAATTGCTCCATGTTCCATGTTACTCGTTGTGTGCAATTGTGCGCGCCCCATTGGCGCCAAATCAAGAACGAAACGATATCCTCTCAATCATTTCACCAAAAGAAATAAAGAGAAGAACATATTCTCACTAGTGCAAAGAAAAACAAAACACGAGAAAGCGAGCCTTTCCTTTTCTTATTCCAGTATCTTTCTTGTCGTGTTTTTATTAAAAAATAAATTATAAAGGGCGGTGAGCAGACTCTGCTGGTGCGACCAAAGTGCCCAGGCTGATGCAACCGGGAGAAGCAGTGTCGGTGGTGGCAGAGCCACCGGCCAGCTCCGGTACCCGTGCGTATCAGAGAATTTGGCTTTGGATAATAGAAACAAAGAGAGGAGAAAACAGAGAAATGACTTACGTTTGTGAGACGGATGAATTACATATGCCCAGGACCGGCCGGCGCCTGCTGGAGAGCTCAAGTAGCACGGCCGGCCGGCCACCTTATTTGCTTTGAGCTTTCATCAAATGTCACCTGCTCCTTCACATAGGTAACCCACATCGTACAAGTGAATTGATACGTTTTAGTGTGGTGTCAATACTCAGTTAGTACCTAGATTTTCACCATCTGAACGCCATGCGCATCACACTTTCAGTGTGCGTGCTATGCTCTGAAAGCTGATGAAATTCCAGCGATTCTTTCACCCTATCGCAAAATAAAGGTTTCGGGAGCATATATAGTAGGGCAGTGTTACGGTAGTCCCAGTCCCAACTCTTGCACCTTTAAGGTGCAAGAGTAGAAATCAATCTGAGCCCTTGATTTTATGAAATTAAAATTAAATAAAAAATATGAAATAAATGCTGCCAGCCCACCTGCCACAACGACAACTGGAAATCCCTCTCCCAATTCCTTCATTGCTGCGAACCCTTCCAAAATCAAACTAGAAAATCCCTCCCAACATGGATTGGATCGGATTCTGATTTTTGTTTCGTAGCATGGAACATCAATTGATTTTGGTAATGTCACGTTGCCAACAATTGTTACCATGGCACATTGATTGATTTTGTTACCATTACCATGACACCTTGATTAATTTTGGTTGAATGGTCCGGTGCCATTTATTACCATGGAGGAGGGTTTATTGATTTTGGTAGAATGGAACGTTGCCAATTGTTACCATGTTCAAAGTTCAAACTAAAGGAAAGTTTTCACGTTACAGTCAACAACTAATCGGCAATCTTCACAGAAAATCAGCCAGCAACTTTAAGCGGCAATCCCTTCACAAAAAATCAGCAAAACCAATCTGCAATATCTAGTACTACTTCACGCGAAAATAGGAAGTTTCCATGTTGCCTTGTTTCTACGTTGCTTTTTTCTTAAAAAAATACTTTCCAAACTGAAAAAAGAGAATAAAACGGAAGAGGCTCTGCATGTCATGACAGGAATAAAAACATGGCCAAATTCAAGCCGCATGACGTTCATGAACGTGAAAAAAAAAACATGTTACATGGCCAAATTCCCAGCGGAAGTGCAATCAAATCAGAGATCGGTAGTTATTATTTTCGTGAAAAAAAAAAGACTACATATCTGATGCACGTACTTCACCATCACGGATGCACAGTCACGACATGTATGTTCACAAAGGAAAAACACGTGTCACGGACGCCAGAATGGTACAATGTACGCATGCCGATAAAACGTATCACGTTCATGGCATCGTGAAACATCAGGATTATGGCAAAATAGCAAAAAGAAAAAAAGAGAGGGAAAAAAAATCACGTTTTATGCATTATCCTAACATATATGGAGAAATCTTCCTATAATTATGCATTAGTTTCCAAAAAGTAGTTATGGATGAAGTCTTGCACCCATGGGTGCAAGACTTTGTCTTTTGCCTCGAGATCTACTCAAATGGACGGTTCACACTTATTTAGGACTACCTTAGCGGGAGCCATATAGTATGCTTCAGAAGAAAATGGGACGTCAAAAACAAAAAGTGTGCGCAAGAGGATTTCTTATGTTCAATTATGCACCAGGAAACTACACCCAACAACCAAATATCGTGTCTCGTTAAGGCCTTAAGGGTGTCTAGTCACTACAAGTAATGCAGTAAGTAGGCCGTATTGTGCCATGTGTGGTCCCTCAAAATAGACCAAATGTATACTTTCTCTTAGATAGTAGTGTATTTCAGTTCTAGCTCCAAGTTTCAACAAAGCCCCACACAATCGATATGCTAACGGTCGGTGAGAGGCCCTTTTCAGTCCTCATTATCATAATCCTGACCAAATAGGCTTTGGAAAAGCATGTTTGGACACATGGAGTTATATATAGGCTGAGGAAGTGAGGAATTTGTGATTTGCTAAGCTTAGAAAACCTTTAACATTTCAGCTACAAAAGTCAGCAATTCAGCAGATACGTCCACACAGCATAACTAGTGGTCAGACATTTTGCTGGATCGAAACATCTTTACCTGCACGACAGGCCAGATCAGGACACAATGGATGTGTACATATGTTTTCATTTCTGCAGAAGAACAAATTGTGCGTACAAGGACAGCGGCTGCCCCCGGAAGGACACGCCAACAACGACCCCGTATAACTACAACTACACAGCACCAAATGTGCTGCTCCATACACCTCACCATAAATTCCCATAGTACCTTGATCCCTATGCTGTTTTCAGAATAAAATCGTCATAAACACAGCAGCAGGAGTAGGTAACTTGGTACTGACCTGGAGTCACGTTTGAGTAACGTTTGGAAGTTGAACTCGCACGGGCTGAAAAGGCCACCACACCACACATGCATCTGAGCTAACACAGCAGTGGAATGATGGTTAAGAAAGCAATGTTTCATTCACCTCCATTAGGGAGGAGCAGAGCTGTGCCATACATATCCGTTGGAATGCAATCATGATGATCAATAAGTTAGCAAAACAGGATGGGGGCACAATTGAAAGGAAAATTGTTATCAGTAAGTAACACACAAGGTGGAATGGCAAGACTGCTGGTAATGATTCTGTCCATCCTTTGGTTCCAAGTATATGTTACGTTGAAAATACGCGACCAGCCAACGGGCAATTTAATCTCAGTAGTCAGTACCAAGAAAACTGTCAGCATTGCGTTTGCATGAACCAGTTCCTTTCATGAAAAAATCAGAACTGTAAGCTGCATTCTGTGACTCTGCTTAAGGCAACATCAGTAACGGGCTGAAAAGCATGAGATTAGCTAACAGCAAAAGCAGCTCATAGTGACATGTAAATGAAGATATAGGAATTCTCTCTCACCGAGCCACCGCAACATCGATTCGCTCATATGTACCATCAGGTAAGATGCAAATGTCACAACTCATAACTAAATTGACTCGTAACTTTCGGCCAAGCTTGCAAGACAAGTTGCCCTTGTCTAACTTTGCGAAGCTGATGTGCGCTATCAAGATGCAACAAGAGACATCTGATGATAAAGAACTGAAGCTCTTTCAAAAGCGCACAACTCATAGCTTCAGATCCATGCGAAAGTTTAAACCTTTACCCGTATGAAGATAGATATGTACAGACCACCAAAAAAGTCCACATGTAGCTGAAGCATTCCAGAAATGCTTGCCAAAACAAATCCACATCAATGTGACATATAAGCTACTCCAAAGATTAAGGTTTGCAGACTGTAACGTTAAGAAACAACAAACTGCTGAAGTGACAGGTCTTTGTTACTGCATAAGAAATCTCTTGAAATCAACTCTCAGCAGTAAAGTGTTATGTTTCAGAAATTCAGAGTGCCAATGAGCAGCATTTAGATGCAGCCATTTCATGTTATTATGACAAACATATGGTTAAAATTTACCATCAGAACACATGCGTTGTGTTGCTAGTTACGATCAACCTTAACCCTTCTTGTTACCTAACACAGTATGCTAATAAAAGTCCTTATGGTCACCAATTTCAGCTTAACTGCTAGGCATTAAACAACTAACTAGTGGTTCATATGCATGCTATGACCCCCCCACAAATGGAAACACATCACCAATTTGTATCAGCAGAGTGAATAACAGGGACATCACTATGGTTCGTGTTTTACTGATGTCTATTCGTTTGATAGGTTACACTTATCAGTAGGGTATGGATACTTTTACCGGCCCAAGTAGGAGAGTGACAGATCCAATAATCAGAACTGTTGGTTAGGGGGTTGTCAATTTTCGGTAATGTACAGAGCTACTAGCAATGCATGCCTGGAAAAGCTGCAGTGACGGAATAAAAGGGTTTTGTTTGTAAAGATGGTGACACTATTCAAATCCAAGCAAACCACAAGAGGTCCAGATCCCCTGTCTTCGCTTCTCTGTGCAAAATGATGCTCAGGTGTCAGAGTGTAATGGTAAAGCATGCACAGCATTTAGAAACTTATTAGTACAGGGGAATTTTTGTGGCTCTAACTACGATCCCCTTGAGAGCCAATACACCGATTAGCCGATGCTCAAATCAAATTGAGACCACGAAGTGCAAAATATCCAAAAGGTTTCCAGATTTTACACTACACATCGCAGCCACTGACATCATTGGTATCAAGTATGGACCGAGAAGATGTAAAGAATACTACTGCTAGTACATCTCAGGCACCCCCGTTCGTAACATATCATATGCCAGTTTACGAAACAAGGCTATTCCTTTTAGCTTTTTGGTGTTCAGTGCTTGGTCAAGGGCATCGCTTGCATGTGAAGGCCTTAAAGGAAGGTATATATCATATCTTAATGCGGTTCAAGTGGATAACATCAGCTGGTCAAGGGCAATGGCCAATGATTCCCGGGTACAAACCATCATAACTTCGACTTGGTTGGAGATGGAGATCACCTTCACCATCCTCTGAGCTTGTGCTTTTGTGCACGCTGCACAGAGACTACCCGGGCCAATATTATGATATGGGCCTTTCCAAGTTTGATTCACCTCCATTAGGGAGAGCTCTGCCATGCATATCCGTTAGAATGCAATCATGATGGTCAATATATTAGCAAAACAGGATGGGAGCACAACTGAATGGAAAAATGTTATCAGCAAGCAGCATACAAGATGGAATGGCAAGACTGCTAGTAATGATTCTGTCCATCCTTTGGTTCCAAGTATATGTTGCTTTGAAAATACATGACCAGCCAACGGGCAAACCAGTACCAGTAGTCAGTATCGAGAAAATTGTCATCATGCCTGCGATTGCACGAGCCGGTTCCTTTCATCAAAATTCAGGACTGGAAAGGTTAAGTCTCCCATTTGGAAACAACTGTAAGCTGCATTCTGTGTCTCTGCTTGAAAGAAATATCAGTAACGGGCTGAAAAGAACGGTAAGTTGCATGCAGTCACGTTCTAAGCCCAAATGTGGTTTAAACAGCACACCAAGCGGGCTCGTTTTTTACTCGGCCCGTACCAGCTGAAAAGTTCACGAGGACCGGAGTCCATTCGACTTGTTTAGCTTCACCCTCGATGCCACCGCTACCGCCGCCGGGAGCGCCGGAATGGAGCCAGAGCCGGAGCCGGCCCAGGTCCGCCGCCGCGGGCAACCGCAAGCATATGGCCATGCTCGAGCGCCTCTCCAAGCGCTCATCTTCCTGCGCCGCCGCCGCGGCGCCCTTCTCGGACTCCACCGGCGCCTCCCCCGTGGACTTCCTCTCCCGCCTCGCCGCTGCCAAGCTCGCCGCGGAGTCCGCGCTCTCTGCCTGCCGCTCAACCACCGGTGACGAGGCGACTGCATCCCTAGCTGCCGCGGCCGCCGCCATCGACGATCTCGACCGCGTCGTTGCCGAGGCGTCCCACGCGTTGCCGCCCTACGAGCTCCGCTCCGCCCTCGCAGCCGCCGACGACCTCCTCGCGGCTCACAGGGTCGCTGCCTCGGAGCTCAAACCCAAGCAGTCCTCCTTCAGGAACAAGAGCAGGGCGCCCAAGAACCCGCCTCAAGATCCTGCGACCCTCCCGCCGCCTCAGTCGCCGGCTCCGGAGCAGCCAAAGCCTGCCCTTCACGCGATCCTGCCAGGGTTCGGATTCCGGGGCAAGGAAGGAGCCGCCTTGGTAAAGGATCTGAGGGTCTCCAACGACAAGGATGGGGATTTCACTGCGAGGTCTATCTCAACTCAAGGGCAAGTGCCGGGCGATGTACGTCCACAAGTTGAGAAATTGCCGTGTTTACGTCGGAGCTGTTCTTGGCTCAGTGCTCATTGAGGATGTAGAAGGCTGCACGTTTGTGATGGCAGCACACCAGATCAGGATTCACGAGGCGAGGGCCACGGATTTCTACTTGCGGGTGAGGAGCAGGCCGATCATTGAGGACTGCAGTGGTGTGAGATTTGCACCCCATGCTTTGAAGTATGAAGGAATTGAAGAGGATTTGAAGGATTCCGGGCTCGCTGAGGAGACTGGGAATTGGGCCAATGTGGATGACTTCAAGTGGCTCAGGGCAGTGCAGTCACCGAATTGGTGTTTGGTTCCAGAGGAAGAGCGGATACCAGTTGTCGACATTTCACATGTTCGTGATCAGGAGGTTTAATAGCTGAGCTGCTTGGGAGGCTTTCATGCCAGCTCTGCTGTTGGTTTACTAGATTGGTTATTGAATTTTAAAATGTGGTTCCTATGGGAGCTAAGTTTTTGGTTTGTTTGGAATTCTGCTTCAGAGCATCGGGACTCTTTCATTTTCGAATTATCCTCAGAAACCATTGTTTTCTCTGGTTATGTTATGTTCAATGTGCCTATGGCATGCAGAATAATATTTCCAAGGGATGAACTTCAGGATGGAAGAAATTGTTTAGCCGCTGCAGCTATTTGGTGTTGTAAATTACTGGTGCAGACACTTTATATGTGAACACTGTCCACCAACAAACTGGCAATGTTCCTGTTGTTTATCTGCATAGTTCAAGGCTGAAAAACAATTATGGAAATGCTGTTGTAGAGTCTTCTGCAGGGACTGCTGCTGCTGCAACGAGGGTGCAATTGAGTAGCGCGTGGTTCTCTCCAAAGGTTTGCTCTGATGAACTCAGCAGGCCTGCACCAGAGAGTTAGCAACAGCGAAAGCAGCTCATAGTGACATGTAATGAAGATATATATGAATTCTCTCTCACCGAGCGACCGCAACTTCAATTCGTTCATATATACCATCAGGCGAGATTCAAGTGTCAACTCACAACTAAATTGACTCTTAATTTTGAGCCAAGCTTGTAAGATAAGTTGCCCATGTCTAAATTTAGATGCTGATGTGTGTTATCAAGAATTCAAGATGCAACAAGAGATATCTGATGATAAAGAACTGAGGCTCTTTCTAAATCGCACATCTCATAGCTTCAGATCCATGCGAAAGTTTATACCTTTACCCCTATGAAGATAGACATGTACAGACCACCAAAAAGTCCACATGTAGCTGAAGCATTCCAAAAAATCTTGCTAGAACAAATCCACATCAATGCGACATATAAGCTGCCTCAAAGATAGACTGTACTGTAACGTTAAGAAACAACAAATTGCTGAAGTGACAGGTCTTTGTTAGTGCATCAAAAATTCCATGAAATCAACTCTCGGCAATTAAGTGACAGTATCATGTTTCAGAAATTCAGAGTGCCAATGGACAGCATTTAGATGCAGCCATTCATGTTATTATGGCATAAACGTATGGTTAAAATTTACCATAAGAACACCTGCGTTGTGTTGTTAGTTATGATCAACCTTCTTGTTACCTAACAGAGTATGATTATTAAAGTCCTTACGGTCACCAATTTCAACTTAACTACTAGGCATTAAACAATTAACTACTGGTTCATATGCATGCTATGTGTTGGTTGTTGTTATGTGTATAATTAATATTCATTAATTTCGCAAGCGCAGGATCACTATTGTAGCATTTCACCTTAGAGTATTCCAGGGTTATCGTATTTATATCTCTGCAGAGAAGTAGAGCGATAGGAAATTGAATTGTAACAAAGTACATACTTATTGTGTAAAATAACAAGACATTACTAAAGACGGGGGTAAGAGGTATATTTTAGATATGGGTGGCACGCATCATATAATCCAAGGAAAATAAAGGTAGAGCAGAAATTATATTGGGAGGACAACGAGATAGAGACAAGGATTCCTATATGTTAATCTTATATCTATTTACTTTTAGCAATTAGTTCTACAAGATTATACACTCTAGCTAAGGTCATGCACATACAAGTCATGTCGTTTCAGGACACGACCATGCCATGGCTTAATGAATCCCAGAACAGCAGGTTCACCTTGGGGATCTAACCGCTATTTCCAACCCAGTTAGGCCGACCTTGAAAGTGGTGGATTACAGAGACCGATGTAGCTGTCACATACACTCACGGCTACCAGTAAGGGCGAACGCCAATCGTGCATAGGCAAAGCTCTAAGCGCCACGCTTACAACCCGCCTAGAGGAACTACTCCTGATCGAGAGAGCAGCCCTATCTAAAAATGTAGCACAGCTTTCACTAAGCGCGGACTCCATTCCGGCAAAGCACTCACTCGTACTACTTAGACACAATCACGAAACCTACAACAAGACTTCTACGAACACTAACTTAACTAAGTAAATAAACTTAAATAGAAAATAATTGGTAAAAGAAATAAATAAAGAATAAACTAATTATATTAAATAAGAAAAGAATAATTCTACAAGAGTTAAGATATAAGAACTATACCAGAACTCCGAGAATACTCCCGGAACCCCGAGAGAGTTCTCACTCTACTCTACTTTACTCTAGCTCCCAATACTAACTCTACTTCTACACAAATGAGTAATGTATCTCTTGGATTAGTGAGGTGTGAGTTGTTCCTGCGGACCCCATAGGTATTTATAGCCTCCTTAGGACAAGGAGGTATTTATACCCGAAGGAAACTTGGTGGGACCCTCAAGGCAGGCCAACCGGCCTATTAGGGGGTCGGTCGGCTGTCCACTGTGGCGGTTCGCCATCGCCTCTTGCGTGAACGCTTCAGATTCACTCCTGGTGTCGGTTTGGAGGTCGGTTACTTCGTGGGGGCGGTAGAACTTGAGTAAGGGCCAAATTAAGGCCCAAACAACCCACCAGCTGGTATGTCGGTGGGATTCTGCCGAACAGGCTTTAGTTTAAGCAGTTTTGGCCCATGTACAGCCTGCTGGAGGAAGGCTGGGGCCTTTAGGGGGGGGAGGGGGGGGGGGGCTTGTGTTTTCTTCGTCACAAGCCAAATTTTCTCCATTATTTACTCTGCATCCAAAATTCACCAAAACTCGGTGGAAGCATGTTCAACCTGTTCGTTTCGCTGCTGCTGCGGCTGCGGCTGCAGAAAAATAACTGTGAACCAAGGTTTACAATAGCGATCAGATCGCTAAAACCGGCCGATAACCGGTCGGTCTTCAACCAAAAATTCAAAATTTAAATTTTGAATTCGAAAACCACGAAACCGATCGATTTTCACCGGTTATCGACCGATTTCGACCGGTAACCGATCGGTTTGATCGGTTTTGGACGCAGGACCGAAAAATGGCGAAAAGATAACCGATCGATTTTCACCGGTTATCGACCGATTTCGACCGGTAACCGGTCGGTTTTGATCGATATTTTTTGTTTCAAATTTCAAATTCGAAAATCGGTAAACCGGACTTATCGGACCGGACCGATTTCACCGGTTATCGCGAAAACCGGCCGGTTTTCAACGATTTTTCAAACCTTGCTGTGAACACTGTAGCTGCTGCTGAAAACACTGTAGCTGCTGCTGAAGAAATAACTGATGCAAAGCAGCGAGACGAACACGCTGGTTAATCCTAACTACTATGCACAGAATCTTGATGAAAGGCTTTTATTTACCGATATGTTGGAGGTCGAATGATGTTTTAACAACCATCAACACTATATGGTCCCCCCTAAATGGAAACATATCACCACTTTTTATCAGCGGAGTGAATAACAGGAACATCACCACTATGTCTATGGTTCCTGTAATCCTGTTTTACTGATGTCTATTTGTTTGATAGGTTTACTCTTTAATCAACAGGGCATCGATACTTTTACCGGTCCGAGTAGGAGAGTGACAGATCCAAGAATCCGGACTGTTGGTAAGGGGGCTTCTTGATTCATTTAGTAGTGTGGTTGGCACAATTTTAACGTCATCTGATGCATTAATTAAACATAAACTTTGCTCATTTCAGTTTTTTTTTCAATATGCTGATTTTAAAAAAAAAACGATCATGAACATTTAGACAGGCCTACATGACTTTAGAGCAACTCAGCTTACTCAATTTAACGGTGTTGTGCATTCAGTGACCGTAGACATGCCTATATTTTGAAAAAAACGAATGATCAAACGTAACTTAAAAAAGAAATAACGTCAACAATGAGTAATGTATTGGACCGCAAGTCCACGATCGTGGCGGGAGGCAAAAACTGCTTGCTCTACAGTGCACCAGTCAAACGGCATTGTCATACGGCACCGAAGCTGTAACGTTTTGATTTAGTTTAATCAAAATGTTTAAATAATTATTTGTGGTCAAACTGATTACATGGAACCCTAAGCAACACAAATTTGTGACTAGCTAGGGTAGGAGCAGTCCAGTATTGGAACCAAAGATCGGGAATAAATGAGATTGATGAATCGGATTCCACTCGTTGAAGAGGCACAGGAGCCGCCTAAACTTCTCCATAAAAAGCCCTCATCTCCAAGGGCATTTCTGCAGCTGTTTAGATACTCCTAGGTACTATCGCTATTCATCTAAAAACAAATGGTACTATGGCTATTGGCTTGGATAGAGTAACTTGAAGCCGCTTTTGTTCATCTGTTTACCCTCAGATTTTACGGGCACTCCACATTTGCAGCCATGGCGTTGGACAAGCGCGACGAGCGGGTCAGCGGCAAGAAAGCAAGCCTTCTTGGCTTCTGAAAAGAAATTATAGATATATCATAATATCAATGAAGGTCTCTATTACCAAATGAGTGCGCTTATTAACTTTTTATAATATAGTCACAGACTATATGTTAGTAATAATACTCCCTCTATTCTTAAATTGTTGTCGTTGTTGATTTTGTGAGTTACATCTGACCGTTTGTCTTATTTAAAATATTAGTTCAAATATGCAAAATATAAGTTAAAATTTAATTTTTTTCAATTTTTTTATTAAATAAATCATAATAAAATATATAATAATTTTAATTTTTTGAATAAAATAAATGATTAAACGTAATTTAAAAAGTCAACGGCGATAGCAATTTAAGAGCAGAGGAAGTATTGATTTGCAATTGAAAGAAAAAAAAAAGAAACAACTAAATTTGTAGTCTCCTGTATCAGAGAAGAAAAATTTGTCGACAAAGTAAAGCAGCTGTGCTGTTTTTCTCCTCGCAAGACTACGTCTTGTCTTGAGTTGGGCTAGATTACGACTGTAGATCCTGCATGTACATCAGTACATGCAAGTTTGCGTCATATACGCGTACGCACTGGCCGATCAAGTTCACATACAGATATGCGTTATATCCAGTTTCACGTGCTTGCATGCTCCAAGCTTCACAAAACTGCTTGCTAGCCTTCTCCTGTTTATCTTTTGAAGTAGCACATTCATATGCATGTTATACAGGTTGCACATTCATATGCCTTCTCCTGCTTATCTTTTGGAGTATTATTCAGTTTAATCGGACGTTTAAACTGATTGCACGGAATCCAAAGCAACACAAATTAGCAACTAGATAGATAGGGGAGGCGCTGCCCAGTCTTGGAACCAGAGATCGGGAATAAATGAGATTGATGAACCGGATTCCGCTCGTAGAAGACGCACAGGAGCCGACTCAACTTCTCCATAAAAAGCCCTCGTCTCCAAAGGCATTTCTGCACCTATGTGGAGTACCTTGAAGGTGTGAAGCTGCTTCAGTTCATGTGTTTTACGTCAGATTTTGCAGTCACTAGTCCAATTGCAGCCGATGGCGAAGGACAAGCACGAGCAGCAAGAAGGCAAGGGTGGAGTCAACCCAGGTTCAAGTGAAGACAGAAATGGTGGAAGTAGGAGGGGCAGGAGGAGGCGCGCCGGTGGCCGCTGAAGAAGCCGCGGCCCCGAGGGAGGAGCTCACGGTGAAGATTTACAAGGACATGCTCCCCTGCCCTGTCTGCACCCTTCCCTTCAAGCCTCCAATTTTTCAGGTCTGACATCTTTGCAAATCGACACTAGTAAGGCTGACTTCAACAGACGCTATCCATAGCCAAAATTGTCTCCCGGAGGGTACTGTGCATCCCATTTTCAGCCTCCAACAGATGAGGCATGGAGTGAGGCAAATTTGCCATCGAAGAGAGAGGGAATGTAAAATTACACTCCCTCTCTCCTCGATGCATCCGCGCCGTGGTGGGCCATGGTGGGGGCGGGGCGCGCGGGAAGGCCGGTGGCCGCGCGGGAAGGCGGGTGGCCGCGCGGGAAGGTGGCCGCGGGAGGCGCGCGGCCGCGCTGGAAGGTGGCCGCGGCGGGGAGGCGGCCGTGGCGGCGGAGGCGCGCGGCCGCGCGGGGAGGCGGCCGTGGCGGGGAGGCGGGCTCAGGGAAGGCGGGTGGCCGCGCGGGGGAGGCGTCCAGGGCGGGGAGGCGGGCGGCGGGCGGCCGGCTACGCGAGGAGGCGGGTGGCCGGCGGGGAGGCGGGTGGCCTGAAGCTCGCCGAACTCGCCGCGCTCTTCTCCGCGGACCCGCTCGACGAGGCTGGACCGGGGCGCGGCGGGGCGGGACCAAGCCGAGGCGCGCGCGGGGGGCTGGAGGCGCGCGCGGGACCAGGCCTTGGTGCGGCGGCGAGGCGGGACCGAGGCGCGGCAGGGCTGGACCGCGGCGGGGCTGGACCAGGCCGAGGCCGCCGCGGACGGGGATGGCGGCGGGCCGCGCGGGGAGGCCGATGGCCGCGCGGAGCTCGGCGTCGGAAAGCTTCAGCTTGGCCGCCGCCTCCCCTTCGTCTCGCTCCCGTTGGCTTCTCCAAACTTGCTCGGGCCGTGGCGGCGCGGAAGGCATGGCGGGGCGCGCGGGGAGGGAGGCGGAGCTCGGCGCGGGCGGCGTGGAAGGGAGGCGGCCCGGTGGCGGGCGAGCTCGCGGGCACGAGCAACGCGTTGGGGAGCGAGGGCGAGCGGCGCGGCGAGGCGCGGGGGTGCGAGGGCGAGCGGCGGGGCAGAGCGGCGGCGCGATTTACCTCTCTGTGAATGCATCTCATTGTTGGAGATCCTGTTTTTTGCCTTGTCTTCGATATACTGTACGCTGGAGGCAAAACGTGTTCTGCCTCTCCAATTTGCAATTCATTGTTGAAGTCAGCCTAAGTATCCTATCCTCGGCTTGCTTTTGCTATTGCCATCTTTATTGACAAGTCGGGTTTTGCAGTGCGAGGCCGATCATTCAGCGTGCGGCGCATGCCATGAGCAGCTCCCCAAGGACAAGTGCTACGAATGCGGCCTCGTTGGCGCCTACCGCCGCAACACCACTCTCGAAGCCTTCGTCGGCTGTTCCAGGATCCCCTGCCCCTACGACAAGTACGGCTGCCCGACCTACGTCACCTACCACGAGGCCGGCGATCACCAGCTCGCGTGCGCGTGGGCGCCGTGCAGGTGCCTGGAGCCCTTCGTCGGCTCGCCGCCGATGCTCGTCTCGTCTACCACCTCAGCGCCGCGCCGCACTCCTGGCCCGTGGACAAGATATCCTACCGCACTACCAAGAACATCCACTTATCGGCGTCGCAGCCGCAGCGCCTGCTTGTGGCGGAGGAAGACGGGCGCGTGTTCGTCCTGTCCATGTGCGAGCTGGGGTCGTCCAACCGCGGCGCCTCGGTGGTCTGCGTCAGGGCGAACGACGCGGCGGCGGGGCCGCACTACACGTGCACGATGTGGGCAACGGGGCACAAGTCCGCCCTGTCCGGCCGGGAGGAGCTCGCCGTGGTGCAGATGGCGGAAGTGCCGAGCATCTCGGCGTCCGGCGAGGCCACGGCGGAGGAGGCAGTGCGCCTGCTCGTGAAGAACAAGGATCTGCACGGGGCGTCCATGGTGATGCGCCTCGCCATTAGGATTGAAAAGGTGAAGGCTTGAACCCGAGGAAGCAAAGATTCGTGGGCTTGGCTTCATCTAATAACCGATCAAAGGGTAAGGGTGTCACATTTTGGTCAGGGTTAGAATTGCTGGGTTTGGGTTCAATTGTTCACGCCTCCATGGCAGTGGCTTGACGATTAGCAGCATGGAACTGAACTGAAGGTGTAATCAGCGAGGCAAAGTTAAAATGACTGATAATTTAGTTGTTTTGTGCTTATTAGATTGTGGCCAGGACGCCAGGTCGATGAATGATGGCTAGAGCTAGTGTAGTTCAGCAATCTAACTCATCTTCTCAATGCTCAACTCGTCAATATCTCTGTCTGCATACATTTTGTTTTCACCATCCTTGCAGCCAACTTTGGATTCACGTTCACCCAGGCCCGTTTTGGATGGGATAGCAGGTAATAAACACGAAAGTCAGCCTTTTGCCCCTAGTTTCGTCCCTATAGGCATCTAACGGTCGCCGTTCTTTCCTCCCAGGGCAGGGTTCCACATGTTGATCACAACTTGCACCGTTTACATGTTAATGTAACTTTATATTGTTGCATCTTACACAAGATTTTGTTGCACCTCAAATTTCACATGATGGTAGAGAAATAACATGCTCTATCTATACATGTTAAAGTTGGTCACACGATAACATGTGAATGGCTTGTGTTGAGTTAATTCTAAATACTAGAAACTGTGCGTGGCAATGCCGCGCTTCAGTTGCTAAACTTTGGATCCCCCCCCCCCCCCCCCCACACACACACACACCCTTTCTGGTCGTTTTGAATGTCAAAAAATTGCACTAATCCATAGCATGATTACAAGCAAACATATCATTTGGTGTTACCCCTTTATATTGTTTCTATTGGTACATAATGATCCGTAAATTGAGAATTTAAAATTGAAAATGGCCTTAATCCAGGTAGATTGATTGTATATGCAAGTAATTTCATCTATATAGTTGTATGTTTCTTCCATAGGCTTCACCTTGACCTTTGTATTCTCTGTCATCATCTTACCATGTCGCTCGGTATCGAGGAAACTCAATGGGTGACATATTTCATAATAGATTTGGCCAAGGATATTAAACTATGATGTGGTTTGATTCTGTCACCCAAACTAATGTAAAGTATCTCTTTTCTTAAGGGAAGGAAGCAACAGATTTTTGCAAAAGAGTAAAGTGCACTAGAGGTCCATGAACTTATCAGCATGTGTCATCTAGGTCCATGAACTTTTTTTTTTTTTGCATTTTTAAGTCCACAAACTCTTCCGTTTGTGTCATCTAGGTCCATAAACTTTTACTTTGCAGTTATGGGTCCGCGAACTTGTCCACTTGTGTCATCTAGGTCTATAAACTTGTGAAGAGGTATACAAGACATCTATACCCCTTCTGACATACTCGCACCATGTGACCCTGACATATACATGGTGTTCATGTAGGTCCATAAACTATGTCAGCAAGAGCTCTCTTTTTCTAGCCGCGTCTTCATACACACCGTTTTGCTGGACCTTGATGCACCACCTCATGTTGAGCTCTCTTTTTCTAGCTGTGTTACACACGGTTTTGCTGGACCTTGACGTGCCACCTCATGGTGGATTGTTACCCATAGGATCAAACTCTTGTCATGGTGTGACAGGGCATGATGTGATTTACTAAAATTTGAGTGGAAATATAGTGCATTAAAAAGTTAAGCTCATATGTCACGGTCACATGGTGTGGATATGTCAGAAGGTGTATGGATTTTTTGTATACCTCTTCACAAGTTTATAGACCTAAATGACACAACGAACAAGTTCGTGGACCCACAACTACAAAGTAAATGTTTGTGGACCTAGATGACACAAACAGAAGAGTTCGTGGATCTAAAAATGCAAATAAAAGTTCATTGACCTAGATGACACATGCTGACAAGTTTATGGACCTCCAGTGCATTTTACTCTTTGCAAAAAGAGAATGAAAGGTTGGTGACCAAAACTGTAATACACAAAGGCATATAACTGAACATTGATTGTATATGACTGACATGCTAAAAACCCTAACCAACATCACACAATATTGAGTGTTAGTTTCAGCAGCCGATGCTCAATAGATTATTCAAGATATTTAATATGCCATTTTGTGTAGCTAGTCATTATAGAACATTGACAAACCAACAACCGTATAGGTAAGGGTCCCAAATCATGCAAGAAACATAGTGATTGCTGCGACTCAGAATGAAAACGAAAACATTATACACTTGATGCGGAAACTGGGATCAATCTGTCAGAATATGTAACATCCAGAGCATCCACTAAGTGGTTAAATCGCGCTTCTGGCTTCATATTTTTTTCTAAGTGAGATTTTCTTATACTTAACCTAGTGGGTACATTTGATATTGTTTCAGAATATGCAACGGTTTCAGGTGGGTTTTGAGCGCCCATTGAGTTTGCGATTCCTTGGATTGCCAACTATTTCTGAGAAATATAAATTCACTTTAACTCTTTTTAGTCTCGGTTCATGTTCAATTAGTCTATGATCACTTGTGTGCACAAGCGATCGGAAAAAAAAAGTAAGCAATATTCTTTTGGACATATTCTCAATCTACAAATTTGTGACAACCATTGAATTGTCTAGGAAAAAATATGAACTTATGCCGACTCCATGAACCCATCGGGTCAGCCATAGGTGATAAATGAGACCCACGCCCGCCCTCATTTTTCACGAGTCAGGTGCGGCTGAGATTCATAGGTGAAAAATCAAGCCTACGCCCGCACCCATCGTGTGCGAAACGTATCATTGCCCGCACCCATGAGTGAAACTGTCATCCCTACCTTCAAGCCACAAACCCACAACATAAACAAACCATTGCTCTAGCAAAAAAAAAAAAAAAAAAAAAAAAAAAAAAAAAAAAAAAACTATCTTCCGAAATCAAATGTTCCCCTATACAGAATGAAATGCTACACCATTCAAATCAAATTTTCCATGAGAAAAAGGAAAATGTTCTATCCTTAAAAATCAATTGTTCCCATTCAAAATCAAATATTCTATGGTCATAAGCAAATGTTCCGTGTGTTAAAATTGGAGGTCCAAAATCATATGGAGGGGATTCGCCGGCCAAAATCATGGAGAAGGGGAGTGAGGGGAAAGGATTTAGAAGATGGTGTTTATTGCTTGGAGAGACATATCTGACCTGGAGCCCAAAATGGATAGGATGTAGGAGTGGGGGGAATTTGCGAAGGCAAGGGAATGGTAGCCTGAGGTGCTAGGTGCTAGTTGGAGACAGGAGTCAAGCAAGATTCGCAATGATAGAGGTTGGAGGAGCACTCGAGACTTTCGAAATAATGGAGGAACACTCGATTAGAGCAGGAAGATGGCGACGTCGGAGCAGTCTAGGACGAGATCCAAATACGGCCCATTTATACTGGAAACACAACCTAATAAACAGTCAAACGTTTCTAAAAAAAAAAAGCAGTCAAACAGTAAGCGGACGGGATGAGCAGAGACCGCGTTGCCGTTGCGGAAAGGTTTTTTTTTTATTTTGGAAAGGAAGGAAGGGATTTACACCTCCTTTGTTCTTTTTTTTTTGGGAGAAAACCTCCTTTGTTCTTGAACGGCGTTGCGGAAGGTGGACGGGAATAATTCCGCTACTGGGCCGTTTCCAGCCCATTTTCCCTTTCCTTCTCTCCCTTTTGCGCCATTCCGGCCCAAGCGGCCCAGCAAGCCCGCTCCCCGTTTCTTCCTCCTTGCGCCAGTGCCGCGCCGCGCCGACCGCCTGGCCCCGCCACCTGCGCGCCGCACTGCGCCTGCCACCGCCCGGCCGCGCCTTCACTCCGACCCATCCCATCGCCACGCTGCTCCACCAGCTACACGACACACCGCCCACGCAGCCTCGAGACGCACTGCCCTCGAGACGCACTGCGCCGCGCGTTAATGCCGCTGCCGTCGCTCGCACGCCGCCCCGCTCCAGCGCCTAGCCCTGTGCCTCGGTGCGCCGCTGCCGAGCGCATCCCATCACCGCGCGACCCCACTCGCTAGCTGATGCACCGCCGCGCCGGGCTTCGCTGTGCGCGTGCGCAGGCCACAATGGCGAGCGCAGGCCACAATGGCGAGCAGAGAGCCGTCGCATCACCACCACCGCGGCGGCGACCTCGCCCATGACCGCCTCCCTCTTCCTCGCCGCATATAAAAGGGCACCCTCACGAACTCCTTCGCCCCACGGCACCGCCACCCGAGCCATCGCCGCCCAGCCACACCTCCGCCTGAGCCGGATTTCGCTTTGCTTCCCCAAGCCCGGTTGCCACCGCCCGCCGTCGATCTCATCAGCGAGAGGCGCACTGGGAAGTCCATCGCCACGGTGAGCACCTCCAGCCCCTAGGGTTCTTCCCGAGATCTCTCAATTCCCTCCCTCTCTCTCCCGAGCTCACTCCGAGCAGACTTGGTCGCCTCTCTTCTTCCTCGTGCAGCTGCTGCTTTCCGATAGCCACCATCCAAATTTATTCCTCAAATGGAGTCGCACTGTCCTATGAATCCGATTCCCACACTCCTTCGCCGCCCTAGCCCCCTCTCGGCCTCTCCCCATGCTGATTTCAGCTTCTCGGGCTTCCTCATGGCTTTTTTTTCTTTTTGAGAGAGAATCATGGTACTTCATTACCCAATAGCTCCTGGCATATCGCCGGAGACCAAATTCATTACAAAGCTAGGTGCCTGGCACCAAAACACTCGCCCCCCCTCAGGTAAGGCACGAGCTCCATGGGCAGCCATACAATCGGCCACCGTGTTACAAAGACACGGACACATCGCTACATTACAGGCATCAAAGCTACGTTCCATGAACGCCTTGACAATCCTGATGATCCCACCTTCCGGGCTTCTATCTATTTCAGCCGACGTCAGTGCTGCCGCATCTGTCTCTAGCAAGACTCTGCTCATGCCAATCTCCGCTGCTCACTCCAACCCTCTCAAAGCAGCCAATGCCTCCGCGTGCAGGACACTCGACACATTTGTCATCTTGCCTGCACCAATGTCCAGAACCTCCCCCTGGTCATTCCTGTTAGAACAATTCGATCTAGACTTAGAGAAAACAACTAACAGATCGACTAGTCAGTAATAGATCACTCCTAGAAACATTAATCTAAGACTGAAAAACTTACCCGTCATGATCACACCTTTGATGAGGCTGTAGAGGGTGTAGATGTAGAAGAACAGCTGCAGGTTAATGTAGAAACAGGGCGTCGAGCTTCCAAACCTTCCAGCCTCTTAGTGATCGGTAGATTAGGGTTAGAATTGACCCTGGCGGCTCAACTCGTGATTAACTATACGATTAGGGTAAACTAGGTGTTTCCCTTTAGTTATATAGGCTGTAGGCTCGGGACCGGACCCTTAGATAGGCTGATTTCTGCCTCCCGATCAAGGCAGCTAATAGGGGATTAAGGACGGATTAGGATTGGTCCTGTTGGCCCAAGTCATGACCGATGTCAATTCCAACATTCTCCCCCTTGACCGAAGGTCAATTGCTAAATCTTTATAATCTTCATATTATCGATCACGTGCAGGTGGATATACACAGATCAATGATCTCCCTCTTAATCGAACAATCTTAACTTCAAACTTACACTTATGTTCGCATTATGTTCACACTCAATACCATTGCCAAACCTGACGAATGAGTCATCGGTAAACATTACAAATAAACCGGGACACATTAACCAAAGTCCACTACAGTACCTCGATACAACACTTATTAATTTTATTTGGGAGTTTATTTATTCGGCCTCATCCAGAATCATATTTTCAGGTTTAATCACAAAATCCATACTAATTTCGCGAAATAGGATAAGCGGTAACACTTTCAATTAGTCATGTTGCTAGCTATTTACTTAAAGCATTAAAATGACTTTATCCTGCGACCCTTCTTTCATAACACAACAATATAGTTGTCAATGGGCTTGACACCATCAACTATATGTCATTACTTGAAGGAATTCTGTAATCAAATACAGTAACATTGAGTACTATCAATGTAGACTTAATAATACCGGAATATATTTCATATGCCTGTCTGAGACATGCCATACAAAATCAACTTAAATAATGCTAATCTTGTTTTAGAGCTTTCTGCAGAATTGCTCATATCTGTAAGAATGAAGGACATAAAACTTAATTGTGCACATTTACATCCATACACCCTCACAAAACTTTATCTGAATAGTACTTAATTAATAAAATAAGCATGTAATATGGTGCCTTTAGCTTTAAACACCTTTTCCAGTGGACCTCCCCTGGACTAAGACTAACAAAAATCTTGTCAAGCATTCCGGCTTATCGTGCTAAGTCAATGTCTTATAGATCTTAGCACGTAGCTTCAATCTGAAGCCTTAGGAACGTCTTCCTATTTATGTTATTCTTAACCTTATACTTATGATAAAATTTGCTATATTACGCAAGACTTACAGACATAATTATATTTGCATTCACATATTGTTATTTCAGAGCCTCTCTTAACTTTTGTGCTTGAGTGACAATCCCAATACTCACTTTGGTCCCATCAAAGTGTCATACCCCCCCAGAACTTAGGAAAAAGCATCACTAGATGTGTCTTATGATATGATGAAATTATTTCTTCTTTCTTGGAATGCATGCTTATTTCTTTCAACTTACGGAGAAAATAATCACCTTAGAGTATCAGGATCTTAATTAATCCACCTTAACTTTATAAAATAAATTATGGTTGCCCATGATACGTACAAACTCATAATGAGTTATAAACTTAACATCTTATTTTCTTTTGGAATCACTTCTTCAAAAATGCAGACCCATTACAGTCTACTGCCTTGACTCCATCAGAAAATTACTATGAGATGAACTATACTTATGTCCAAAATTCACATAACCTTTTATGACCTCTTTTACATAATCTTAGAAATAACTGAGGCTTTTACTTTTGTGCCCAAAACTTAACTTAACTTATTATTAAAACGTTTACGGGTCTCTATTATTGAAATACAACTAATGTACATCCTCAACAGAGTTAGAAAAGAATAGAAGAATACTTATGGCACGATATGAGAAAATCATATATGTATGTATATACATACATCTCATCTTAAATCATCAATATAGAAAAACTGATCCTATATCTCAATAAGATTTCTTCTCCCCCATTTCCTTTCATATGAGCTTTCATTGAACTCCGAATAATCAGAATATTAAATGTGTCGGCCCATAAACTTATCTAAAATAAATTACAATAATAGCTCTTTTACTTATCTTGGTACAACATTTACTATACCACTGATCAGCTTCCTTTGCCAAAACTAGAACACATCAGCGGTGTCCAGAAAATGAACTAGAGTAGTAAAGTTATGATTAAATGTCCACAAAACAGCTGTGGCCAGTATCATGAACACAATCATACTTCAATCATCTCTGATTCCATTGTACCAACCCACAACAGCGGTGGCCAGAAAATGGGTGACACAACACAATCTGTGAGAATTATCCCGTAATCAGCTGTGGCCAGAATATAGAACAAAACTCACACTTATTGAGACAACTGGTCTTTGTGGAGTATGAACTCCCATCACAGTGGTAATTTAATAATCATGTCTTGCATGATAATGTAGCTCTTGATCTTAAAATTCTTAATTTAAGCAATAAGATATAGCAAGTATATTATGCTTAAAACTTATACTTAATTATGTCCTTGAAACTTATGGACAATTAAAAAAAATATCATGGAGAGAATTATGAAGATATTTCTAAGATCAGTTCTTAACTAACAAGAGCAATTCTTTAAATGACATTATTAACTGGAGTATCTTTAAATTGATGAGACATGCCATTCTCCCCCCGAATTTGTGGTCTAAACGTGAGTGTGCCACATATTCGACAAGGTCTCATCACTTAACTTATCTCATATAACTCTCACATATGTAAGAGATTCAAAATTAACATTATGAAATCTGCTTGTAGAAAAGCAATTAAGATAATAACTTAAAACTTGAGGATATAAAAGATAATTTCACAACTTAGAGAGAAATGTACTCATAAACAATGATATATTGAACCAAAGGGTTTCACTAAAATACATTGAATGCCATCAAACTAACTATTGAATCCACTAACTAATTCTAAATGAAGTTCTTAAGAATAAAACTTCAACTAATT
This sequence comes from Eragrostis curvula, assembly GCA_007726485.1. NCBI lineage: Eukaryota > Viridiplantae > Streptophyta > Magnoliopsida > Poales > Poaceae > Eragrostis > Eragrostis curvula. The sequence continues at coordinate 6,573,513 of RWGY01000051.1, read as the reverse complement.
TCATCGACTAAAATCTAAGAATCACTCCCCCGATTTTATGGATTCACTAATATAATGTGCTATACAAGAATCGAAAATGTCCATTCCAAAAGACTTAAACTCATAAGCAATGTCACACATGCTGCAAATGTGTCTTGCTAATCCACTGTGTCCATCATAGCGCGAGGTGGTTAGTCTTTTGATGAGGAATTTTGTGCAAACTCTCTTATGATCTAACTCAATCAAGTAGAGGAGTCCACTAGCAGTTGTGTCCTCCTATCTATAAAATTCCCCTCTTATGCCAGCTGAGATCGAACGCATGATGATCCTTTTGGCAAGCTTATTATCCCATTCCCATGTCTCTAACTTGAAGTTATACTCATACATCTTCTCAGCATAAACCTTAATGCCAGAAGAGGGAGGAAGCGGCTCGACGGTATGAAGTACATAATCAAGCTTTAGAAACTTGAGAATGTCTTACACCTTCTCTTTCCATAAAAGGAAGTCAATGCCATTGAAGGGCTTAATGTTCTTCATGTGGCTCTTATCTGAAAATGAAAACCAAATAATGGTACTTAGTAAATATCTTAATGTGCTAATAGAATAGTGCTAGTACTTATAGCAACAATAATGCAAAAGATGCATTGTTTAATCTTAGAGCACACTTAATGAATATAAACTTATGCATTTCTTATTAGTCTTAAGGCATGATGGAAAAATATTACAATAATCTTAAAACTTAAACTCAAAAGGTACAATAGGATGCACTAAATAGCATGAGAATAACCCTACGGTGGTTTGATTACAATCATGCAAAATAAGTAACAACTTGCATCACCGGTGGGGAAAACAAGCGAAACATATTTAACTTATAATGAAAGCAGCATAAAACTTATTTATAGGCAAACTTAATAGATCAAACTTAATATTCTCAGCGAAATTAAATATAACAAAATAATAAGCTCAACTTAATATTCTCTTATAAAACTAAAATAATGTCTTAAACATGGTGAGAAAATATCATATATGCTGGGCATTAACTTAATGAAAATGATTTCCCCACTATGTTAATTTCGCAGAGAAAATACTTATTTTGATCATCAAGGGGAGATCTTAAATCTCATGATTTTGTGTAAAACAGAAGAGTTAATGGTACTTTATGAAAAATATGTACATAGTACATGTTAAGATTCCCAAAATTTGTAGCTCAACTTAAGAGCTAAATTGATCTTAAACTTAAATTATTATGCTCATCAAAGCTAATAAGACTTAATATTCTTAATAAAACTTAATATTGGATGAGCATATATATTCTCAAAATGAAAGCGGAAGCTTAAATTTAGCAACTGAAATATTGCTACTAAATATTCTTGAGAATTTAACTTAAATAATTTCTCAACTAATAAACTTAGAAAATCATGAGGAATTGTATGGGAAAAATGTTTCTGCAGATAAACTTAAATACTTATATAATTTCACAGCAACGTTTATCTCATAAATAATACTTACTTAACTTTCTTAATTACTTAATCTTAAAAGAGAGAGCTAAAACATTAAGTAATAGCAAAACTTAAAGGAATTCGCTTACAAGCTGAAGAATCAGCCCGCGGCAGCCCAGCATCGCGCGGCCCAATGCGACGCGGCGTGGCCCAGCTCAGTGCGCGCGTGCGCACTGAGCTTTTGGCGTAGCGCATAAGAGGTCGCGCGGGCCTGGCCTGGCCCAACAACGTACGCGCGTCGGCCCAACTGAATTTAGCCCTAAGCACAGCACGAGGCGGCCCAGTCCAGCGAGCTTGTGACGCCGCGCAGGCCGCCTAAAGGCCGACGGGCCTCAGGCCCGTAAACCGACGAGCAGGCCGCTGAAACGGCCCGACGCTTGCGCCCGCGCGCTGCGCGGCGCAAGCGGCCCAGCCCAAACACAGCTGCGGTGCGAGCCGTCGGATCGGAGGAGGAGGCGATCGGACGGCCGAGGTTCGCAGGCTCGGCATAAAATGCCGGAGCGAAACCCTAGCGGCCGTCACTCGCTTCCCCTTACTCAGCTCACTCCTCTCCCCGCTCCCGACGCCGCGCGAGAGAGAGCAGCGGCGCCGAGCGAGAGCGGCGACGCCGGAGCGCCACCACGACGTCGGACCGACGCCGTGGCTCCGTGGGAAGATGCTCGCCGGCGCACGCGTGCGAGGGATCGCGCGCGGCACCGTCGAGCACCTCCGCCATGGTGCCCTAAGGCAAGCCCGTCGTGCGAGCAACGACGGCAACTCGACGGCGGCCCTGCGCGACGACGACGGCGAGACGCCGAGGTGCGTGAGGGCTCCCGCGCGGCGGAGCTGATGTCGCGCGGGCCGGTTCTGATGGCCGTCGAGATGCGCGCGCACGGCGGATCTGATGCCGCGGCGCATCTCGTCGGCGGCCGGGGAGAGAAGATCGCCGCCATCCGCGCGTGCACAAGCTGATGGCGCGGCGGGACCGACGGCGACCAAGAGGTAAGCCTCTCTGACTTAGGGTTAGGGTTTGTTCTTAGGGTTAGGGTTAGGGTGTGTGATCAACAGAAAACCCTAGAGCCCAGATTAGCTTAATTTTCTCATCAAATTTGTGACATAGCAAGATAAACAGATAAATACTTAGAACCCTAATTGCTTAACTGCTTAATTTACCACTAAAACATGAACTAATTAACTTAATTACTTACTTTACTGACTAAAACATGGAAACTTAATCTAATTAAACTAAAACATGACTAATCTTACTGCGCAATCATTAATCTAACTGAAAACTTAATCATGAAGTAAGACTTAGTGCGCAGAAGTAGAGAACTAAACTAAACAGAGCTAAAACATTGCACTGAAAACTTAGCTAACTTAACTAATTCGACTCTGTCTAGGGATAGATCATCAAAACTAACTAAAACTGAACTAGAACTTGACTAATGACATGATGACCGCCTCTGATTGCGCTAGATCAACTAAACTAACTTAAAACATAATCAGATCTAGTGCAAACCGAGACAAGGGGATCTAAAACGACTAGTTTTAGGCGTCTGATACCAATTGTTAGAACAATTCGATCTAGACTTAGAGAAAACAACTAACAGATCGACTAGTCAGTAATAGATCACTCCTAGAAACATTAATCTAAGACTGAAAACACTTACCCGTCATGATCACACCCTTGATGAGGCTGTAGAGGGTGTAGATGTAGAAGAACAGCTGCAGGTTGATATAGAAACAGGGCGCCGAGCTTCCAAACCTTCCAGCCTCTTAGTGATCGGTAGATTAGGGTTAGAGTTGACCCTGGCGGCTCAACTCGTGATTAACTCTACGATTAGGGTAAACTGGGTGTTTTCCCTTAGTTATATAGGTTGTAGGCTCAGGGCCGGGCCCTTAGATGGGCTGATTTCTGTCTCCCGATTAAGGCAGCTAATAGGAGATTAAGGACGGATTAGAATTGGTCTTGTTGGCCCAAGTCATGACCGAGGTCAATTCCAACAATTCCGCGCCACGTACCCCCATCCTCCATCCCTGCTAGTTGCATGAAAGGAAGCATCAACATTCAGCTTGTACACACCTTCTGCCGGAGGCAGCCATTTGAGAAGACAGACCATCTGTTTAATTCTCTGATCTGCAATGCTTGCTGGTCTCACATCTACTCAAATCTCTCTCATCATTTTGGTTGTCAACGGGATGACATGGTGATAGCATTTTTTGCGGAGTTTGTGACATCAATGTCTTATGGTGGCTACATCTTGGGTTTTCGGTTTTCGGGAGAGGCCAGAAAGCCATGGGCAAGGGTGTTTGCCGACCCGATGAGATGCTATTGCCATGTCATGTTTTCCAGCTTCAGTGTCTTGATGGCACTTTGAATGTCAACAAGGGGTTCATCAGGTCAACATGGATGTCAACAATGTCGGAAGAAGGTGCAGCGAAAGCGTCGCGCGGTGCGTGGGGAGAGTGCTACCTCCGCATCTACCGATAGACGTGTTTGAAGACTACAATTTTCGTGCAGCGAAAGCGCCGCGTCTGTGCGCGGGGAGGTGCTAATCTCCGCACGACCCTGCTTGATGGAGTTTGGATGTAAATGCTCGAGGTTTGTTTAAGCAGCGACGAATTCTCCTACTGTGAAGATTTGGGAAGTCCTGCCGTCTTACTTTGGAGGGTGAATATAATGCTGCAACAATAGCGAGTGTGGGATACTTAGAGTCGAGATGTTGAGTTAGATGTTGTTTGTTTCTATTTTTTAAGGTGTTTTTAAGGCTGATCTGTATCGGCTCACCTTGGTGATTATCATGTAAAAGCTAGATGTATCTTCGTTGTGCAGAGACCGGAACATTATTTCACCTCGAAATAAACTGCTTCCTTTATCTAAAAATTTGGGTCTCGCCGCCATTCCATCACCCTTTGCTTGGTTTCCAAGCTTTTCAAAATCCGTCAGGTGGTACATCACAGAGCTGCACACCTCACTACAGCCCATCCTTCGCTCGCCCGCATTCATTTTATTTCTTGCTGACCACCACCTCCTCATGGCGTTCCTTAACAAGGAGCATGAACGCCCCTGTATCGATCCCCGGTGATATTAGGCAATCCACCGTGTTGGGCCATCAATCCAGCCGCCAGTCCGAACACCAGCAGCAGCCCAAAGCACACCTGGGCTGGTCAACCTTGGACGAGGCCCGTAACAAATGTTCCACGATACGAATTAATTTCGGGAATAAACCAACCGCTTCCACTGAATTGCTCGAGAGAAAAAAATCCCTGGAAAATAAATATCTCCACAATCCGACCTCCAATTGACCTGATTTCACCATCCGACCTTTGATTGATCAGATTCTTCTTCCTAAACTCATCTAATATCAAGCTCTATCGGGTCAAAACAACAACAAAAATAAAGCTCTATCTATTCCTTTCAAACTTCTCTTCTACTCCCTCCGCTTAGGCCATGTTTGAAACCATTAGAGATAATTGTTAGCTTGTTTTTAGATATTAGCTATTAGCTAACTAACTCTTAGTTGAAGGTGTTTGAAACCTCTAATTATTAGCTGACCTTTAGCTAACTATTAGCTAGTATTAGCTGGATTTGATGAGCTAATGGGATAATTGTTAGTGGGGATGGTAGCTAACAATTAGCTAGGTTATTAGTTAGGATGTTTAAAATTTTTAATGTTAATTTTAGCAGCTAATAATTATCCTTAGAGGTTTCAAACAGAGCCTTAGTTTACTTCCGCTATATGTTCCCGTTGTCATTAGCAAGGCCCATGAATCAGCGAGAACCGTGTAGGCCGGGTTGTATGGCCCAAGAGAGTGCAAAATCACGGCCCATCTGATTTCAAGCGAATTGTTTAAAAAAGAAAAAAAAATGATTTCAAGCAAGTTTCTTTACATGGAGGATGCATTTGGTAAAAAAATGTAACAACTTCGCGTGCTTGGTTCGAGACTGGATATCGTGCGTGACAGGACTAATCGACATTGGTGGATTTTCCTCATTGGCAATAGCGAGCCGTCTGATGCAGAGGAGGACAGGACGCCGGTCGCACACGGCGCGATCGAGGCATAAATGGAGTAGCCTGAACCGATCTCTGATCTTTATCTGCTCGTTCACCAGTCAGGAATGACGGAGTTCTTGAATCTTTGAGAGCAAGGCTAATGCTGCGCCTGCTGCGGGCGAAACAAAACGCCAGCACGAGGGAAGCCTGGGCGCGCGTCAGCTGTTGGCCCCACTGAAATTGATTGCTCTCCGTATTGCACGCGAGCCCAGCGCTAAGCTTCTACGCCCGCTTGTGCCGGAGACTGCCGAGTCGCCCGCTCCCCTCTCTCTCCTCCTTTCTCTCTCTTCTCTATTGGATGGCGCCGGCTCAAACTTCTCTATTAAGAGCAAGTATTATGAGAGGCTAAGAGCCGGGAAATGTTACGTGGCACTGAGAAAAAGCAAGAGAGAGAATGAAGCGAGCGACTGACAAAACGCTCGCTCAAGCCGGCGTATACACGATTCGGCTGCTGCTATTGGCTAGACCTTTCTGCTATGCATTAAATAGTGGCGGGTCCACCACCATCGTGCGGGCTCTGGCGCCGGCAGCAGGCGAATTCATAAAACTTGCTCTAACCGCGCACATGCGTCGATGTGGAAATTCTTGATTACTTGGACGGGGCATTTTTGTGTTCGTTTCTTTCGTTCCGTGCCCGTCTGTTGATGGCAGCAACCGGGTTAGTTATTAACCGTCGCATGCAATTGAAATGCAGCTAGATGTATCCTTTGCATGGATGAGTGTTGATCATCATTTGTCTCCCTTGCCTTCCGACGATAGCCGCCAGTTGCTTCTTGCCATCCGCGAAACGGACTGATGATCATGAGCGACGTGCCGACGTGGAGTGTGGACTTTGGATCTTCTTCTGGGGTTGATTTTTCACATAGACCTCCACTATGCATCCTCTCTCTATATTTCCCCCCGGCAAAGGCACGCTGCTTTGGATTTTTGCTGGTCTTGTACTGGTTTTGCTCCCTGTTTCTCAACTTGTAACAGTAAAAATATATACTAAAACATATACCCCCTCCAATCTCAAATAGTAGTAATTGTTTTGATCATTAACATTGCCACTGACACATTAGTACTATCTTACTTTGGTCTCTCTTTTTTTTAAAAAAAAAATAATAATAATCTTACTTTAATATGGCGAAGTTGTTACATTTTGATATTGCTATTCAGTTCTAATAGAAATATTTAATTGAAAATTGATTACACAAGCAACCAAAGCAACATTTATTTGTGACCAAATAGGGGTAGTGGCAGTACAGTAAACATATCGGAACTAGAGACTGGGAGTAAATGAGATTAATGAACCGTATTCCACTCGTTGAAGAGCACACTATCGATCCGCTTCAACTTCGCCAGAAAAGGCCTCCTCGTCTCCCAAGCCTCCAAGGCCGGCATTTCTCCGAGTCCTGTAGGTAGAGCCGTAGAGGTACTGGCCTCCTCGTCTCCAAGCCTACACTACCTTGAAGCTGCTTCTGCTCATCTGTTTTCAGTCAGATTTTGCAGGCGCTCCACACTTGCAGCCCATGGCGATGGACAAGCGCGAGCAGCGGAGCAGCAGCAACAAGAAGGCAAGGGTGGAATCAACCGAGGTTCAAGTGAAGGAGGAGGAAATGGAGGAAGGGGGAGGATCAGGAGGCGGCGGCGCTCTGGTGGCCGCTGAAGAAGCCGCGGCCCCAAGGGAGGAGCTCGCGGTGAAGATTTACAAGGACAAGCTCCACTGCCCCCTCTGCACCCTTCCCCTGAAGCCCCCAATCTTTGAGGTCTGGCTTCTTCACATACAAATCCATCTCACGAATCCAGCAAATCATATCTTTATCGGCAAGTTGTGTGTTTGCAGTGCGAGACCGGGCACTTTGTTTGCGGCGCCTGCCACGACCAGCTCCCCAAGGACAAGTGCTACGCGTGCGGCCTCGACGGCGCCTACCGCCGCAACACCACGCTCGAAGACGTCGTGGGATGGTTCAGGATCCTCTGCCCCTACGCCGAGTACGGCTGCCGCGTCTACGTCACCTACCACTCCGCCGGCGACCACCAGCTCGCGTGCCCGTGCGAGCCATGCAGGTGCCCGGAGCCCGGCTGCGGCTTCCTCGGCTCGCCGCCGATGCTCCGCGACCACCTCGCCGCCGCCGCGCCGCACGCCGCCTGGCCCGTGGACAAGATACGCTACGGCAACGCCAAGCACCTGTTCCTGCCGGCGTCGCAGCCGCGGCGCCTGCTCGTCGCGGAGGAGGACGACGGCCGCGTGTTCCTCGTGTCCACGTGCGCGCTGGGCTCGTCCCACCGCGGCGCGTCGGTGGTGTGCGTCAGGGCGAGCGGCAACGCCGCGGCGGGGCCGCAGTACACGTGCTCGATGTGGGCGACGGGGCACAAGGCCGCGTCGTCGAGCCGGGCGGAGATGGTCATCGTGCAGGCGATGGAAGTGCCGAGCAGCTCGGCGCCCGGCGAGGACACGGCGGAGGAGGCGGTGCGCTTGGTTGTGCGGAACAAGAATCTGCACGGGGCGTCCATGGAGATGCGCCTCACCATTAGGATTGAGAAGGTGTCGGCTTGAACGCGACAAACCAAAGGCTCCTTCCTGCGCTTCATCTGGTAGTAACCGGTCAGAGGGTAGATGTCGTCGTCCGTGCCTCCATGGCAGTGGCTAGATGATTAGGAGTGTAGAATGGAAGGTGTAAGTAGTAAGGGCGTAGCTAAATGACTGGCAATTAAAGTTGGTTTGCGCTGAAGTACATTGTGGCCTGGGCCTGGTCGATGGATGATGGCTAGTGCAGTTCAGCAATCCAATTCGTCTTCTCAAAATGTTAAAGTCATGAATCTCTCTACTCTACATGCATGTACTGTGCTTTCTTCATCCTTGCAAGCAGCGATGGATTCACCGCAACCAGCCGTTCTGCTCTACTTAAAATTTACACTTCAAATAGACGGGGCTATCGACATGTGTAAATTTTATGTTCAACATCTCTAGATTCTGTGAAGCTTTGCAAGCTTCTTGAACATCATCACGAAGTCAATCACATTCTAATGTGGCAACCATGTCCTGTACATATACTGTGATACCTTTTCAAGCTGATCTGGCAGATTAAACAGCAGTTGGCTGATTTTCTGGCACAAATAGGTCCCTTCTTTATTTTTTTCTTTTGAGATGTATCACACAATCCTGCATGGTCAGAAATTCATAATACAGATTTTGTTTAGCGGTAACTCACCAACAAATAAATTTCCATTGTTGCTCTCAAGTCTCAACCCATATAAATTATACCATGTTAAGCAGAGATAGAGGAAATCTGGGTGTCTAAACATATTTATAAATTATGATCACAGGTGTAATTACAGTAAAAATCAACCTAAAATACCCCTAGGCATTTAAGAGTTCAAAGTTGCAATTCAAATGCATGACTTGATTGCCCACACAAAATGCACGACTTGATTGCCCACAAAAAAAAAGCATGAGTTGAGGAATGACATTGTCGTAAAAAAAAGGCATCATAGTTCGATAAATGAATAAGTTGTGCCCCCCTGTATGTATTTAAGAGTTCAAAGTTACAATGCAAAAGCATAAGTTACCATTAGTTTCATGTAACTATGAGTGAAGATTGTGATTTATATATATCAGTAATAAAAGATGAAGAGGTATTTTACTGGATGTCATGCAAGGGATTGGCTAATTATCTGGACTCTTTGACCACTTAGCTAGCCTAGCGCAGTGTGGACGCTTCTCAGATTGGAAGAACGTGTTTACCATGCCACCTGAATCCACTTTCAACCACAGCCAAAATATTCACTTCTTTCAGCCACTTGGTATTAAAAATAACACAGTACTAATTCTAAATTGATAATAACAGTCTAAAATCTAATTTTCACAAACTTAACTTTGACTATACCCAGCATAAAGGATGACATCACAGAATACTGAATGAATCTGACATAGTTGCGATGTTGAGCATTGCTCTCCTCAATACTATCAAGACCCAGATTGAAGGACTATGATGTATGAACACTATCCTTCGAAACTTCAAGCTCCCAATAAAGACCCAGATAGAAGTACCAACAATCCTATTGGAACAGGCACATACAGAAAAGTCTAGGGTTGTTGTTACTTGAAGCACTAGCCAACAATCTTAACTGTTGCAATCTAACAATCTAAGACTTTGAAGCTCCCAATCAAGACCCAGCTCGAAGGATCCAGATCGAAGGATTGTCGGTACTTGGTGTGACCAGATTACTAACCATTTCCAGAATCCAGATTAATCATCACAGAACAATTATCAAACTCAGATAATCACCTAAACTTAGTTATGCAGTGTAGAACATTAAGTTTGGAAGATCCATACACGTGGAGTCGCCACACACTAATAGGTTGCAACACACGCCATGCAAAATCACTTAATAGCCTGAATAGGTTGTCAGGCAAAAACTTGTAAACTTGATGACCACATCAGGATCCACTGTAAACCTGGGCCATTTTGCGGATCCTTATTCAATGAAAGAGGAGGCACAGGGGATTTTCCCTCGTCGGAAAAAAGCCATGCAAAATCACATTTAAATTCAAATGCCTAACTGGAAAGAACTTTTGTTTGTGCTAAATATTATGTAACCAGTAACCTATTGGAGTATTGTACCTCTCAAAGTTGTCGTATTTCTGCAACAAAACAATTCGGCCATGTTTCAACGGGCAGGGATGTATCCCCAAGAGTCTCATACTGCTGATAAACTGTCATGGAAGTAAGAAAGAATTTCGAAAAAAAACACTACAAGAGTATACCATAGACCGAAGTATAGCCATGACAAATTTCATTTCAACAAGCCTTGTAGAACTACAGCTGCCAAGCACTCAAAAGAGTATAGCATGCTCGCCATCATGCAACAAATAGTAAAGACCGGCACTATGTTCTCCAGTGAAACAACAACAAAGATACATATTCTCTATCTGAACATGGTAATCCATTTTGGGGATCACTTCTCACATGACATACATCATAGTACCAACAATCTTATTGGAACAAGGGCAAACAGAAAAATCTAGGGTAAAGGTGACCTGACCGTCGTATCACTCGGCGTCAGTGTCGCCCGCGGGAGCGGCGGCGAGCTCCTGCTGCTGGAGGCGCTCGAGCGCCTTCTGGTGCGCCCAGGTCTCGAGCGTGAGGTCTGGCTTGGCGTTGAGGCCGACGCCGAGAATGACGATGGTTAGGAAGGAAGTGATGTAGCAAGGCAGTTCCCAGTCCTCCCACTTCCGCGACTCCCCGGGCGGCGGCGGCGGGCGGTTGAAGAGGTACCCCTTGGGCCTCTCCTCGTGCCCCGGCGTCGTCCACCGCCCCGCGCCCTCGCCTCCGCCGCGAATCCGCGACGCCGCGCGGAGCCGCGACCGCAGCATGCCCCCTGCCGCAGCTGCGGCCGTCGAGATCGCCCGCATCGAGCTCCTCAGTAGGTGTGCCGCGTCGAGTCGCCTGCGAGATTGGGGGAGCAGCAGCTGTGTCTGTGCTGTGCTCTCTCGAGACGGAGGCTGAGAATGGAGAAAGGCTGGACTGGGCTGTGTAGCTGTGGGCTTTGTTAAAGAAAATTGGCTGGACTGGACCGAGATGAAAAGGGCTAGCAGTTTCAATTCGGCCGAGAAGAGAAAAGAAAAAAGTCCTATTTGCCTCCCTCAACTCTTACAGGAGGTGCAACTTTTACCTCTAATTACAAAACCGAGTAGCCTGACTCCCTCAACTCCTTCTCTCGCTTCAGTTTACCTCCCTCGGCGGTTTTCAGAGTGGTTTTGTCCGACGTGGCATTAGGTGGGCCCCACATGTCAGTGTCACGTCACCTCTTCTCTCTCCCTTTCTTTCTCTTTCTTCCTGCTGAACACAGGCCTTTGCCGGCATTTCGTCGAACACATGGGTAGCGCAACAAGATTGACCATGGCCAGAGTGGGGAGAGGCGGCTGAGCATGGTGAGGGCCGAGGCGGCCACGGCAAAGCCGTTATGCGCGCACGGGAATGTGGGCCGAGTGCTCAATCAACCTCAAGCTTGATAGGCTAGGCGAGTGCGAGCTCGGCCACGGCCGCGCCGTGGACCGCCGCAAAGGAGTTCGCGTCTAGGACGGCACCGACAAAGCTACGTCAATGACGCGGGCTGCCACACTTCGAATGGGGAGGTCGAGCAATTCGTAGCTTATTCCATTCGGATTGTGCTGATTATTGTAGGTTATGGGATAGGGAACACACGGAGAGGACTTACTGTCCATGTCTGCCATGGCCGAGTGACAGAGCTTGAGTCAATGGCTCAGAAGCGAAGAGGAGGGGCTGTGGAGGAGCAAGTTGATTAGAGGTTGCTCCCTGCCAGGTTCTCCTGGGTCGCCCAAGAGCTTGGGCAGAAGGTCAACAACGGCAGCCTTTGATGGGGAAAACAGAGGCCGCGACGGCGCTCTACCGGAATAGCTTGATCTCGACGTCTACTTGTTCCCAATCTGCGACAAGATCCTCGAGTGAGAGATAAAGGTGTCGCGCTGCCATAAAATTTGGTGAAAGGGAGGGAGGCTAGCCACCTGCGACGAATTTCGACGGCGGCCGAAGATCGCACGGAAACAGGGGAATTTTGATTCTTAGAAATCGGGCTCGATTTGTGAGTAGCGGGGCGGTGGTGCGGTAGTTGTGAGGCGTCGGGACGACGGCGCTGCGAGCGGGCTGGGTGGGACGCCGCAGCGAAGGGCAGCGGCGCGTGCCGTGGAGGCGACGCCACGCGAGGAAGCAAGGTGGCCTGTCGTCGGGGAGAAAGAGGAGAGGAGAGAAAAAAAAAAGAAAAGAAATAAGAAAAAATGACGTGGCACCTGACATGTGGGACCCTCTGTGCCACGTCGGACAAAACCATCCTAAAAACCGTCGGAGGAGGTAAACTGAAGTGAGAGAATGAGTTAAGGAAGTCAGCCTATCCGGTTTTGTAATTGGAGGTAAAAGTTGCACTTTCTATTAGAGTTGAGGGAGGCAAATAGGACTTTTTCCAAGAGAAAAACACAGTTCGTAGGCTGGGCCGCAACGGCGTGAAGTTCTTGATGAGCTAAGATGGCCGTTAGTACCAAATCTGTCATTCTGTTCAAGATGCTTTCTCTTCTCTGCAACATACTCGATTTCAGCTTGCATGTCAACTGCAAGCTAAGGTGGTCCATGGAAATCACAAGTTGTTGCTCGATTTCAGCTTGTGCCGTTATGCCTGTGCGTACAGGAATACGATCGTAGGTGTATATACAGTCCAGTAGGCAGTCAGCAAAGAATTGTACTCGGAGTGTTAGCGCAGGGGTATGTACATTCATGATGGACATGTACGTTACAAGTTACGAATCGTTTTAATTACTGTGACTGTGACGACGGTGTGCGCTCAGACTCTCGCAACAGGCATCCACTTCAGGAGTTGAGGTATATTCACTCGAGCTTGCCTGCATGTTCACTGTCCGTGTTGTTTGATTAAACTTGGATCGAACTCTCCGTGTTCCCGGTTGTTCATGTGTTCGTGCAGCAGGACGTGGCATTTAACCACTTGTTCATCGAGCAGTGGGCATAATCCAGGAGAAGAGCGACGATGAGGAGTGAGGACGAACAGCCAGGAAACATGGCTAGATTGCAGCGTGGAACTTAAAGATTCCACCCAGAGTTCATTTCTTTTCTGTGGCTACTGTCAAAGAACAAAGTGCTGACTAGGGATAACTTAGGAAGTAAAAAGAAACTAGATGATGAAACTTGCTTATTTTGCTCTGAGAAATAATCTGTCTTCCACCTGTTTTTTGACTGTGTAGTACTCCATCCGTCTCAAAATACTTGTCATTCTAGCCTCATCCAGTTTTCCCAAAATACTTGGCGTTCTCACTTCCCGAGACACCTTTCTCTCTTTCCAATACACATTTCTCTCTTCCCAATACACCTCTATCTCTATCTCTCTCCTCCTCGTTTCCTGCGTACCTACTTTATTCCTCTCCTTCTTAATCTCCGTGCCCATGGCTAGAATGCCAACTATATTGGGACGGAGGGAGTAGCTAGGAAGATGTGGGTTGATATCTCTGAAGTGCTCGATAAAAATGTAGGTGAAAATTTTGAATCCATAGGTGCTATGTGGCTTAGCGATAAAAGATTTTGTTCTATGAATATTATTACATCTGCTGCCCTGTGGGGTTATGGAAAGCGAGAAATGATTTGTGTTTTCAGAGAGCTACCTGGAGGGAGATGTCGATGATCTGGAACATGATCTTACCGATGGTGACAAACTGGCAAATCCTATGTCCTGTGAGGAAAATGGATTTGCTGCAGCAGCATATTGCTGGACTGAAGGTGATGAGGGCAAGACCTGGAAGAATCTTGATGGGAGCGATGAACGTGCTATCCACAAGCTCAAGTCCAGGAGCATGAAGGGAGTTGCTGGAGCCTGGATACATGGGAGGTTGTACGCATGAAGAACAAGATGCGGAGTCGGTGTAGTACTCGGTGCTGAGAGGTGTGTGGTGATGGCTTGAGTTCGTGTCCTTTAGCCGGTGGGTCATGTAATGATGAATGGGGTTTGATCAAACTTTGAACTGTAAACGATATGTGCCTGATTGAAATATATCCGACTGGAGCGTCATGTTGACGCTCTAGAACTCTAAAAAAACATGGCAAGATTGCAGGCAGGTGAACGTAATGACGAGCACGCCCGACAAGAACCATACCCCGGTGATTACTCACGGTAGCTAGGTCGTAATGTCCTACCAGTATCATATTCATATTAGCTTTTGTCAGTTTTGTGACGATAATCTCCATGCAAGCACCGGCTGATCTGATGTCGCATGCATGTTGCCAACACGTGCCGATGTCGAAGCGTATCCAACTTGCAACATGTTCGTCTCGTCTCGCTGTTTTACAGCGGCTGCTTTGCAGCAGCTACAGTGTTCGCAGTTATTTTCTTCTGCAGCTGCTACAGTGTTCGCAGTTATTTTTCTGCAGCTGCAGCGAAACGAACAGGCTGTTGGTTACGGGTGAGAATGAGAGTGGCCCCATGCACTATTTAGAACAGCATCATTATCCATAACTTATCGAGCAAGCTCTCAGCACTTCTTTAAACTTTTGCTTCTGACACTTGTACAGATTCAGGCTTTAAGAAAACATAAATCGAAATAGAAAAGACGAACGGAGAGGAAGGAACATACATTCTCCATTTCCTCACCCATTCCACGCTGGCTCTCTCTCACACATCAACACCAAATTAAAAATCTCATCTATACCCAAACTCCATACGATTGTACACAGGTTAATCAACCCCGCAGCGTCGCACGCCGGTATCGTTCGTGCGCCGGTATATACGGACGTAAAGTTTGTTACAGGTCGTACACGGTACACCACACCACACCACACCGGAACGAAATCATCTGCCGTGGTTAGTATAACGGCACGACCGTGCCGTTTCACCATGATCTGGCTGACTCTCTCCACCACCACCACATGAACTCTCCTAATGCCATCTCGTTGCTCGCACTTCTCCCCTCGTCGCTGGTGCTCGTCCACTGCTGCTGTCGATTCGAACTCTCCCCATGGGCGCGGCGCTGGTCACCATACTTGCTTTCAGATGCCATGAGGCACCAAATTAGAGGATGAAATCAATGAGAACTGAACCAGAGTAAGATTTAGAGCCCTAAACGCAGCATCTGGTGGCAAGATTCCTAGGTTCAATACTTGAATCGATTGGTTTTGTCCCGCGTGGTGAGAGGGAGCTCACTGGGGAAGATGCGTTCGATGCTATGGGGGGTTGGGGACGAACAAAGGTGCCACTTAGACTATCTCCAACAGATAGTCTATTTTGGAACTTACATACAAAATGGGGTGTAAAATGTTAAAAAACACTCTCCATGATCCAAACAAGACACGCATTCGGCGCCTCCTCCCCTCCGCGACGCAGCAATGCATCAGCAGGACGCGCGACGCAGCAGCGGTCGTCTCTCTTCCCTCCCCGTTCTTTCTCGAAGCGGTACGAGGATGCCTGGAGGAGCAGCACGCCGGCCGAATCGCCGCCGGGGACGTGGCCGCGGCCTCCATCCGCGCTCCCCACGCTCCATCCCCGCACGAGATCCAGCTAGAGGCGGAGCTCCAGCTCGATTCGCCGGCGAGGCAGGATTCCCAGCGCGATTCCCCGAGGCGGAGCTCCAGATCGATTCCCCGAGGCGGAGCTCCAGATCGATTCCCCGCGCGCCCATCCTCTTCACACCGGCGCCGGCCAAGAACACGTCGCTCCAAGGCTCCAAGCTTGCGCGCTGCTTGCTGCTTGCGCCCTGCTCCTGCTGATGGGTGCTTGCCTCTCGTGTGCACAAGGATTTTGCTCCATATTCGCTGTGTTGCAACTTGAGCTGCCACATCACTACTGCTCCCTACTGTGCGTGCTACTGCTTGCTTGCATCTGCTTGCTTGCCCGAGCTCACCCGACACCATGCGCCTGCCATGGCCCATGGAGGCCATCGCACTGCTACCGCACAGAGCAAAACAAGTCCTCGTCGCACTGCCAAAAATACGAGGCGCGCGAGGAAGCTCCAGCTCGATTCGCCGGCGAGTCAGGACCAGAGTCGTGGAGGTGGAGGAGCTCCAGCTCGATTCGACGCCTTCAGCTCCAGCCCATAGCGTCGATTGGCCCGCTCGAGGAGCCGCGGCGGCCAAGGTCGGTGGAGGAGGGGGAGCCGGGGAGGAGAAGGCGGCGGGGCCGTCGAGCGTGTCCAGGCTGTGCGGGTGCGTCACAGGGGCGGCGCGCGGCGGCGGGTGCTGGTGCACGGAGGGGCGGCGCGCGGCGGCGGGTGCTGGTGCGCGGAGGGGCGGCGGCAGCAATATTTTTGCGTCGACACCGTTGGAGACGCGCTTTTTTGCCGGGCGCCCTTTCCGCCTCGTCAGGACGCAAACATCGTTTTTGCGGTCCGAACCGTTGGAGATAGCCTTACTGGGCCTGATTTGGGCCGGAGAAGGCCTTGAAGAATAGGCACCACGGGACCTGCTATGCTTTAGAGACAAATAACAATCGTTAAAGCTGTGATCAGCGGCTTGGATGAAGGACGGCACACTGGTGCCGTTATACTAACCACGGCAGATGATTTCGTTCCCACCACACCACACCACACGGCAGAGTACAGTAATAACTGAGCCAATCAAAGCAGGGTCCCTCTCTCCCGCTCCAGCTCCGATCGACGATGGGTCGGACGGCCTGGAATGGATCACGTGCACTTGCCGAGCGGGCCGCCGCAGAGGCAGCTGTTGCTGGCGAACGACGCGGCGTCGAGGTGGTCGAACGGCGGGCCGTCCGGGACGGTGCCGCACAGCCGGTTGTGGCTGAGGTCGAGGTGCCCCACGTACGCCGCCGACGCCAGCGACTTCGGCACGGTCCCCGTGAGCCGGTTCCGCGACAAATCCAGCAGCGTGAAGTAGGACTGCGCCGTGAACGCGTCGGGGATGGCGCCTTCCAACGCGTTCCGGCTCAGGTTCAGGATGCCCAGCCCGCTGTTCCGGAGCAAACTCGCCGGGACGCGCCCGGAGAGCCGGTTCGCGCCGAGGTAGAGCGAGGCGAGCACGCGGCCAGACGAGCCCAGGTTGTCGGGTATCGAGCCGGTGAGCTGGTTCTCGGAGAGGTCGAGGTCGGCGAGCCGGGGCATGGACGCCACCGACGCCGGGATCGGCCCGGACAGCCGGTTCCGCCCGAGCAACGCGCGGCTGAGCATGGCGAGGTTGCCGAGGTCGGAGGGAACCCGGCCGGTGAGCCGGTTGTTGGCGAGGTCGAGGTGCTTGAGCGACGCGAGCGCGGTGAGCGAGCTTGGGATCTCGCCGGTGAGCTGGTTGTCGGCGAGGTTGAGCACCGTGAGCCGCGAGAGTGACCCGATGGACGGGGGCAGCTCTCCGGTGAGGCGGTTCCCCGGGAGCTCGAGGACGCGGAGGTTGGGTAGCGACGTGGCGACGCAGGACGGGACGGGCCCCGTGATCTGCTTCCAGTCGGCGAGGACGAGGGTGGAGAGGCGGTCGAGGTCGCAGACCGCGTCGGAGATGTACCCGGACATGACGCCCGACGCGGGCCGGCCCGCGGGCGCCATGACCGCGTCCTCGGCCTCGCCGCGGAGGGAGAGGTCGGCCACGCGGCCCGTCGTCGGGTCGCAGGCCACGCCGTACCAGTTGGCGCAGCAGTCCGTGCCCGCCGTCCATGTGGAGAACACGCCCAGGTGCGCGTCGTCCGACAGCGCCGCGCGGATGGAGAGCAGCGCGTCGCGGTCGGACGCCGAGCACGACGCCGCGTTCGCCGCGGTGAGCGCGGTGGCGAGTGCGAGGAGCGCCAGTGCGATGGCCGCCGGCCGGCTCGCAGCGGGAGATGCCATTGTCACTCTCGGTCTGGGTTCAGTGGACGGACAACGCTGAGTGGCGAGAGCGCAGAGCTTGAGATTTTAGTAGGGGCTGGCAGAGTGAGGAAGAGACAGTTTTGCCCTCAATTAAGCGCGTTCGGCCTCCATGGTTCAGTTCAAAAGCTAGTACCGACTGTTTTACTGATGGAACTGGAGTCCTTCGGAAGTAGGCCTACAGTGTCTTCGGTGACCGTTGTTCCCAGTTTCCCAGTAGTTTGGAGCCTAGAGAGGCTCACACTCTTCTGAACTTGAAGCTGTGATCGTGTCGATGCCTAGTACAGGAACAACGATGCGTTTGAGCATTTCGTTTAGGTTAGTATATCACCATTTGAGTGTCACACCACAATCGAACAAGACGGAACCGTAGGGGCAAAAGAGGCAGTAGGATGTGGGGGCCGGGGTTTCTGCGGAGCACGTGCATGCATCCACCGCCGGCGAGGGCGCCTTTATCTCTTTGCCACAAGTGTGCGTCGCAGCGGCAGACAGTGGCAGCGCTTGTAGGTGCCGCGTTTACTGTATCTTCCGGTGCGCATGATGGCGCGCACCAAACTAGATTCAATGCTGTGGCCGTTCGGATCTCGGCGTGCCATTCCATCCATGGCCCGTCGCCGGAGCTGATCATGGCGTGCGCGCGCGTGGGTCCGCGTCGAATCCATCATCCGTGATGGCGAGATTAGCTTAGCCTTCGATCATGGCGGCCCATACCAGAATCTTCGCCGATCATGAGGGAGTCCAGGGATCCAGGAGACCGGGACCGCGTACAGGAGAAGCGAGCGACGTGCCCATCGACGTCGACCTCGCTCGTCGCACGCGAGAGGTTTGCCTCCCGGAAGCATCTGCGCTGCGACGCGCGCGAGAGGTTAATTTGGAGGGTGGGGAGCGAGAGCTCGGCGTGGCGGGCACGCCATGTGCTGTGTGGCCTTCTCGTTGCTGTGCACGGATGGACATGTTGCGTGCTTCGCGTCGCGTCGGAGCTGGATGGCCGGAGGGGGGCGTAGCCGTGCACGTGGTTGTGGGTTCACCACCTCGCGTCGTCAGTGCACGCACGGACGCACGGTGCGCACACAGCTATCTTTCGGCCGCACGCATGGCGGGTCTGTGCCGTCGGCGACACGCGATGCAGGAATATGAATGGTGACTTCAAATTTTTCGATGAAATGGTGACTTCAAATGCACGAGAAACAAGACCTAGATTACGTGCAAATCGACAGACATTATTGCACAAACAGGAATGGTGGCTTCAACTGCACGAGAACAAGCTTGGGCTCCGCCCTGTGGGTAGGTTTGTTTTTTTTTTTTTTTGTGAAGGAAAGTGTGGGTGCAGGTTGATAGACGCCGGCCCAGGAACATTGACTCGTAGTTGACCACGTGGCGCTGTGGCAAGCGTCAATGCGACTAGCACTGGGCATTCGGGTTACCCGAAAACTTCGGGTCGGGTTTTTCGGGTTTTTGAATTTTCGGATTTCCAAAATCAAGATCCGAAATTAGCTTAAAAAATAGAAGACCCGAAATTTTCGGGTACCCGAAAGTTCGGGTTCGGATTCGGGTTATCCCGATCTATCCGATTCCCCTCTTCTCTTCCAACAGCAACAGTGGCCGCGTATCTCCGAGGACGAGGCATACCTTGCGCTAGCTTCCGCTTCCATCCCGATGTTGTTGGTGGTGTGCAAGCCCCTGCGGGCTGCTGCGCTCGGATGCAGGAGGCATCGGCACACCGTCTTGCTCGGATGCGGAGGAGCAGCGCCGTCTTGTTGATGTTGCCGATCTGGATTGAGCTTCCGACGAGGTGGCCGGCGAGGCAGAGATGCGTGCGGCGGCATATGCGGATGTGCGGCGTGCTGCCGTTTCGATAGGTTTCTGCGGCCGTGCGGCACTAGTTTCTTGGGGCTGGAGTGATGTTGGGCCAGTCTGAATGGCCCATGAGGCCATGAGTATGCTGGACTTGGCTGAAAGTGCCAATAGTTTTTTTGGACTCTGTTGTTCAGTTGTTCAAAGCGACCGGAGTATATTGAGTTGCTGCTTATTCGGGTTGTTCGGGTAGATCGGGTACCGTAGATAACAACCCGATTCAGCTCTAAAAAATTCGGGTTTCAAGATTGCCAACCCGATAATAGACTTCGGGCCTCGGATTTCGGGTTATTCGGGTTCGGGGTCGGGTATTTCGGGTTGGGTGCTCGGATATCGGGTTTTGTGCCCAGTGCTAAATGCGACGGTGGACTGGGTCAGCATGTGGCAACTGGCATTGGCACAGCGCGCCGGTCCCGCTGGCCCGGGAGCTCACGTGATCGGCGGACCCAAGCTTCGGATGCAAGTGAGCAATCAATGCGCTAACCTTGTCCATGCATGCAGGCAAGTCACTGGTCCGGCAGCTCCGGCGCGGATGCATCCCCATCCTTGGCTCACTCGTGCATTCATTGGCAACCGTAAAACGCGGTAGGAGTAGGGCCTTGTACCGCATGGATCCATCTCCTTCGCCAACGTGTACCGCGCGTTGTTTTACTGAGCCATGGCAATATGACATGTCATTCACACATCTTGCAGATGAGAAGGAGGAGTTCAGGACTGTCCAGATCAAGCTTTGCTAAAGCTGGAGGACGATGCTCGATGCCAAAGGGTGGCGCGCTGTACTAGCTTTGGAGCATTTTTTTCTTTAATGATGCGGCCACATGAAGCATGGGGTACACTTAAAACTTTGCGCAGTACACCTTTCGACCACCACAACACAAAACTGGAGAGTGAGATGCTTCAGCATTTTTCTGTGATCTCTTGATTTGATTGATGATCTGAAATTTCGAATGGACTGGTCCATATCAAACAGTTCCAATGGTCGGCCCAACTGTACATGTGTACTTGATTGGGCTGAGAAACTCGCACGGGCCAGGCCGGATAGGCCCATCTGGCCCAATTATTCGCCCTGTTGTGCCGCTCGGGTAGGTTGGCGAATCCTCTCGAGTCTCGACCTCAGCTTTCGGCTTCGTCCCACCGAGAGCCGCCCGCCCGGCGACGACATCTTCCCTCCCGACGCCGTAACCCTCCCCTCGCGCCATTCTCCCGGCTCGAAGCAAAACCCGCCTGTGTCGGCTGCCTCGCCTGAGCACTCCTCCTTTCACCTCTCTCCCACTTCTCCCCACCGCCCAAGGAAGGCGGAGGATTAATTTCGTCGCTCGGCAACCTTCCGCCCTCTTCTGCGCCGCTTGTTCTTGCGGCGATTGGAGTTACTCTTCCTGGTTTTGCTCGATTCGAAGGTATGCTTTTTCTTCTGATTTTTCTCCGTACTTAACCGTTGGTTGGAAACAATTCTGCTTCGTTTCGTTCCTCAGTTCGTACCATTTCCAACGAGGGCCATCGATTGGGGGCGGACTTGATGCCATTTACTCAGGCTTCCGATGGTGCCCTCGTTTACTAAGCTGTAGCCAGGAATGCAATGTGGTCCACTGTTCCAACAGTATTTAGCTTCCCTCGTTTCTAATGTTTTTGGGCAATCCTCATGTTCCGTCTCGACTGCTTAATTATATTTCCCCGTAGTGCAAGCAACGAATATAGCACCCCTGTAGGACGGAAACTGGTGCCAATTCTCCAGCAATTCGGTTATACCAGAGCCCTGTTGAATTGTTGATTCTGCTTATACTTATGTATCTTTCAACACGTTTAATTGACAGCATCATGTTGTGTTAGTGGCTTTGTGCCTGATAGCCCACCAGCTCTTATTATCTTTTCGACATTCAACCGGACTAGGATTATCTATTTTAAGTTTTGGAGTATGTTCCTATTTCAAGACTAAACATTGATACATGTTGTGCTGGTTCTGACACTAAATCTCCATAAGCATACAGCTACTGCTGCTTGACTTGGATGTGGCTCCACTCGCGGGGAATTTGTTTGCGGCGGTCTGCTTCTTGTAACATGCATTCCTTTTCTAATCAGTTCCAAGGAGGACTCACACAGAGTATGGCATTATGGAAATGCTCCCATTCGCAATCAAGAATTTACCATGTGAAGTCTCCTGAACCACAAAGTCTAAAGTACTTTGTCAGCTTAATGGGCCAACAATTCCGATGTGGAGTATCAACCAAAGAGGGTAGTTTAAGTGTAAAGCTTGACGTGCCTTCACGCGAAAAACTTTCGAGGATTGGCTGGAAGTGGAGAGGTATGCATCAAAAGATAGGAGGTGCAGCAGGTGGACTTTGCTTTGGTTTTTCAGTTACTGAGCTAGCAAGCGCCGAGATTCCTGTGAGCAGAAGCAATGACAATGCCGAAACTTCATCATCGAATACCAGTTCAAGTTATGGGAAGAAAGTGTACACAGATTATTCTGTCACTGGTGAGAATCAAGAAATGCTTATCTTCTTCTTTTGTTTTTTATGAATTTGCAGCATGTTCTAATGCATATGAATATTTTTCATATTTACAATTTGAGCGTTATGGAACAGCATTTCATTATTCTGTGTGGCTAATGTAGATTGTTCCCCCAGGTATTCCTGGAGATGGAAGGTGTTTATTTCGCTCTGTGGTTCATGGTGCATGCATTCGAACTGGGAAACCCATACCCAACGAAGATCTTCAGAGGAAACTTGCCGATGAACTGAGAGCAATGGTATGCCTAGACAATAGTAATACCTAATTCTTAAGTGCCTAATGGACAAAGAAATAATCCTTATTTTGTTATTGGATGTTATGTACATTCCTCAATGCTCTAATATTGTTTCCTTATTGAGAAGGTTGCTGATGAATTTGTTAAGAGAAGGGAAGAAACTGAATGGTTAGTTAATTGTTCACTTCATACAATTTCTTTGTTGTGATGAGTCTAAAGTGAAATTGAACAAGTGATTCCTGCTGATATATTGTGAACTGTTGCATTTGTTACACCAATTAGGTTCGTCGAAGGGGATTTTGATACATATGTATCTCATATTAGGAAGCCTCATGTGTGGGGAGGCGAGCCAGAATTGTTCATAGCTTCACATGTTCTTCAGTAAGTAATTGTTTTTGTGCTCAAGTAATATGTATTTCAAATTTGGCTATCAACAACTCCTAAGATTTATGTGTATCGCGTGCTGGGTAAAATGTATATTTGTTAAATATTGTAGCAATGATAGTGTGGAGATGAAAACTGTGATGCTAAAGAAGTCAACTCTGCTTTTCTTATTGAAATTTACTCCTTTTTTACTTGCTAGATATCTATTACGATAGCATTTCTTATTTTAAAATCTATACAGATTTATACATATGTTGGTTGTCGCTATGATCTTATGGAATCATATCTAGAACCAAGGTCGAAATAATATTAAGTTGGAAGTGGTCACTAGAATCTATTTATGATGACAGGTTCTTACATTAATTAACAAAACAGTTTGCTTCCTTTTTTTTTCTTTTGAGCCACAAAGTGCTAAATTTATGATGTCCATCTCCCGGTTCGAAGTTCTAAAGATTGATAGACTAACAGAACACAATTATGTTGCTCACAGGATGCCAATAACTGTTTACATGCACGATGAAGACGAGGGTGGTCTGATAGCAATTGCGGAATATGGCCAGCAATATGGAAAAGATGACCCGATCCAAGTTCTTTACCATGGTTACGGTCATTATGATGCTCTACAGATTCCAGCAAAGAGGGGTCCAAAGTAGGGACTATAGAAATTGTTGATTTAAGTATTGAAATAGTAAGTCTTTCCCCAATTTTTATAGAGGTGCAAGGAAACTAGCTCTGTTCTTATATTTATCCTTGTTGAATATTCTAGATACATGAACATGTACTTGTGAATGTGGAAGATGACTTTGGTGAAAATTTTAAATGGTTAATTCACCATGCGGATATATGCTGCTACAATACTTGGGTTAGGAACAGGGTACTCTTGTTGTGCTTTTGTTCATCTTCTCTTTATCATACATGTACCTTTTATTGTTAGATAGAATGTCAGATGCACATAGACTCGTAAAGCTGGCTGAAATTTTGAACATTAAATTAGATGTAGAACATTAGATGCATGCCTCGTAAAGTTGGCCAAAATTTGGAACAATTAGCTTCTTACAAGTATGGAATGTGAAGGGTAATCTGTTATGCAAACGCAACCTGAATTTCGACTGTTGAGACCAGTCTGGTTTCTTGTTCCATGTATCAAGGAGTATTGTTCCCTGGAAACTGAACTTCTTGTCAATCTCATGCAGGCAAACAATGCTGCTAAGGGCTTCATCTTCCAGCACAGACCCATCGAATCGAGATGACAGGGATGAAAAGAGTAGAGCTGCTGAAAGAACAAAGTATGGTGCAGTGCATTGTAACCAAATGCTCGTAAAATGTTTGGCAAGACTAGTTAGAGGAGCCTGATGAATTCTGCTTGCTGAGTAGTATCCCTGCGTTCAGAGCAGGTACCTGTAACATGCTGTGACAATAAAGAGATGGCTGGTTTCATCCTGGCAACGAGCCCTGGTGTTCCTCGGGGCATGTATGTGTTCACAGACGCAGCACCATTTTATTCAGATAAAGCTTTGCTGCATGTATGTGTTCACAGACACAACAGGCTGCCCCTCCCTCTTGACGTGGTAGTACAAAAACTACTCATGATGCGAAGACGTTTTACAAACCTTTGTTACAAAAGTATTCAGTAGGCTTGTAGCTCGATCGCATTCAGAACGACACTTGTATATTGTTTCAATCAGAGTAAAGATCGCAGTGACCTCGCTTTGCATCTCACGGTACGACTTGAATCTTGACCTGGGGAGCGTGGACGCTCGCTCTGTGTCCTGGAGAAGGCCGAGCTGTCCTGTTGACAAACATGTCGCCACAACATAACGTAGGTCCTCTTGTCCTGCAATGCAAAAGGTTAAAATAAAAGCTGCCTAAAAATGCGGCTGGTCCGGTCCCTCGCGGGCTCCGGCGGTCCCCGTCATTGGCTCGTGCTGTGCACTGCGGGCTGCAACCTGTACAGCGCCCACCCTGCTCAAATTTACTGTGCAGTCACTCGGACGGCGTGTGGAAATGTAATTGTGCGGCGTGCACGGCGTGAACATTCTCGCGTTCCCGTCACGTACAACACGGCCCGCCCGTGCCGTGCGTGCTCCTCACCAGTCACCAGTCACCACCAAGGCACGGCGAGAACGCCTGGGAACCAAGGCCACCAAGTGCTGTAGAAAACGAATGACGAAATCACCTTGCGTTGTTGCAGATCTGGAGATGCAACATCTGGCTAACGATTTCAAAATGTTTCGACAACATGGCCTCTTTTTATTCTACTACAAAGTGCATGCTACCAAATTTTAAGTACGAGTCAAACAGAAACAGGACACGAACCAGCCGCAGCACCACCATGTGCCGCTGGCATTTTCGAAAAGATTTTGAACGGGAGACGACGGCCCAGATCCGTCCATTCGTCCGCGGGCCCACCGCGCAGAGTCAGCAGCGCTGCATCTGCTCGAAGCCTCGGAACAGTGTCGAATACTACTGCCATCATTACATTAGTCCTGGGGATCATCTATAACCCTTGAGATTTCCACATGCAAACACACGCTTAATTAACTTTGCCAAAAGTCGCCTCCCTCTCTCTCCCCGAACAAAAGCTTCGAATCCACCAGCCCACCTCGCCCCCTCCAGCGCGATTCCCCGTGCGCCACTCCGTTCGAATCTCCGTACCTAAACTACCCCTCCGTTATTCGTTGAATCACCTGTCTGTACAACGCGAAGAACCGAGCCAGCTACCCTTCTGAGGGTGTTTCCGTCATTAAGCCGCCTAAATCTCAGTCCCCTAAACCCACCCCCACGCCCCTATCGCTCGCGTGGCTTCTTCCCCTTGCCTGCCTTCCTTCCTCTGCTGCTGCAAGCCTGCGTGCGACCTCACAGATAGTCCCAAGAAATGGAGGCAGTCCTGTAGTTTAGTGGACTTTTTCTAGTAGTACTAGCTTCGGGAGCAGCCGCTGCCGTGGCAATGGCGGTGGCGGTGGTGCTGGTGCTGGTGCTGGCGGCGTTGGCTGCGTCCGCGGCGGCGCTGAACACGGACGGCCTGGCGCTGCTGGCACTCAAGTTCGCGGTGTCTGACGACCCCGGCGGCGCGCTCGGGTCGTGGCGGGACGCCGACGCCGACCCCTGCAACTGGTCGGGCGTCTCCTGCGCCGACGGCGGCGGGGGCCGCGTCGCCGCCGTGGAGCTCGGGAACGCCTCGCTCGCCGGGTACCTCCCCTCCGAGCTGTCCCTCCTCTCCGAGCTGCAGACGCTGTCGCTGCCCTACAACCGGCTCTCCGGCCAGATCCCGGTGGCGGTGGCGGCGCTGCAGAAGCTGACCACCCTCGACCTCGCGCACAACCAGCTGTCGGGCCCGGTTCCGGCGGGGATAGGCAGGCTCCTGTCGCTGTCCCGTCTGGACCTGTCCTCGAACCAGCTGAACGGGACGCTGCCACCGGCGATCGCGGGGCTGCCCCGGCTCTCCGGCGTGCTGAACCTGAGCTACAACAGCTTCACCGGCGGGATCCCGCCGGAGTTCGGCGGCATTCCGGTGGCGGTGAGCCTGGACCTCCGCGGAAACGACCTGGAGGGCGAGATCCCGCAGGTGGGGTCGCTCGTCAACCAGGGCCCCACCGCCTTCGACGGCAACCCGCGGCTGTGCGGGTTCCCGCTCAAGGTCGAGTGCGCGGGGGAGAAGGACGAGCCGAGGATGCCGGAGTCCAACAACCCCGGGCTGAGCGACCCTGGCGCGGCGGCGGAGGTGGGGAGGCGGCCGCCGAAGCGGCGCCGGTCGTCGCCGACGGTCCCGATCCTCGCCGTCATTGTGGTTGTTGCCATTGTAGCTGGCGTCGTGCTGCAGTGGCAGTGCCGGAGGCGGTGCGCCGCGACGGCGAGGGACGAGGAGAAGGAGGCGTCGGGGGCGAAGGAGAAGAGCGCGGCGGTGACGCTGGCCGGCAGCGAGGACCGGCGCAGCGGCGGCGGGGAGGAAGGGGAGGTGTTCGTGGCCGTGGACGACGGGTTCGGGATGGAGCTGGAGGAGCTGCTCCGCGCGTCGGCGTACGTCGTGGGGAAGAGCCGCGGCGGCATCGTGTACCGCGTCGTCCCCATGCGCGGCGCCGCCGTCGCCGTCCGCCGCCTCAGCGAGCCCGACGACGGCGACGGGTCCTCCGACTCCGGTTGGCGCCGGCGCCGCGCGTTCGAGGCCGAGGCCGCCGCCATCGGCCGCGCGCGCCACCCCAACGTCGCCCGCCTCCGCGCGTACTACTACGCCCCCGACGAGAAGCTGCTCATCTACGACTACCTCTCCAATGGCTCCCTCCACTCCGCTCTCCACGGTAACAAATGTCCCTAGTTTTTTCTCCCTACGCAACCGCATTGTGTTTGCATCGTAAACCAACATGGCGTTCGTTTCTCTCAGGTGGGCCGACGGCGTCACCGACGCCATTGCCGTGGTCGGTGAGGCTGTCCATCGTGCAGGGCGCGGCGAGGGGTCTCGCCTACCTGCACGAGTGCAGCCCGCGGCGGTACGTGCACGGCTGCATCAAGTCGTCCAAGATCCTGCTCGACGACGAGCTCCGGGCGCACGTCTCCGGGTTCGGCCTGGCCCGCCTGGTCGCCGGCGCGCACAAGACGGCGGCGGGCTCCAAGAAGCTCGGCAGCGCGGCGTGCGCGCTCCCCCGCGCCGGCGGCGCCGGGGCCGTATCCTACGTGGCGCCGGAGCTGCGCGCGCCGGGCGGCGCGGCGGCCGCGGCGACGCAGAAGGGGGACGTGTTCGCGTTCGGGGTCGTGCTGCTGGAGGCCGTGACGGGGCGCGAGCCGACGGAGGGGGAAGGCGGGATGGACTTGGAGGCGTGGGTGCGCCGCGCGTTCAAGGAGGAGCGCCCGCTGTCGGAGGTGGTCGACCCGACGCTGCTCGGCGAGGTGCACGCCAAGAAGCAGGTGCTCGCCGTCTTCCACGTCGCGCTCGGCTGCACGGAGGCCGACCCCGAGATGCGGCCGCGCATGCGCGCCGTCGCCGAGAGCCTCGACCGGATCAGCGGCTGATCCGCCGTGAAGAATCGACCGCTGCTAGTGCAACTGATCAATTAGGTCCCGACGACGCGTGAAGACTCGCAAGTATTAATTCTGTAGATTAGCAGTAAGCGATGATGTTGACTAGGGATGGTAAATGTAAGCAAGAACGATCTGCTCTAGTGGTGACAATGAGAAGAACACTCAACGTCAGCTGCAGCCTTTGCAGCCGCGTTAATCATTTGTGCCATATTGATCTCGTCGTAAACAATCTGTTACGAGTGGCATTCCTCGTTTTGACAAAGCTTCACCTGACCTTTCTTGGGTTGAGGACTTGGGACTTTTTTTTTGATCTAAGGACTTGGGACTTGGGAGAAACAGAGGTTTGCTTTGCCGGCCCGTGCTGTTCTGTTCTGTTCATCTTTGGCTGCATTGACTCTGAAAAGATGCGACAATGACACAAGCTGTGCTGCTATCATCTGGTCAGTGCATTGTCCTTTTGCCTGCACTACTGGGCAGGCATGACAAACAGAACGCAGGAGTCCGGACCGAGAGGGAGAAGTGGACGGAGATGATTGGGATAGGTTGAGAACGTGTATTTCTGTTGCAATTACCAGCCTGTTCGTTTCGCTGCGGCTGCGGCTGCAGAAAAATAACTGCGAACACTGTAGCTGCTGCTGAAAACACTGTAGCAGCTGCTGAAGAAATAACTGCGAACACTGTAGCTGCTGCAAAGCAGCCGCTGCAAAGTAGATTTGAGGGGCGCTGTAAGAGGGTTACAGTGCACGTGTTGATGCATATTCATGCAAGCGGTTTAGCATTTTCGTCGGCACTTTCAACGATCCCTTGACATTTTTAGTATCTTTGGATCTTCAAAACAGTCATTGCTATGCCCTTCAAGATGGACCTAGCATCCTATCCTACTAGGAAGGTGGCCCGCGCAAATTGCGCGGCTAGATTAGTTATATTCTTATTTTATTTTTACATGAGCATTGGTCTCCTTACTATCTTTACAATGGACATTGTACAACTTAACTTCACATATGGTATATGTAAACAATCCATGAAAACTAATTTCTTTTAAATACATAATTCAGATTAATATATAAATTTTGAAATTTGTCTAATAAATTTACTTACCATAGTTGCAGAGGTTTGTTGGATGTTCATACAAATGCAGAAAGCTATATCTTTCTTTTCTTTTCGTTCATCTACCATGTGAGTGATAAGTTGTCTGGTCAAAAAAATAAGTTGTCCAGTCTAAGCTCGACCACTGCAAGCTATATCTTGCCCCGTAACTCCATGGCATTGTGACTCATGTCTCTTGTCTACAATCCACCAGCTACATCTTTCTTTGTCGCATATATAATTCTGTTGACCTCAAACAGCAGCAAGATCCCGAGATTTTTTAATCTGCCTTTTGTATTTCCCTAACGAATTTAGTCAAATTTATCTCCTCGTTAGCTTGCTGTCGTGACAGCAAGGTGTGCGACCCAAACCGGGCTCCAATGTCTTGTGTGCCTGTCCATTAACATCTTCGTTGTTGTGATTTACTGGTTGTGCATATTGCACTATCAATGGCTAGATACCATGGCCTCCATTATGCATTTAGAAAAAATTTAGAAAAAATGTACATGTGTATATCTAGAGAATTATAAGATTGTTTGAAAATATGATGGCCTGAAGAAAGCTTACTGATGCCTCATCAAGAAGTTTAGAAAATATGATGGCCTCCATCATGCATTTAGAAAACTTTTAGAAAAATGTATGTGTGTATATCTAGGAAAGCTTCCTACCGCTCTGCATTATTGTCTACTGATGCCTCATCAAGAAGTTTATGATAGATACGAACCGTGCAGATCTAATGGAACAATCAAGCTGCTACATCCAGATTGTTGCTGGCTTGGTAGCTAGTTGCTGCAATAAAGGTCGTCAGATTGTCGTCTTCATCAACTTGTATAAGCATAGAAGATGTACCGTAGAGTACGTGTATCTTGATTCAAATGCTGAAACTGATCGAGAGGCAGTGGCATGTTGTTGATCCATGCGTAGTAGCTGGATATGCGAGAGGTAGGGGAGGTCGAGTATGGTACCGCTGTGTCAGGTGTCGATGATGGCGTGTAGCTTGACGCCGGTGCCGAGCGGCCCGCCGGCCAGCAGACGATGGTCGCGTTGACCTCGTCGTCCAGGATGACGCCGCCGTCCTCGAAGTCCAACAGGCGTAATGCGCTTCGTCGGCGACAAAGCTGTTAACGTTTATGCACTAATAACTTTACGTACTTGTTTAGATCTAGAACTTAATTACCTGCACTAAACAAAGAACTCTATCTATTTTGACCGGGCTACTATCTTAATACTTTATCCACAATACGTATGCGTCAAAACTACGGAACCCCGCTGGCTAATTTTCTTTAATTTTTATTCCGAATTCCATATGCTAGTTGGACACCTCTTTTTTTTAGATTTTTTTTAATTATCTAGGAATTGTGTTCTATTTGGACTTCTCATAAATCTAGACCGTTAGATGTTCATAAAATCCAACGGCTCATGGCTTTTCTTTTTTAGGATTAACGTGGTAATTTCGTGACCTTGAGAGTGAACGTGGTGGCTTCTTTTTCTCTTCAAATACTAAGATAATAGATTCCAAAAGAAAAAAGGATGGGCCTATTATAGATGTCATCATGGATACCAGTCGTAGGATCCAACGTTAATGATCACCGAAACCATTTGGAGCGATTCTAGTGATAGCACACGCACAGGAACATTTTGTGGCATAGTAGCTGTGCAATTGAGCAGATAAATTGTGCCAGTTCAGCTGAAAAAACTCGAATGCTAATTTCTGAGCATTTCCAGATTCACCTCCCTGAATGCAAATGTAGAATAATTAGGAAATTCTCTTAACAATTCACACATACAACATTTATAAACCTCCAAATCAGCTGACAGCCCAATAATTTCACTGGAGGACAGCTACAGATGGGGGATTGTTTGATCCGTGACTGTGAGCAGACAAGTTTTTGAATGGCAGTTAAGTTACTGCAACAACCATCCTCACCACATTGAACACAGAGTAGCACAACAAACCATCGGATTGCAATTAACAAACACATGGTTCAGAACTCAAAGCCAGTACACAAAGGAGTCAGAAGAGGTCCCATCTTACTATCCCCTACTTAATCAGTAATTACCTCCTTACTGCAGGTGGATAAACATGCTTAACACGATTCTTTCATCAACTGATCACGCCAGCAAGTCCAGTACACATTCATCAAAAGATAACGATTCGATCTGGAATTGAATTTGTACCAGAACCCCGTGTGGTGTGGTCCTCCATCTCAATCATATGCTCATGTGCCACATCAAATAATGGAAATTTTTTTAGGCGTTCAGAAGAAGCAACAGCATTTCAATTCTATCAATGCATCACCGAACTCAAAAAGATAAAAGTTCTCATGCGTAAATGTCCTCTGTTGGGAACACACCTTGTGCTTCCTCTGGGAGCTCAGGCTGGTACTGAAGCTGTTCATAGTTCAGCTGCCTCGCGGCTTCGTACACCGCTATTCCCACGCTGACTGACAGATTCAGGCACCGGACATAAGTTTCCACCATCGGAATTCTGATTGTTCCACCACCAGGGCCTTCTCTACAGCAATCCTCAAGGGCGGCTTGAGGTAATCCTTTTGTTTCAGAGCCAAAGACCAACCAGTCCCCTGGCTTATATGAGAAATCCTAGGACACAATATGAGCATTATATCAGGCAGATGCCATAGGATCATGGTTGCCGATTTATACAAAAAAGTATGAAATATCAAAACAATGTGTTCCACTAATTAAAGCAGCGAGACGCATGACACCTTGTATGGCACTACAGACTGCATATTATTCGAATGAACAAAACAGGGGAAAATCTTTAATTCAAAAAGATTGTGCAATCATATATGTAAAACAGTTGAGAATTAATATACTAGCTTATATCACTCCATCTCAAAACATGCACCACTACAGTTAACAAGATTTACAACAAGCATACCAAAGGGAACAGCAGTTACTTACAGAATGAACGTGTGTGCCTCGTTTCGTAAAAGCCAACAGCCTCTTTTCTCCTTCCTGGTATACAAAACCATCGATTGGTAAAACTAAATCGGTAATCATACTGATTACAACAGAAAATTCACTGTACCTGCTTCAAGAAATAATCTCGGAAGTCGTCCCAGGAGTCATGAATCTTGACAACAACATATCTTAATAGTTGTGATTAAGGTACAAAATTGATACTCGAATGGATGAGTTCTTTCACAGATTTCCGATTGCAAGCATTAGTACTTCAGCTTTAGAAAATCAATAGCATACATACAGCGAAAGGATACGGCCAATAATCCAATCCTGCACGCTTCAATTTTGTATCATCTACCTTGTAACCTAATGGCTGGAACAAAAAAAAAAGAGTTAAAACATGACTCTAGTTAACTAACAGTAACACATGGATGATAACTTGAAAAAAGACGGAAGCTACAGAACTGATGTGTGTACAGCGTTTTTTGTGAAAATAACGCAAACAATAACTCGAGCACTAACCTTACCCCAACAAGATGCAGGCCAACTGCGGATGCTGCACATGTCCTTGCGATTGATCCTGTATTTCCTGGAATCTATAAAGTGCAAACACATCCATAGTTCAGTGACGACATAACTCAAACAATCAACTCGTTAGCATTACATGCTAATTGCGCATTACTAATCCACTGTCCTATTTTCAACGGAGCAAAATAGTGCACAGTTAGGATATACTACACATTGAAGCTTCAAGCATTTACAGAGACATACTAATAAAATGGCGAGGATCTGCAGTGGTCGCGGGTGAGTCACCAGACCAAAAGAATATGGAGGGCTAGGACTCATGGACCTCAGGCTGTTGGGGTTGGCGCTGAGAACAAGGTGGTTATGGCTCGAGGGAGTTGATCCACAACGTAGTACATGGGCAGCCCTACCCATGGTACAGGAGCAGCAGGTCGCGACCATGTTTGAAGCTTCTCTATCAGTGGTCATAGGCAATGGGAAGTCAGCCTTGTTTTGGTCGGACGAGTGGATAAATGGAAGCTCAATCAAATATGTTCAAGGCAGTACCCAGAGGCAACGCTAAGTGAGCGTTCCCAAGTGCACTGGCACCAGGGAAAACAGAAAATTCAATGTAATCTTTCACGTTTTCACCTCATGTGCACCATGTGAAAGCATACAACAGCAGCCTGTGATAGTCAGTGGAACTCGGGTCTTAGCAAGGCTAGCTTCGCCACTGGCAGTACCTAGACGTATTCAGAAGTCGAGAACAATGGAAGAGGCATTGACAACCAACAGCTGGGGCCTTGACATCCAAGGCGCCATGACCATGCAAGTGATGGTTGAGTATGTCAAGATTAGGGATATTACAGAGCAGTTTAATCTTGATCCCGACTGCCCGGACAGTTTTGTTTGGAAATGGTCCAATGATGAGGTTTACATGGCATTGAGCACTTACAAGGCCTTCTTCCATGGGCAGGAATATTTGCATGGAGGTAAAGAGATATGACAGGTGAGAGCCCCACTCAAATGCAGGTTTTAGACATCGGAGCTGCTGCAACGATACAATTTGGATAGTTATGCTAGGCGCTAGCTGCGCTCTATGTGATCAAGAGGATGAAAGAATAGATCACCTATTGCTGGCGTGCGTCTTCAGTCGCGAGTGTTGGTTCAAGATTTTATGTCCTCCGGTCTACCAAAACCTAATGCCAACACTGGAGGAGCCGCTGGTCGAATGGTGGCTCTGAAGTTGTAAACTTGTGGTCAAGGCTGCACGGAAAGGATTTGACTCCTCCATCATCCTCACTGTAGGTAATGAGCGAAAACAAAACAATAGGGTCTTCAACCGTGAAGCCTCCCAACCTAAACCTGATACAGGATGAAGCTAGGAGACGGATCATAGCTGGGAACAAAGAATTGTCACGATTTGTGCTCTCCAATGGCTAGTGCAAGAAGATTTTGGCTAGGTCGATGGTCGGTTTTTATGTTGTATGTAGTATAGTTTACTGAAACTTCGGCGTGTAAAAGGGTGCGAGCATTTCCTGTGCTCTGACGGTCTGACCCAGCTTTGTGTTACTTTTCCCCCCTCCCGGTTAATGAAATGCGTGCTCAGGCTTCTTGAAAAAATTAATGGAAATTCACCAGACAAAATAAGAGAAAGCTTTATTCGTTACTTGAAGTTGGATTACAACCATGACCCACTAAGTGGTCTACAAGGTTGCATATGGTTTCCTTTTGTTCCTAATTCACCTGATTACAGAATTTGAGCATAGAAGGCTAAATATATTAGTCATTGTTACAGGAATTAGCAATGCCTACAATATACACTCACAACCACCATCCTTAATAGATATATAGCGCACATTAGAGCGGCACTGAATCATTCGTAAGCCCAGCACCTAACTCACTTATCAATGTAGAAGCTCAAAAGGAAGCATTACCAGGGGCGAGACAAGCACCACATGAAGCATCCTCTTCGCGCGCGCCACCTCCATACCACTCCCCACCGGGCCAATCGCGCCGCCATAGCCATTTCCGCTCGCAGCAACTGCAAAATGCGCAGCAGCAGGAAAACGTTAGAGAGACTCCGGCAGAGTAAAGTTAGCTGAGGGGGAGATGGAGATGAGCTCTCGCCACGCACTGGAGCAGAAAGCCGAGGAGCACGATGCCGCGTCCACGCGGCGCCGACGCCCGCCCTGCGCGGCCACGAACCCGCCGCGGCAGTGATGATAGCTGCGGTGGCTGAGCGCGCGCAGCCGCAGGCAAGCTTCCATCTGTTCTCGGCGGCGCCCGCGCGGCTCGGATGTGCCTAATCCGACGTGCCGGCGGCGGCGGCCTCTGTCCGAAGGATAAGGAGTACAGGACTGGAACTCAGAATGGGCCTCATATTGAAATTGGGCTTTAGCTAAAATGGAGAGGGCCGCATGGGCTATCAGTCAAACGGTTCCGACCCTTCTGGCCTATGGGCCTCACATTTGATTGCTCTTAACGCTTTATTGCTACTAAAGTTTTTTTTTTGGAAAAAACTTTTTTGTCCGAGCGATTAGCTTAGACCCAAATATCATGCATCCAAAAAGAATAGAACCTTCTCTTCACATGCACAGACGAAGAATAAACTTTATCAAAAAAAAATAGAGAGACAAAGAATAAATAGGCTGTGAATGTTATGACGTGCTGTTGCGTGATGAATCTGGGCTCGCGAGAAGGATGCAATTCTGGCCACGATTTGCGTGGAACAGGCACAGAAGTGAAACAGTGTGTCCTGAAATTGGCCTTTTTCCCCTTTTTTTTATAACATAGTACAACTTAGACGTACGCACACTCACTTTTATAAACACACATACGCAAACCTTACCTCTATGAGCATCTTCGAAGACTGAGTCGGCAAATTTTCGAAATTTACAAAGTCACCACTGGCGTTTCGCTGTCGACGGCCACGCCGCCTACCACTAAAAGAATAAAGCCGTTAAATCCTAAAAAATTTGCTCGCACAAGGAATCAAACCCAAGACTATAAAAATGCTATTCAGATGCCTTAACCACTAGACCAAGATCTCTTTCCCTGAATTGGTCTTTTTTGGGCACCAAAAGGAAAAGGAAAAAAAACAGAAGCAAAGCGCTATGAAAAGTGGTCGAGCTTTATCATCAGTGACGAATACAAGTATATAATCGGCAATCATACGAGAACAAGTATATGTACGAACTACGAACCCGTCTCCCGCATCGACAGATTTGCCTGTTTTTGTGCGACCGAATTGGATACTCCCTTCGTTTTTAATTATATGACGCTGTTGACTTTTTTGATAACTTTGATCAACAATATATATGAAAATAATTAGTTTCTTAACGTGAAAAAATATCATTGGATCAATCATCAAAAGCATTTTAAAATTAACTTATATATTTAGCTATTTGCACAAATATTTATGAATAAGATGAATGGTCAAAATAACGAAAAAAGTCAACGGCGTCATATAATTAGAAACAGAGAGAATAGGTTCTTAGCAACCACTGAGCTTGTGCTGATTACACCCGCTGCTCCGAATTTCAGACGCATGAATACTAGTCAAAATTCTCCAAGTATGCGTGCTCCATTTATAGTGGTTCTCCCGAAAAAGTGCAACTGCTATATACAGAGTTTTTTTGGCTGCACCGTGTCACAATCCACAGTGTCATGGTTGGATGCAGACGTGGAGCCACATGGCTAGGGGTACCTCACGCCTCGGGCGATCACGACACAGCTCGATCTGATGGATTCCATCTGGGCGAAATCGTATTAAAACTCTGAACCCTTTCGTCGAAGATGATTAACAACTAACAACAAGAGCAACCGCCAGCTGATCGGATACCATTTACGAGACACCATAGAGCTTAGGGCTAGATCCACCATCATTTTATATGTTGCAGTCTCGCAGTTGCAGGGCGTGTCGCTGCATGCAAAGACCAAGGTTGCTTAGAGCTTAATTGCCAAGGAACCCCTGAAAAGTTTACATACGACTGCTCAACGAGACGGCGATTAGTGTGCCGTCGCTCATAGGAGTTGGTATGGCTTGCCGGTTTGTAGCACTGAGCAGCCAACATTTCCATAGCTTTTCGTCAGTTGGGATAGTTAACGACTGAACTACCTCGGACAACGCCGAATTTTATACCGGCAGTAAAGCTAGCGCCTAAAGGTTTGCTGCAACCGACGCCTCAAAGAAAGTTTTTTTTTCTTCTAGGATTCAGTCCGCGGACTGAAACTGAATTTTGAGAATTTTCAGAGTGCGGTAGTTTTGTCAGAGTGTACAAAGCGTACCTAACCACTTTCTACAACTGTTTGTTGTGCCGTCTCACAGGTGTTGAACCGAAATGGTAAGCAATAATCGTTCTTCTGGTGTCACATATAGAATAGAATCATTCTAACTTAAAAGGATCAGGGCATAAAGTAAGCACTAAGCAGAAACTAAACAAAGCCGCAGAGACTAGGGGAGCAAGGCATGGTGACCAGGTGATGGGTTGCATCCTCTAACGACCTACCTGGGACCCCACCGGTCACTGGGTTGTGTCATATGGTTGCCCCTTCGTTAATCATGACTGCGACTGCTTTAGTTTACTAGTCAGTGCAGCGAGTTTAGTGGTAGAGAAATGCTGGTGTGCGTGCCTAGATGCAAGCTCGAAGCACTTCTCGGCCGCTGGGCCTCTGCTTTCCTCACCGCACGTGTGGCCCATGTGAACTTCTTGGTTACTTTACTGAGTTCAGGACGGGACGTAAACAAATCTGAGAGATCTAGCAGATTGGATCTCCATGTCCCCATCTCTCTCTTTTCTCTTTACCTTTTCTATTTTATTTGTTCTGCTCTTGTTGGGTTAGAGCTGTAGACTGTGAGTGAGTTATGGGAGCTCTGTTATGTCTTGTTAATCTACTGGCAGTATTCATTTTTTTAAGCTATTCTTCAGGAGCGTGTCGTCTTGGTTACGGACATTTCACTGTATACTCCTACATCATATAGCAAACACACTGATATGAGCAATACTAATACCAGTAGTACGTCTCAAGATCGCATCTCGCGATGGATTCTTCAGTGAACAGAATAGCCTCTAAAGATTCTAAAACAAGAAATACAGGCCCAGTGATGGAATATTATGTTTGTGTCCAAACGATTCCGCAGATTCAATGGACATCAAACATGGCCAGCCAGCGAGTTAAGCGGCCAATGACATGTCGAGCTGTGAGGTTGAGGTACCTGTCCCCAAACCGAAGAGCAGAAACCGGCGACGCTGACTTGGATCAAAATGGATGCCACCTGCTGCTGTCCCTCCGTGGCCTCCACATCTGTCACATCTCAGGTGTTGGGGAGATGGAACAGTCCTGCTACCACGTTAGACTATCCTTGTGCGGCCTAATCACCCTAATAAATTCGCATTTTCTCTAGTGCAAAAGTTACCTGAATTGCAGTAGTGAAACCCAGGCTGTGTTTGGTTGGCTGGCTCAATCTGGATGGAAGATGTTTCATGTGTTCAGTGATGTTTGGTTGGTGGGCGAATTTGTAACTTGGCCATTAGGAGAGGGAATATGGGCCTGTTTGGTGCTCGCCACGGCCGCACGTTGCCGCAACTGTGGCCGCGCCGCAGGTGTGGCGAAGGAATTGTCCGCCACGCAGTTGGCGAACGATGGGGCCCAAAATGAACTATGAAGTTATGGCATCTGTTGGCGTGCCGAACCTGCGGCAAAATCGTGTTTGGTGGACGTCACGCGCCACAGTTGCGGCGCGGCGGCCGGTGGCGCATTTGGTCACCATCCAAACGCGCCCTATATCTTGCAAATGATGGATGACCCGTCCAGAAAATTGACCAGATGGGATGGGACGACATCCCTTGACAGGTTGATTGTTAGTCTAACCTCCGCTTCTCATAGAAATCGTCACCCGGTTAACTCTCACCTCTTTGGTTCACCATTGCATTGAGCACTACAAACACCCAGACGATTGTATGTTCTCTTACATCGGCACCGTCCCATCTTGGCCTGTTGCGTCGTAGGCGGTCGTGCCTTGGTCTCAACCAGGCATGATTTTAAAATTAATAGTGTATAAAGCAACTAGTAACGGAACGGAGATGAGGGGATGGAAGGGGGCAATCCCCCCCCCCCCCCCCCCCCCTTGCTATAATGCAAATGAACAATACGATATAACAATACAAGTTGTCAGCTATTCGGTAGCTATGTCATGAAGAATGTAAGCATGGCATGCAGTGGATCTTTTGCTTCGGGCCTCTCAACAAGCATTGTTTCAATTATGTGATTGTTAAGTACTTGCAGACTTTAAGGTTTTCTTTTTCTTAGGATGGTGGTATTAGAATGTTGTTTTCTCGCGGCCCACGAAAATTGGTGACCTTATCTAGCACATTCAACCAACAAAATAAAATTGGACCGACACGCGGAGAAAAAAACTCCAAAGCGACGCTTCCAAGGAGTATGCAACATTCAAGATGGCGCAGATGTCCATCCAAACTGGAATTTGAGTTTTCACTTAGAGATTCATGATCGTTAATATGGACAACACCTCTAAGAAGGTGCACGGTGCTTGAGGGCATCATCGGTTGTTGGCATCATAAACAAAAAGGGATGATACTGGTGACCTCATCTAAGTCATCCAACCAAGAAAACAAAAATATGGATCAAACTCATCCAACCTCCAACCAAACGGTGAACTTTGGCGGTCATATGCACAAAAACATGGATGGCCATACTCATATCCCATGATCCAATCTGCCGGTCGCGGCGGCACGGAACCCGTGCGGTGAATCTGCAAAGTACAGTACACGGGGGAAAGGCACGGACGGTACTGCTCTGCCCCATCGGTCGGCGAGAAGCTACCGGTGACGACGCGTGCATGCTTTGCTTGCTTGGCCCCGTGAACTAGCAGTTGCAGCGGGCGGGTTTCACCTGCGAAGCCAATGATTAGTGCACGCCACGGGGGGCGACGAGGCCGCCTCTGCGTAGAGTAGATTCGACTCGAGGCGATCGGCCAAGCAGCGGTGGGGGACGGAGGGGACCGCACGCCTGGCGCTTGCGCGCGCGCCGTGTGCGATGGCGACGGCAGCCGCGAGACGGACGCGACGCGACGCGGGAGGCGAGGGGCCAGACCGGCAGTGCACTGGAGTGCAGGAGATGGCGCCGTGTTGTTCGGAGCGGGACGCGGCACGGCCGTCTCAGGGGACACGACTCTCTGCGCTCCGGGCGGGCGCGTCGCGTCGCGCGCGACGTGCAAATGTAACGGTGCAGAAGGAATCCGCACGACACCCGCGGCCCGGCCGCAACAGGCTCCTCTCCTCCGTTCCGCGCGTCCGCGCTTCTTCTTCCGCAATCACTTGCTTCCACCTCTCGGCTCATCTAACCACTTTGCGCGCTGTCGTTAAACAGGATCTTCCTCCTCTGTCATTAAACAAGCGATCGCTCTAGTCAACTCTCTGAGCTGCGCACAGCGCGCGGACGACTTCATTCAATTTAACAAACACCCATCCGCTACTCGTGCTGGCCTTTAAAACCCGAAAATAATCTCGCTAAACTAGGCAAACAGTAGGGGTAAAACTTCAAGCCTTCAACGACCGATCCCAGTCCAGCCATTGACTAAACGCCAGCAGGCTACTACTAAATACAGGTTGCTCCCCAATTGTTGCGAGCTCGCAACTCGCAAGGGTTCGTTCT
Organism: Eragrostis curvula; assembly: GCA_007726485.1. Lineage (NCBI taxonomy): Eukaryota > Viridiplantae > Streptophyta > Magnoliopsida > Poales > Poaceae > Eragrostis > Eragrostis curvula. The sequence goes on along the minus strand of RWGY01000051.1, from coordinate 6,533,478 downwards.
CGTTGCCAGGAGCCCAGGATTAGAAAGAGAAACGGGGCCCCGAACAAAATAAAATGGAGGTAACGCACGTCGGCCTTGGACGCGGTGACGTCGCTCCGTCGGCGCCGCGCGCGGCGGAGGCGAGCCGATCGAACAACGGGCGCGAATCGCGTCGGCGCCGCGGCTAAGTTCTTCCCTCCCGGCGAACGTCATGTTTTACTGGCGGGTAGCGGGCACGCACCTCGTGTCAATCCTGCTACTGTTTCTGGCCGCGCAATGTGGTGACGGCGACGGCCGGGCCGCCGTTGTTGCTTCCGAGTACGGTGCGGGCGCCTGGTCACAATCCGCTTGGCGACACAGGTACGTCTCTGGTTGCACGCACGCCGTTCCTCATCTCGTATCGATGCGGCGCGTGCAAGGCCGTCCCTCCCGTCTCCACACCATGCCCGTCGCGCGACCGCAAGCCGGAGACGAACGAACGAGCGTCGGCGTGACGTCATCGCGTCACGGCACGAAGGAAACTTCGCGCTCTCCTCCCGGTACAGAACTCGCACATGTTTGTGATTTCTCATAATGCGGAAACAAATGCGGGTACAGGTTCCCTAAAGTCTTCGCGATGAACTGTGCTGTCCGGAAATCCGGGGAAGAAGATGGGCGCGCTGACCTCTTACTACAAGTTAGAAAAGATCAAGCACAAATGAAACATACTCCATTAAGTACGTCTGGAAAACGTAGAGATTCAGAATCAAACTGGCTAAAATAGTACTAAACAGGAACGAAATTGGCGCGAGACTTTTCGTCGCCAGTAAAATGGAGAATAATTTTAATAAAACAAAATGGCGCCGATGGAACGGAGAAACGTCAAATCGGAAAGGCAAGGAAACAAACACAGAGAAAGAGAGTGTGTGTGTGTGTGGTGTGGGACCTGAAGGGAAAGAAAAAACAGTGATGTGAGGGAACGGGATGTGCACCAATCTGACCCCGGCAACCGCAAAAACTAGGGGACGGACGGCGCGGAATCCCATCCCTGCCCCCACGCTCGCAGTCGATCCTTTTTGGATAACGTCAAAACCTTGCTTGCTGCCGAAAATAGTCTGCAACGCCGTTGCTGAAAATGGTCACGGTGCAATTGGGCCTCTCTGCTCCGGATGTCCGCAGGCACTAGAGACATGTCCAGGTCAGGTGACCGAGAGGGCATGGCCCCCACATGATTAAGTTTGCTTAAAGCTAGTTTGGGTGCTTTTGCTTGTTAAAGACATTTTCTAGCCTCTCTCTCACCACATCCTGCTTAAGCCTTTTGTTGAACTTTCGCCTTTTCCATTATTTTGTTTTGCTAGGAGTGGAGGACTCCTCTTTTGTTGCCTGTTTCCTGTTCATTTTCCTCACTTTTACCTTCGACCACTTCTGGAATTAATAAACTGTAAATTTGTGTCGTCGTTTTGCTGCATAGGAGTATAGTTAACCGTTGGACTCACATGCATTCAATTGGCCAGCAAGAAGCCAACACACAAATATACGTTGACCTTGTTGTTTGACTCAGTCAAACTAATTATCAATACATGGTCGTTGCTGTTAAGGCAGAAGGAAGATTTGTGTAGCTAATATGGTTTTTGTATTTTCTAATATGCTTTTTAGCATTTGACATGTCATACAACGAATAACAACAAATGAAATAGTGGTGCCTTAGGTCGCCTTGTCAACCACCGCCACTGAAAATCATTTTTGCTGACTTATCATTATCTATAAGCAGATTAAGTATTTATTTAGTGGGCCAATTTCATTTTGGAATCATTGTCAAATCACTTTTTTAATTTTTTCTTCCAGACATTCTTATATCCGTGTGTGCTTGGCATCAGCTTATGCACCTCTTCGATCTAAATCCAACGACGTTGTACCTTTTATCAACCAGTAATCGTTCTTCCTTAAGAATCCAGACATAGGTTATAACAATGGAAGCACCTTCGTGCCGTTGACTCCTCATTGCACGACACGGTATGGTATTGTTGGAACACCGGACGATGGTGGCTCGTGGCAACCTTTTCGCTTCCTCCTACCCTCAACCCAAACCTTGATCATCCACCACTACCCCCCTACCCGATCCCACCCTCGCCATTCCCAACCCCATCCACAAGCATTGTTATTTCATCTTTTCACCAATGTCTTCCTTCTGATCCCATCCTCCACCGTCGAATTATAAGTCCCGAACTCGTCAAGGATCTTTGCTCGGAAAGAATCACGTTGTATAATTGTAGCAGAAAAAAAGGTTCAGGCACCGTGGGGTTTCAGAATACCCGAGTAAAGTTTAGCGTCTCTTTATTTTTCACCGATCACCATCCTCCATGTCTCATTTCTTCCAAAATTTGCACACGACACACGACACACAACGTGTTCCTCGTGCTAACGCCTAACTCTGCATAGTAATTTTCTCCATAAACCCAATCATTTTCTCCGCAAAACTAGCTCGTAAACTCAGTTGACACGGCCACAACATAGCGCAGGGGAGCTCAACGCACCGGAGACCTTTTCACGGCGAATAGTCAACTCGAGGGGCAATCCCGTAAACTCGGCACCGGGCGGTCACTCCAAGCGAAAGCATCTGCGCAGCGGCTCACCCGTCCATCAGGCATCGTCTTTCCCCGGCGGCGAGGGCATTCTCGTCACTCCCCGCTTCCTCCACGGAGCTGTCTGTGAACCATGGAAGAGCTCGCACTCCCACATATATAAAATTTGCTCCACGCACACGCACAGTCGCAGATCCTCCCCCCAATCCGTGAACTAAACTAGTGCCGCAAAAGCAGAGGCCCCTCGCCAGCCAGAAGCCACCACCGCTTCCCTCCTTGGTTTTGCTGCGCCTCCCTTTTCTTCCTTTTCCTCTCCCTTCGCCGTAAAGAAGCTGCGGATAGGGAGGGTAGTAGCGTCGTAGCTTGGGGAGGGCGGAGGGATCGAGCGGAAAAAGCAATTTTCGGCGAGGTGTTCGTCGACTGGAAAGTTCCTCATCTTTCCTCTGTCTCGGGCCTCGCGGAATTGGTGGGTTGATTTTTCGCGGGAGGGTTGTGGGGGCATGGAGAGGAGGTGGTGGTAGCGGAGTACTCGTGGTAGCGAGGTGTGGTGTGGTTTCTTGATTTTCTCGGTGCTTTCTGGGCGGCGAATTGGTGCTCGGGAGAGGGAGGAAAGAGGGGGGGTCGAGGTGATGTATGGCTCACCGGTGTCCAAGGATCTGAACCTGCCAGTGCAGCCGCCGATGACCTCGTCCGGGCTGCTGAGGTACAGATCGGCGCCAAGCACGCTGTTTGGCGAGGTCTGCGAGGATTTCCTCCAGCCCGGGCCACGCGCGGGCAGCCCCGACGCCGGCACCGACAACGTCTTCTCCCGGTTCTTGGCGGACCACCAGATCCGAGACAAGCCGCCGGCGCCGGCGCCGCCTGCCCCCGCCGCGGCCCACTTCCCGAGTGAAGCCGCCATGGCGTCGCAGCAGCAGCAGCAGATGATGTTCCACTCCCAACAGCAGCAGCAGCAACAACAACAGCAGCAGATGGCCGCCGTCGAGTCCGGTCTGTACCGCACGGTCAGTGGCGGCATGGAGGCCGCCAGCGCCGGCGGCGCCGGCGTCAGCAGCTTGATCCGGCAGAGCAGCTCCCCGGCCGGATTCCTCAATCATTTGAACATGGACAACGGTTGGTCCCTCCTTAATTCGGCCTTCTTTTGGTAGTCCCAGCAGTTGCCGCTCCCTGCCATGCTACGCTCGCTTGCTCTCGCTGCGCAGCAATTATTGCAGTTCTTGCCCGAGTTCGTCCGGGAAACTTTTCTATTTCTGGAACTGAGCTTTGTCCTACGCTGTTCAATTCGTCAGGCTACACCAACATGCTGCGGGCGGGCATGGGCGTGGGCTTCAGGAACGGCAGCAGCGCCGCTGCCGCCGCCGCCGATTCCCCCTCCGCCGGCGGGAGCAGGCTCAAGGGGCAGCTCAGCTTCTCGTCGCGGCAGGGCTCGCTCATGTCGCAGATCTCTGAGATGGAAAGCGAGGAGCTTGGAGGGAGCAGCCCCGAGGCTGCCGGTGGCGGCAGGGGGTTCATCCCCGGCTACCCGATGGGCTCGGGCTGGGAGGACTCGTCGTCGCTCATGTCGGAGAACATGTCCGGCATCAAACGCCCTCGCGAGTCGTCGGAGCCTGGCCAGGTGCGTGTGTGCTCGTCCATTCCATCCACTGTTTCAGCACTTCCATTTCCTCGTAGCAGCAGTGATCTCTGTATTTTGCGGTGATTTGACAAGGATTTGATCGGTGCAGAACGGCCTGGCGCACCAGTTCAGCCTGCCCAAGACATCGTCGGAGATGGCCGCCATCGAGAAGTTCCTCCAGTTCCAGGACGCCGTTCCCTGCAAGATCCGCGCCAAGCGGGGTTGCGCCACGCACCCGCGCAGCATCGCCGAGAGGGTAAGCCCACCACAACCGACGCTGTTCTTGCATTCGAATCTCCCATTTTTTGTCTGCCGCTGAGCAATTGGTTGATTTGCTGTTGATCCAGGTGAGGAGGACAAAGATCAGTGAGCGAATCAGGAAGCTACAAGAACTCGTCCCCAACATGGACAAGGTACTGCGCCATCTGCAACCCCTGTACCAATCGTCTCTCCCCAATAGGCAATAGAACAGTGTGTATGGTTAGCAAATTTGCTGTGCTGAGGACCACCTCAAAATTGACTTATCTACAACCTGCGCTTCCGTTTCCTGCAGCAAACCAACACTTCTGATATGCTGGATTTGGCGGTCGACTACATCAAAGATCTCCAGAAGCAGGTTAAGGTACGGATTACTTATCGAATTATCCAACATCTTCTCCGCAAATAACACTTGTCGGCCGCTTAGTTGGGGGGGTCAACTTGCCCTGACCACAGTTACGTCTAAATCAAGGAGCCGCTTTGCCCTCCGACTGAGGGCGAAGGGTACCTTTTGTTGGTCTTATCTGAATTTCACGGTCCTGTTACAAAACAAAAGTGCTGACAGTTACTCGCTGCAATCTGATTCACTGAAGGTGTTGAACGAGAGCCGCGCAAACTGCACCTGCTCCGCGAGCAAGCACCAGCAGTACTCTGGCTGATGAAACCCTGGACGCCGCCATGTACACTGTACAAGACCTGGAGACCTCCACGAACAAAGTTCATTTGCGATGGACGTGGAGGTGTAATCGTAGCTCACGTTTCTTTCTTTTGGGTTCAGTAGAGGCAGCTGGAAGGCTTGATGTGTTCCAGGCAGTGTATGAAGCGACAGGGAAATGGAGCAGTGGCATCATCAAGTATTCATTCAGGTGATAAGGGGGGAGAGACATGGGGAAAACAATTGTATAGTAGTTTTGCTGTAACTTTTGCTATATATACCGCCCTGTATGCCCATGTCCATTTTGTTGCATTTTCCATAGAAAGATTACTGTACCACAGTAGCAGCCTCATCTCATCTAGCAGCTGTAGGGCTGTAGCACCATTTAACACCATCACTCACACCCAATAAATATTGCATTGGCTTTGTTCCTTGCTTTTCAGTTAGAGTTGTTGCAGGAGTAATACTATGTGATCCAGGTTTTCGCAAGTGGTGAAAGTCAATCACTTCTACTAACATGACATGATCATGGTTTCTTTTCCATGCATTTTTTTACTGCCGCGGTACCACCCCCAGGTTTTCACAAGTGGTGAGAGTCAATCACTTCTACTACTAATCTGGAGTACTCTAGACTTGCTGAGATGGAGGGTTAGTTGAGACGTTTAAAATAATCTCGCTTGTGCGGCTGGCTTGGCGAGAGAAAAGAGACTGCGATTTTGTGCATTTCTTTTTCGACCGGTGACGCGGAGGCGCGTTCACGGGGCCAACCATTAGGTTCAGTGAACATCGCAGGCACACGCTGCGTCCACGCATTTGTTTCGCCGATTTATTTTCGTGAAGAGTCATTGTCCCTTCATCTACTCCAGGATACGGGACAGGGCGGGCAGGCGGGCAGGCCCATATCTTGTTCTCATCCCGACGAATCCTGTGGGCGCGCGCCGCCGCGGGAACCCTCCAGGCTCCAAGCCTCCAACAATTTGGGGCCGTGCTTCTCTCTGTTTGTTTGTTCAGACTCTTCTTTACTACTTTTTATAAATCTTTTGAAAAGGGTGGTGGAAGAGTGTGGGGGGGAGGAGAGGGATGGGCGTCAATTCGTGAGAGTCACGGGACGCAAAATCTTTGTTTCATGGAGAATTGGAGATAGCGAGAGGAGCGGAGCAAAGAAAAGTCTTCAGACGTATAGAGTCTTTTGGAAACCGACGATTTCTTTTCTGTTGGAAGAAAATGATTGAGCATACCAGATCTATATTTTTTTTCATTGATTTTTATTTTTTTGTGAGTAGATCCGTGCTGATTGCTGAGTATGTTCGGTTGGGGGTAGAGAGTAGGATGAGATCTACCTTTGCGGATACTTTCTTCGCACACACGCGACGGGTACCTGGACCGATGCGAACGAATTAACGAAACCGCCTCTTTCCTCATCATCTCACGCCGTCGCCGGGCAGGAAAATCCGGGATCGTGCGCGTGGTCCCCCGCCCGTTGCGGGCGTCGCCGTTTCCCAACGCCTGCGTCAGCGGCGGCGCGCGTGGACGGCGATCGCGACCGTTGGGGACGATCGGGCGGCCGCGGAGTCGCTCCCGTGGGGAACGGAGAGAGAAGACGGCGTGCGCGCGGCGCCTTGGCCGTTCGTTCCGTGCGAAGGCGGGCGGGCGGGCGCGCGAGGCTTGTCGGCGGCGGCGGCAGGGAAAGGAACGCGTTGTCGCGGCCGTCGTCGTGTAGTATCCTTTTTTTTGGGGTGGGCGGTGGGCGGGCGTCGTGACGGCGCTGTCGCGGCAGGCAAGAAAGTTTGGTTTCGCTCTCTGTTTTTCTTCGTTTGCCGGCGACGCATGGGTGTCACGGTTAGGCGGTTTAGAGGTGCGTTGCTGCTGCCTGCTGGTGGTGCTCGTGGAACGGAACCGCACGTCCACACCTCCTGCTGCTGCTGCTGACGTCTTTTCTGGGTCGTGGACTGGCTAGATCGTCTTTTGCGATCCTCTTCGACAAAAAAAAAAAAAAAAAGAGGCATATGATCCTATGCGAAATTTTTCTTGGTGACAACAGGCACAAGAAGATGAACTGAAGTTTTGTAAACCGACCCGATCTAAATCGTTAGAAAGGGAGAGTTGGACTAAAGGAGGTGGACGGCAGGTTTAGGCCCCCTTTGGAACGCAGGATTTTCACAGGAATTGTATAGCAATTTCACAGGAATCAGTTGACTGTTCACAGGAAAAACGCAGGAATAGAAAAAAATCCCGCGTTTCAAAGGGGGCTTTATTGGGTAACTCCACACTGAACGAGGGACAGAGGTACTTGCTGCGACGGTGAGAGGGTCTTGAATCGAGGTGTTTTGTCCGCCAACATTTCTTTGATCATGTGTCACTACCACTGTTCCGCCTATTCGTTCCTTCACCCATTTCGTCCTGTGAGTACGCGCGAGCGTACCGTACCGGCCGTGCTTCGCTTCCGAGCTCCAGTGCAACGCACCCAGACTCTGCGCACGTGTTCACTGCATCTGGAGCTACCTACCTGCACCAATCGGTCGTTAACTAGAGCCTAGTGGCGCTGCCGACTCGCCTGCGAGCCCTAAACTTGCTTTTCATTAACAAATCAGGCTATAGTGCAAGGCTACGAGAAAAGTCAAATCCTATTGAATCCAAACGAGCCTTGGCTCGCGCCTACTACGTCTATACGACTAATAAAAGCGAAGTCAACCCGTTTAATATTTCTCAACCATATAAATATTGATACCAACAGCTCATCCGCCCAAGTCAACGCCGACGGCCGGAGCGCAATGTTGAGGCCTTGAGGAGGTGCATAGGTTCATTAGAAGATTCCTTGACCGTCTCTTGCCGATGCCTGAATGGCATTCACCCTGGCTGCAGCTTGCGGCTCAGAAACCACACGACGAGCGAAAGGTAAACAACATGCGGCTTTGGGTTGGATTGGATAGTAGCTCGTACGAGTGGTACTACCAAACCTATTGGAGATAGAGTCGTTCAAAGTCGAAACACAAGGGATAATGCTTTGTTTTGGGCAAGAATCGACAGCATGACGCGGCAAGTGAGCGAAAGGTAAGGAGTAAAGTGCAGCGCATGTCAGAGAAGCGCAGCCACAAGCTGACCTACGAGCAACATGCATGGATTGGCAGGTCTCGTCCCTACGAAACGCACCTTCTCTCGATTGCTATCCGCCCAAAAGGGGAAGAGGCGCAACATCAGACGCCGCAGTGCGCTGCAACTTTCTTTTCCTCACCAACGTGCACTCACTCCTGCAGATGCCACAATCCTCCTGCCCCCGTGAACGGAAAAAAATATTCCGTAACCATTGTTCCCATTCCAGGCAAGGTTCCGAACCAAATTCTACGGGCGAACCGTAACCACCAGCTCCCCTGTTCCGGCTGGCGACGCCGTCGTGCGTCCTGGACCGCGCGCGGTGCGCAACCGATCCGATCCGTGGGCACGACACGGAAGACGGAACCCCGGCCACCCGGAAACAACAAAACCGGGGGCGACGTGAACCGCGGCGGAGCAGGTGCGCTGCACGCGGACACGCGGCGGGGGATGTATACGTAGTAGGCGCGCCCAGCCAGACCAGACCAGACCAGACATTCATCAACGGCTTGCCGGCCAATCCCGGAGTAGCATGGAACGGGCCTCCATCACTTCCTGTATCTCTCTGTGTGTGGTCCCGCAAAACATATCCCTCCTTGCGTCTGCTGACAATGATCACTGCCTGGCATCTCCAATAGATTACGATGCACTGGATAGAGTATATCGAGTAGGATACGTAACCATGGCCCGATCTGGGTAGAGAGGGAAGTTCAGGCACCGTGCCCACGACAGACACTAGAACACCACGGTTAATGAGACCAGGTTGGCTGAACTAGTACAGCCTTCCATGCGGGTGCAGTGCAGGCGAAAATCGGTTAATGAGTGAGGTTCGACGAACCGAACCTTTCTCACCGATCATGTCTGTTGCCTCTCCACGATGGAAGGGAAAGGTAAAGCTCTCACTGTAGAGTCCCCTTCGGCAGCCAACTTTCACCCCGGCAGCTGCAGGCCATCATCGTCTCTCGCCGGTGTGGCCACATCGGCGTCTCCCACTGTTCACTCTCGCGACGACGTACGCGCACGCGCCTCGCTAGCTAGATCTGCGCGTGCGTACGTGCATGATGCGCTCCGTCTCCGTATGATCAAGTGCTGCGCATTATTGTCCCGTCGCGTCGTATCGTATGCTGCTGACATGTAAAGCTCAGGCGCATCTCGTGCGCGACCGGACCACGGCGCCGCACGCTGGTTTTCCTTTGCTCGCCAGGCGCGCCGTCGGCGGCGGCAAAGCCAAAGAAGCCATACGCCGGCACTGGGCCGACGCGTGCGGCATGCGGGTTAGATGTTCCGGCCTTATGCGTCGCGTTCGGCCTAGGCGAGCGGGCCGGCGTGGTCGTGGGCTCCTGGGCGCGATTGCAAGTCTTCGCGTAACTCGCGCGCGCGCGCCTCCGATGTGCGGCGGCGCTTCCACGACAGTCATTCGCGGCCGCCGCTGCTCTCCGCGTGCACCGTGCAGGACAGGCACCCCAAGATGATGCCAAATTCATTGGAGTACTTGTTTCCCTCGTGCGATTCAATCGTCACCATCTAAATGCCAATTTGACTTTTGGATCGTACAACATTTATCGCATACTGCATTCTTTGCTGACCGTAATGCTGCACTGCTCCGTGCGCTCCTTTGACACCCAAGCTGCCAAGCTGGCCTGGCTCTGGCTGGCATCAGAACTCGATAAGGATGCAACCGTAGAGGTCTGAGCTGCTGCAGCGGCTCCTCTTCTGAGAGACCGAGATGGCTGGATCCAAGGTAAGCAAGCCATGTCTATGCCTTTGCCAGCATTACAGCGAACACTAACGCAGCTCTTTCTTCGTGTCTGTTCGTTGGTGCCACCAAGAAATCTGTAGATTTTCACGCGGTGGTGAGGAGGAGAAACACGGTGACGGGTAAGCTGAAGAAAGACATGGCGGCTCTTAAGAGGATGGTGAGCAATTCTTCCATGTCTCCGCCTTGAACACGGGGCAAATTCGTGCAAACAGTTCAGTGTTCTTTTTTCCATGCTTGATTGTTCAGGTAGTGGAGTTAACAAGGGCCACACGAGCCTCAGATTCAACCGGCTCTGCTCGGCCGGTGATGTCAAGCAATGCCCTGTATGATATGGAAATCTGCAGCACTGATTCGTCGCCTTCTAGCTGGGAGTCTTCTGTCTTTGACTCGATGAGCAATTCATTTTGACAATGCCCAAGATGACTATGCTTATGAAGTGTGCCTCTGCAATCAATTGCAGAAACTTTGCTGGATTTGCATCAGGAAGAAGTGATTTTGTTTTTGCCTCTTTTATTTCTCTATATGCAGAAGTTGTTAGTTATTCGTAGGCGTTCTGTGTCAGACTTCTGGACGAAGCTAGTTGAGTCAAGTGCCGAGCTTACATAGTACGTTTCACTACCCGCCTCGACAATTTATTTTAGTACAAGCGCAGTAATACAATACCACACGAGATGTTTGTTCAAACTTCAGGTCAATTGGAGATTGTTACACATGTTCAAAGGCTCAATAAAGGGCATAGCTTTGGTAATCTAGAGTGTGTTTGGTTGCTCGCATGAGCTTTTATAGAGTTGCATCGTATATCCTGGATGAGGGGAAGCAGGCTGGGTGGATGCAGTGACCATAAAATGAGAGTGTTTGGTTGGTTGCATGAGCGGACGCAGTGAATCTTGTGAAGATGTTTGGTTGGTTGCATGAGCGGATGCAAGTGACTCTGCCTGTGAGACTGACGAGTAGGCCCGAAGCAGAAGCAGTGCATCCACTGAGCCTGCATGAGTGGAGCAGGCCAATCTGGGCGTATCCACCGAGCCAGGATGAAAAAGTATTTTTGCATTCACTCATGCAGGCTGCATCCGCTCATGCAGGCAACCAAACGCTCTTCACTGTGAGTTTATATGGATCCACCGGTGCAAGCTGGGCTCATGCGAGCAACCAAACACACTCCTAGTGTTCTTTAGTTGTGCATGGAATGCATTTCTCTTGATTGCTGCAATGTTGTTTTGTATGATGTTTGATTATTATAATTTTGAATTGGATCATATCATACGAGATGAAAAATCACAAGTCATTTTGAATTGTGCACCGACTTTTTTTCTCTCTTATACATTACACATACGCCTCATAATTGAGACAAATATTTTGTATCCAAAGATTTGCCAAACATGTCTTTGTTATATCGGTATGTTATCTGTTCACTTTTCTGGTGTGATGATGATTTAGTCTTAGCCGCATTAGACATGATCGTTTCTGAATTTTTGTGTTGCGGTTGCAGTTGGAACTATCTGGTTGCTACTACCTACTAGCTTCATTGCTACAACCTCAGCAACTAGTAGTAGTGTCGGCGTTGGGAAATTTGGCCGACGAGTAAATTTAGACTACGCGTTATGGAAGGAGGTTGATTCGATGAGTGAGGAAGAACTCGAGGGATTATCCTGGTTCGGGCGATCGAAGCCCTACGTCCAGCAGTTGGTTCGGTTTGTATCGCTCGTAGTAGGGGTTACAAGTTTGGCAAGAGAGGGAAGGCTCCCAAGTCTCTAAGTGTTCGTGTTGGTCGTCCTTGCGTGCGTCGCAAGGCCGAAGCGAGTGTGTGTGCGAATGAGGAAGTAAGAATGCGGTTAAGTCGTCGTCCTCCAGCCGCGAGTCGAGCTTCCTCTTTTATCTGTCAAGGGGAAAATCGATTGTCCAAGGATGGAGGAAAGAAGAAAAAGAAAAGAAAGAGAAAAGAAAGACTTGGGCTCCACGTTCTGGTGGGGAGGCCTCCCTTGGCGTAGGCTGGCGCCTCGTTGTAGATAGGCGGCGCGGACTGCGACGGTTCCTCCCTCCTCGACGGCTTCCTTCAAGGGTGATGATGGCGGCCGCTGTTCCGCCGCGCCGGGGATGTCCGCGCCCTGTGCGCATACTGTTGGTCTTGTAGCGATGCGGCTTTGTACTGTTACCGTATGGCGAGGGTCTTGACCGCTGTCAAATGTCCCTGTGGGACGTGCGGGGCGGCGGCACGCCTTTCCCCGGTATGGGAACGGCGTCCACTTACGCCCATAATTAATGTGTTTTACCTGCCGCGTCGTGACTCGCGTCGTCCGACCCTTTTTCCTCTGCGGGGGTCGGCCGAGGCGGAGTTCCGTTCCGACCCTTCGGGGGTCGGACGAGACGGAGTTTTCTCCCACGCAGGTTGAGAGGGCGGAGGCCTGCTCGCTTGCTGGGCCTTTCTGTCGGTAGGCCGAGAGGCGGCTCCTTACGGTCGTGGGGCTTATTTGGCCCCCGCTTCCGGGCCCGCGCGCGTCTCTTTTAGCCTCGATTTGTTCCGAGAGCCCCTCCGCTGGGCCTTAGGTTTATTCACAATCATCGTGGCCTAATGATTTAGTCGCGGGTACCTAGTTTTAGGTATCCGACAAGTAGCTATCAAAATCTTTAGCGATCGGAGCCATTAAATAGACTGGTAATTGTAGGAAAAAACTTCTAAATAAGTTTGTTATGACTTTGAATGTTCAAGTTTCAAATTGTTTAACTACGAATTGAAGATAAATTGGTTTGTCTTATATTCTTTTTCAAAATCCATCACATTATTTTATTGACCAGGCTACTTTGTGACGAATGCATCTCTTGTTGATATGTCTTCACTTGACCAGTGCTTGGTGGACATTGTTGTTTTGTTAACAGATTCAAATTGAATAACTAAAAATATTTATATCGCCGTCATATTCCTATGCTCAAAATGATGCCTATAGTATGGACTGCTAGGATGCAAATTTAGTTTTTACGTGTTCCTCTACAATTTAAATATTGCCTATGCATAGCCATTCTTCACATCTCTTAGACTGACTCCAACAAGGAGACTCAATCTGGAGATGCAAAAGGCCCTTTGCATAGTGTAAACAGTCGTTTGCCTCTAGTTGTCAAAGCTCCATCTCCAACAGCAGCTGCAACAAGGAGAGTTAAAATTCGTTGACGAGCAGCACGCGAGTTCGAGTGGACAGCGGAGCGGCGCGAGCTTCGGCCGGGCGGCGAGGCGGACGGTGGCGCGCGATGACGGCGAGCTCGAGCCGGGCGACGAGGCGGACGGCGGCGAGGATTGAGGTCGGGACTCGATGTCGCATGGCGCCCACGCCGTCGAATCGACGCCGCAGCTCGCGCACTCCGCCCCACGCGCCGCGCCCCACGGCGACAGCGCGCTTCATGCCTGGCGCTTCATCAGGCGTCCGAGGGCAGCGTTGCGCGTTGGAGTGGGAGCAGAAGGCCAGGACGGCGCTCGACCGCCATGAGCTCGCGCGCTCGGCCGCCACGAGCTCGCGCTCGCGCCGACGCCCTCGCTCTTGACCTGGACCACCACCGTGCCCCCGCTTCCCGGCCCCACGCCACTGCGCCCCGGCCTCGCGTCGCCCCGCCGCGCCGCTGCGCCCCAGCCCCGCGTTGCCCCGCGCGCGACCACGTCCACCACACCACAACGCATGCCGCCATTGCCGCCGTGCAAGAGCTCGCGTCGCGCCGCTGCTCTTCTACTTTCCAAGCTAAACCGCCACCACCTCAAGAGCGTGTGGGGATCCTCTAGCTCCTCCCGGCATCCTTTTCTCCATTCTCGCGTGGAGCAACGAGATCGCCGCTTTTCTTCCTCCATGGCCGGCGGGTGAGCAACCGCGATGCCGCCGCCAAATCCTCCCTGCACGGAACCGGATCATCTGACGTTTTCATTTCTACGTCAGATCGCAGTGGCACCGTCCGTCTCCCATCGCACGGTCCAGCTTCCTTGCCTTTTCTCCTTCCGTTGCCCGAGTCGGGATACTCGGCCCAGCAGGCCCAGCAGCAGTCATGGATGGCCGGACCTCGGAGCATGGTCTAGGCGCCAGAGCAAGGACGGCCGGACGCGGACGCCGGGGCAGGCACTCGACGGCGACACGCGCCCCCTGCGGCGCGGCCGCGGAGAGCAGCCCGCCGACGCACAGCACGAACGAGTTCAGAACCGCCTCGTGGTTCTCCACGAAGGAGGTCTCGCACGTGAGCTCCGAGACCGCGTGCATCGCCGACGCCTACAGGCGGAGGACGATACGCGGCGGCGTGGAAACCGAACGCATGGAAGACGAACATGCCTGCTCCCGTTGTTGGGCTCACGTTCTTCTTGGGCCGTGCTGAGCACAGGAGCAAAATGAAGCAAGTCAAGGTGGACCATGCGATGCGAGATGGACGGTGCTACAGGCCTACAGCGATCTGACGTAGAAAATAAAACGTCAGATGATCCTTTTCATTTCTACGTCAGATCGCAGTGGCACCGTCCGTCTCCCATCGCACGGTCCAGCTTCCTTGCCTTTTCTCCTTCCATTCGCGCACAGAGTTTCACCATCCTATCGGTCACCTCCCTGACAACTCATTATCCTCTTTCGGCAGCTAGGCGCGAGAAACGCCGGTCGCCGCCGCCTCCGAGCCGCCATGGCCGTGCCTCGTCGCGTCCGCGTGCCCGCGGCGCGCTTGGCCCCGCCGTTCCAGCTCACGAAGAAGGGGTCGTTCCAGCTCGTACACGTCCTCACGGAAGAAGCCGTACAGCAACGCGAAGCTCTCCGGCTGGAAGAAGCTGAGGAAGGCCTTGTCGCACTGCACGGCGATGGGCGGCAGTCCTCGATTTGGTGACGGCAGTTCTCGATTCGGCGGCAGTGGATGGGGACGGCGAGCAGGCGGTGGCGGCGCAGGTCGCGGCAGAGGCGAACCGGCTGCTGCGGCTCGCCGGGCGGGCACGGCGGAGCGGGCGCGGCGGGGGCAGAGCCAGCTTGTGCGGCGAGCAGGATGCGTTTCGAGGAGAGAGGGTGTGCATATTTGGATCTTCTCTCTCCTCAAAGTGCAAAATGCATACTCTTTTGCATCATCTGTTGGAATTCATTCTGATGATGCACAGTACTCATCTAGATGCATATTTGGCTTTGCATCTCCTTGTTGGAGTCAGCCTTACCAAACATAGGTACCTTGTTAAAATGATGTTGTTTATGCCCTGTTGAGATTTCTCACAGATAATTTACTTCTTCTCTCTCCGTCTTATAAGCTTCTATAACATGAGCTACTAAAACCAAAGATGTGACAAATGTCCAACACTAGATGGCACAAGTCTTGCCCAGCTACTTTGAATCATACTGTTCTTTCACTAAGCATATGAAAATTTCAACTCGTGTTAATATCAGGGTCGCCTTCTGCTGCACGCCGTGGATCGGCGCAGCTCCACCGAGTTCCAACTTCCAAGCGTTGTTTGCCGCGCCTAGGAAGTTCCTGTATCCAACACACAGCGTCAAATGTATTGTGATTGAGGAAGCTACGAAAGATCTCCCCGGCATCCTCGGCGCTGTGGCAGGGGTGGCGCGGTCCGTGTGCCGGCTCCGAGCCTCGCCCGGCGTGCCACGCTCGCCACGGGGGACGTGCCACCGGCGCTCCTCGATCACGGTCCTGGTGCTCGCCAAGCACGGCACGTCTACAAGCGCCTCGCCGGCTACAGATAGCCGTGGCCGACGTTGGTCCGTGGGTGGCGCACTACTCAGGCCTTCGCCGATGGTCCGGTGGATCCGTACCAACGTCCTAGCTTGGCAACTCTTCCAGCATCAAGAAACCCATACGCACGGCAGTGCCAGTCGCCTAAGGACGCCGCCTCGGCGGCGTGCGCTAATGCCGCGTTCCGGACGTTGCTTGCCCACCCGGATGCCTTAACGGCGTTGCCGCTTGCGCTGATCATTGACCAAAATGGTGAGATCGAGCAGCGAGATTGTCACTTGTCAGGCGGCGAAAATGCATCAGCAGATTTTAATTGCGGGCTACTAACCTCAGTTTAAACTCCGTCTGCCTGTGTCGGAGGTGGACGATTGTTCTGAACAAATATCTGAAGTGGAATTGTTTTTGCTACTACTGCAAGTAACTGAAGAAAAAAACAACTTAGCTGGTGGTACAACATCAAAGCTATGCAGACTGTATCCCCCCTCCCAGTTCCTTTTTTTCTGAGTCTGAAACTTTGCAGAGAGATTGTTGGATGTACTTCCAACTTCCTTGAATTTTCGCAGGATTTTTAATGCTCGTCTAGCAAGGATAAAAGCGAATTGGAGTAGAGGAAGGGGCGGTCGCTATTTCAAATAGCGACCGCCCCCTCTCGCACTTCTCTTTTCTGATTCTCCCTCTCCCGGACTCTTTCGAGCCTGAATCGCGGAGTGCTGCGAAACTATCGCGCCCGTCTCTACCAGTTTTTCTAGATTTTCGCGGGGGTGATCTGGGCAACGAATGCCGAATGGCATGCCGGATCGCAAGAAACGCCCTATCTATCCCCTTGCAAGTCGGCGCGCGAAGCCGAAGCCAAGCGAGAGCCATCGATGCGGCCCGCGCACAACACAAGCGTTCGTGATCGACGACGCGCGTGCGGTGTGGAGATACGCGACGTTTCCGTGCTCGGAGAGAGGCGACGCCGGCAGCAGCTTTGCCCCCTCTGGCTGTCAAGGGCACAACACAAGCGTTCCCGGCCCACGAGTCCGCGCAGCGGCTCACGGCGTGTAGGCGCGCCACGGAGCAGCCCAGTGCCCACCTGCGCGGAACCGGCCGAGCTGCTCCCGTGCCCCCGCGACCGCGCGACGGCGAGGAAGCCCGCGCGTTAAGGGCGATCGGCGCCGCGTCGGAGGGCTGTTGAAATGAGGCCGTTTCTATCGACGGTGCAGAGTAGGTTAGCCTTCACTGTTCACAAATTCCGCAACTGCGAAAGTGCTAAGCTGGTGCTGATTTCATCTGCTGATTGGTGCAGACTGCAGAGAAGAAGATCTGACTCCAGTGCTAGGGCATGGCATGCAGTATCATCACTAGTGTTCCCCCAAAAGGCGGACACATAGCATGGAAAATTCTAGGTTTCATGCACAAGAAGCGTAAATTTACAGAGGTAAGATGCTCTTTAACAATGATCATGAAAAATGATGAAGATTACTCGTTAAGTAACCCTTTTGCATTTTCTCTTACAAGTTACAAATGGCTCTCTTAGGATGCCTTTTGCATCTTTTCTTACAAACGGCTCTCTTAGGATGCAAAAACATGTTACAGATATATTGACAAGCACACAAACTATCAAGATCACATACTGTCATTCCTGTTTAGATCACTGCAATCTAGAAGAACAATTGCTACTAAATCACACTAACAATCAGTCAAAAAGGAAAAAGAAAACACCCAGGGGGCGCCTCAAATCAGCGCTGTATACATGCTATGATTCTAGCTGTACCTGCTGAGCACTCTGCATTTGAGCACACGATCTTGGACATAGAACCCAGGCACCACCATGATCTTCACCTGAGATGGGTTGCTCTGGGACCGTTGCTTGTCGAGCAGGATGTCCTCCATGTACAACTGATCGAACGGGCGGTTCTCCTCGACCCGAAGTATAGTCAGCGGCGGGTTGAAGGAGAATGCCAGCAGGTGGAGAAGCCAGATGCACTTGGATGCCACGAAGAAGCACTGCAGCAGCTGCTCCGCCCACGGCCACGACCAGTTCAGGGTGGACACGATGCAGCTCATCTTCTGGTCGCAGAACCGGCTGAAGTCCTCGCAGTAGTACTTGGTGCCCTTCTTCAGGACCTCGTTCCAGCTCAAGTTCCGCAGAGCAACGAATGATGCGAAGTTCTCCTGGCGATCCTGCTTAGGGTCGAGGAATTTGGGTGACCCGTTCTTCTGAAATGTGCAGTTCTCAAAGTCTTGGTACATTGCTTGGTTCATCAGAGCTTCCAGATGATACAGCACTGCTTTCGGATGCTTATCATTGAGCGTGATTTGGTATGGCTGTAGAAGTAAATTAAGCTTATCTGATAGTCCATTGTCAGCGTCTTCGACTTGTTGGATTAGTACCTTACAGAACTGTTTTATGGAAAGACGGGCCTCAGATACAATCTGCAAAAACCCTTCCACCATAACTTCATGACTGACAGGTAAAGAATTGTCTCTGCTGACACCAACTGATCTAGCTGATCTCTTTGAGTGGGATTGAAAGTTCTTTGAACTTGTTGCTTGCTTTAGAGCCTTCTTCAATTCTGAACAGTAGGCTTCCAAGCTCACGAGCTTGCTAGTCAGTTCCCCTAATGATGATTTCATCTCTGATACTTCTTGCAAAGCGGCATCCCTGTTCTCATTGGCCTCAACAACCTCTTTCTTCAGAGATTCCAGTGAGAACACCCCCCACTCTTTCAGAAGTTGTGACATGTTTTCGCATTCGATGGTGCTTGGTGACATGTCTGACTTAGGTTTCCTCTTTGATTTTGGTAAGAGCCATGAGAGAATATGCGGCCCTTTGTGCCTTGTCCGAGAGAAGACGGCAGGGTGGTAGTTTGACTGCGGTGCTGTGCTGTTGAGACTCTTCAAAGCCTTGGCATCAGTTTCAGTATCCCTACTGATTGTTGCGGGCTTGCATGTGTTGCATGTACTCACAGCCTTCAATTCAGATAAGTCTGTCATCCTGCTGGTCGACCTAGGGAAACTGTCAGCAGACAAGGGGGGCTGAAGGAAGGAAGGATGGTTTCGACACGCAATCCTGTTCCGCATATGCTCATTTGACGAAGAGAAATGCAGCTCGCTATTTGATGAAGAGAAAGTGTTGTGATTGTCAAAGTCCGAGAAGGCCACCTCGTCTTCCAGGCCATCATGGTCCAAACCAAGGCCGCTCCAGTTCTCTGATAGACTTCTGTTATCTTGGCGAATGAAGCTCATTCCACTCAGGGGCTCTTCATCATAAGTCTGAGGGAATTGTCAAGCAAGCAACAAATGTGATTCAGAAGAGGAACACGACTATAGATGCTTTTATGAAAATAATCATGATCCATGTGAACATGGCGTGCATTTCAGTGCCACCAGACAAATAACTGACATGACGTTCCTTCAAAAAAATAACTGACATGACCATTGCAATGTTTCTGGTTTCAGTAGACCCGTGCTATCAATAGATTCTGCACAACTTTGGAATGCAGAAGATCACTGAAATTAGAAAGGTTCCATTTTGTTTTTCTATCCTGATACCTTTTCAATTTTGCAGGTTTGAGCTGGCTCCAATTTTGCAGTTTGCAGTGAAACAAAATTTCAGCCTACCAAACAACTTTCTAATAAAAGTTCAGTTAATGCTCAGACATGAACTCATTCCACCGAACTGCGTGAGTAGGATACCCGAGATGTAGTTGGTGACAGGCAGAATTAGGTAGCAAGATCATTCCCTGCAGTTCTAACTACAGACAAAGAAGTGAATGATTCACAAATTCTTGATTTCTTTGTTTTAGATGGAAGTCACTGAAAACAGATCCATCATATTGATCAACCTACGGCATTCCCCCGCCCCCGGCAAAATGAGATGCAACCAACGAACTACTCGGTTACTTGTGCGCATTCTTATATAGCTACACTATCACCAAGGTCTATTAAAAAAAAAGTTGGAACCTACTTGTACCAACCACCAGAAATCAAGTTCACCACAATAGACGCAGTACTACGAAGCAGAATTATGAACAAATCCAGTACTGACCAAGCATCAAAGAATCCCAAAAATTTCCAAAACAATAGCATGGCAAGGCACGAAATGCAAATCCAACTCCAAAGGAGCCGCCTTTCACTCACACCCTTGCAGCTGGTGCCAAGAGACAGTACGCAGCAGTACAGGATCACAAGGCTGCAACAATTGCCAGGAGTTCGAGGCCTCGCTTACCGGGGCAAAGACGGGGTAGTCCTCGGCGGCAGCCACAGCCGTGACACCCGCCCTGGAGAGCGCCGGCGACGCGGCCGGCGGGAGGCGGATGACGGCCGGGCTCCGGCTGGCGCTGGCGTAGGACGCGCCGGCATTGGCGCCGCCCTGGAGAAGCGCGGCATGGAGCGCACGCAGCTCTGCGGCCTTGGCAACGGCGGCCTGGAGGTCCTGGCGCGAGGCCGGGAGGGCCGGCGGGAGGTAGGAGGAGGAGGATGTGGAGGTGGCGTCCGCGGCCATGGCGTCGGCGACGGCGACGGCGCGCGGAGCGGGTCAAAGGCCGCGCCTTTGGCTTGCGGACTTGCGCAGCGCTGTGCAGCTATTACTGCTGCTGATGGAGGAGGGGATCCTAGAAATCAATGCAGTGAGGATGGAGACACTGGAGTAGAGCGGAGACGGAAGGAAGGAATGAATAATGGCTTTTGGTTGCTCTGTTTCGTCAGAAGGAAGAAGCTCTCACTTGTGCCGTTGTGCGTGATTTTTTTCTGCGTGATCCCTCTCTCCAAATCATTTTTTCTGTGAGAGATTCAGGCTTATAATACAAGCGGCAGCTTTTGATTGGAGATTTAACCTTGTGTGAGGAATGGAAGCGTGCATCTTAAGAAAGTGTCATTGATATGTGGCATCTTCGGCTTGATATGTGGCATCTTCGGCTTTACAGAAGGAGCCTCACCCAATCTTCGGCTGTACAGTAGTTCATAATCCGTTTATAGTATATCTGAAAGTAGCTACAGATGCGTCACTCCATCTCCTTCTGTTGACTGCGTTCACAGTCTCTCTCCAGTCTCCCACCCGGTAGGTGTGGTGCACTGCATTTGTTTGCATAATGCTGTTGCTAAGCACTGTATTGTGTCCATGCTTCGGTTGCATCTTGTGCAGTGCGTTATGATTAGGTCGTTGATGTTTTCCACGGAGCACATCACACGTCTGCAGTTGCAACCGTCAGTAGTGTCATCGACAACGCCAGCAGGACGGCGAACACGATCGGCCAGATGAGCGCCCACATCAGCAGTGATTGATCCCACCGCCCTTGACTTGCGGGCACGCGTGCTTCAGGGATCACGGTTGGTTCCTGTCCGGGACCTCTCGTACAACGACGGCGGTAAGCATAGCATCCGAGTACTGAGTACACATCATTACAGTTTCAGGAACTGCCGCCTCGCGCTCTGAATTCTTGACACGCTTCGTTCTGTGTAGCTGCAGCATCATGGCATGGCCGTTGGTCTCACCATGCATCTGATATATCGCCAGCGAAATAATGTTGTCACTCCATAATGTTGCGAAAGCGCCCCTAATTAACGAACGTTTATCCACAGACAGACTATTCATTGCGACGCTAAATGCAAATCAATTCTCGCCGATCGTGTTTGGAATGTGTACAGCTCCAGTGACACGGACAAACCGTTGTTTTCAGCCATCCTGTACTGTACCCTTGTGTGTGTTTGGCTACTGTTTACTCACAGGGTGCTGGAGTACGTGAGGAGAGGAGATCAATTGAACCCTTCCAACTGAATATTCGACATGTACCTTACTTGTCCTGCTACATATAGTATAACCACACCCGTACTTCGCGTTGTCCAAGTGTGCTGTATTGGACACGAGCTAAACAGGTGTACTACTGACTGTACTAGATTAGATCAGTAGTAGCAGCAGCAAGGAAGGATGGAGGAGACGGTGGGCACGAAGAGTTCGAGGGCTGTTCTGTTCAACCTGGAAGGAGGATGTCTGCTCGATCATGATTCCGTCCCATTTCGGTTTTTTTTTTTTTGACTGGTCCATTTCGGTTTGTTTAATTAATCCGAGCGCCACACCGAATGATACCGCCCACTAGCCAACCGCCTTGGGGACTGTGCAAAGGCCACGCTTTTGCTTACTTAAACGGAACCCGCAATCAAGCCGGAGGCCCTGAACTTGTTCCATGTGTTTGTCCGCGAGCGGGGTCGTGGTGTTGAAGGAGGGAGAAGAGAAGGCGCCACTGCGTGCGCTCTGACGAGGAGCACTGCGACTGCGATCCACCACGGGCGCATGTGAGCTGAGCGCCCGGTGCCTGTGTTGTGTGTGTCCGATCCGAGCAGGCTTTCGTTGGTTCTCCTCGCCTGATAAATTTGTAGAACAGCCTGTAAACCGAGCAAACGTAAAGCCAGGCAGGGGTGCTCGCGCGCCTGCTGCCTGCGTGCAGCGTGCTCTCGAGTCGGGAAAAGCCGCGCCGGTTGCTGAGAGCAAGCTCAATAGTGCAGACAAGTGTTTGTCTTGTAGACAAACAAAGAAACAAACAAACAAACAAATTTGTCTCAACTGTCACTCTAGGACCCACCATCCATGACACATGCAGCTGAATCGATCGTCGCTGTCTGCAGCTACAAGCTGCTCTCTCTCTCCTACTTTCTCTCCTCCCCATGCAGCAAAACTCTGACACAATGGTCGATACGACCGCTATTGAACCTGCTCTGATGAGCATGTGCCCGACCGTCATCATCAGGTGCCCCCCTTCCAAAGCTGACGAAAGATCCACGCCGAGCGAGCACGGCACGGTTTCCCGTTGCGTGCCATGGCAGAGGATGCGGCCGGCCGGCTGGATCAGAGCGCGCCTCTGCCCGCGGCGGCCGGCTCGTCGCCTGGGCGCGTCGGCGTCGGGTGCGCGGCCGGGCACCACGCACCGCACCAGCTTTTCGCCACGAACGAAGCGTGGTGGTGGGCGCGGCGCCGCAACAACAAACAAGAGCAGCAGCGCGCGCTGCGCTCGCGTAAAGGCGCGCGGCGCGGCTTCTTTTTTCCCTCGTGGCCCTCCTGAGCCTCTGAGATTCTTCCGATCGAGACACAGATACGGCCGAGGGGTCGACGCCAAAGCAAGCGGCCAGCGCCGATGCCGACGCCACCTTTTCGCGGCGCAGCCTTTTGTCCCCCTCACTCACAGATCTCGCCTCCGTGCAGGCTGCATTCGCTGGCCTGGCCTAGCTCCGCGTGTTGCTCGTCTTCTCTTCCGCCGTTCTGCGCCCTGCTCCTCCGATGCTGCTCGGGCCCAATCATCAAACGTGCGAAACCCCGGCCCACATTCTTTCTCGACGGGATTAGATTAGTTGTGCATCTTTCTTCCTCCTCTGACGAATGTGCGCAGACGAGACCAAGGACCGCAAGAGTCCTCATGCCAAGAAGGCTACAACAGCAGGCGTTTCGAGCCGGCGACATTAATAACAAGTAAACCAAGCAGTTTGATCGAATACAAAAACGCGTACCCACCACGAAGTATCTAGATAGAAAACTTACCAATTCATAAATCTGCAAATAGTGAAAAAAAAAGGTCTCCCTACTAAGATACCCCAAAAAAAAAATTCACATCGAAAATTAGTGAACTAGCTACACTAGGCTGGTGCGTCGCTTGAACATTTCGCCACCCTCTTCACCCCCGCAACCTATGTAGCGTCGTTCATCCTTTTTTTTTTTTTTTTTTTTTTTTTTTGAGACTACACCGTTCATCCTCTGTTATGCACCAGCAGCACCGTCCGAGGCTCCTCCTGACCCATTCATCCTACCAGCACCAGAACAGAAACACCACAATGCTTCCTTTGTTACCGCGCCGCGTTCTCTTGCCTTTAAATGACACCGCAATTTACTTCCAGGCCCTCTTTATTAGGACATTCATCAGACAAGCTATAAGTGGTACAATTACGAACCGAAGTTTGGTATCTGTAATTCTTTTGCACCTCATTGTGTTCATCTCATTTGCCATTGCGGTGAGTCCTACGCAAGTTTAACGGCTGTACGCTCCAATGGCAGGGTTTCGTAATGACGCAGGCAAGCAACGCAGAAAGGGATTCACAGAATAACATGGTACATCAATGGGCCATCAAATGGGATTTTAGGTGTTTCTGCACCCACGGCACACAAGACCACAAGAAACCCAAAAGAACGCATTCAAATTGCTGTCGCTGATTCATTGACCAAGGAGAAAAATATAATTATACTTCTCAGTTAACAATTCACAAACTAGAATCAATTGTGCTACCATACTGAATGCATTATCAGCACCAGTGATTACAAAAGTTAAATCCAAGGCCAAGTAAAACAAATGGTCTGATCCATAGCTCATCTGAAAGACATGAAGCAGCAGACATGAGAATGGGACGCATTCAGAATAACTGGACACTGCACCAAACCATTATGGTTTGCTTATTTGGAAGGGGTAGAGCTAATCAGCTAAACATAACATTATGATTTTCGAGCATTTCTCAAGGAGCATATTCTCACACGTTGGAGCTGGCTCTCCAGTTACATTTTAACACACTCTGCATTTTTTACAAGAATATAAATGATAGCCTAAGGCCCTAAACAATAGTGAAACCATTCTACCCAAAAAATCAAAAGGAAAAAAAAAAACAAAGATTCAATGTAAAGGGTAAAGGTAAAACGCACACGCTAGAATCCTGTACCGCCTTAGTATGATTGCAGTTAACTCTTTAAATCATTGTTGAAAAAAATAATGATATACACGAAATGTAGCAACACCATACCCACACAATAGTGGATCATGAGACATGGGTTCAAAACTTTTTTAGTTTCTACCGCATAGCAGCAACATCAGATGATCAAAACAATAGCATTATGAAGTTCCTGATGGAAGATGTGACGTTCGCCACCAAAAGCTAACAGAAAAGCTAATAGAAAGAGATCTCACATAATGCCACCATTTTGGGGGAATATAAAGCAGGTCACCTTCCTCCAATATGCCGTCCATGAATTCAAGATTTTGTGTCCTCGGGAACTCTTTTTCATCAATGTTGTCAAGATCAACCTGTCGATTTTGAATTCAATTAAGCTCTATTTCACAAAGTACGTTACAGGGCATGCGGCTTCATGGTGAGAAGAATCTAGATAGTTTTTTATGGTTACAATAACATAATTGGATAATGAGCAGGAATGTTACAATAAAGAAAATCTGTCACTATCACTGGTCAAATGGTGGTTAGCCAATTAATTCTATTTGCCAATAAACAAAGAATTCGCCATAGTTTTCAAAATGTCAAGATCAAGGTTTCAAGTAGCACTTATAATGGTTTGGAAATATTTAAATGCACGCAATGACATAATTATGATGTCAATAAGACTAGAGTGACACCCATATGCCACTTTAGCCTTAGAAGCAAGAATATTATTGGTCTCCAAAAAGGTTATATTCGAAATATTTATTGCATGATGGAGACTACTTACTTGACTAGTATTGCTTAGCATGGTTTCTGTGTGCGGGTACAAGTCCACTGATACGGAAGCAGGATACAGTCTAAAATATTTCCTGCCCAAGACCTGCAAAGGAGTAATAACCAGGTATATTAAGTGATGTAGAAATAAGTAAAATACAAATATACACTCACTCACGTCACCAAGTAATGAATCAGAGCCAATTCAAATAGCCAGACAAACAGAGTTTCAATCGACACTACCACAGCTCACTTTGAAGTCAAACTTCAGTGAAATACGAGAACATGGCCAATATAACACAAGTGCTAAAAGCATGAATCATGCAAGAATGATTTTCTTAAGGGCACCCAAATAGATAGGCAAAAATAAATAAGTGAAGCATACCCTTCCCAGAATGTTGGTGCACCAAGCAAGGTATTGTACACATATTAAAATGACAGCAAGGATTACAATATGTTTTTGCGGCTTCTTGTTTCTGTCAAAGGCCACCTAATTTTAAGTTTAGCCTTAAGAGATAGAGGAAAGTTTTTGTTTTTTTTGGTGTAACTTGACTAATAGGTCTGCTGAAAGCAGGGGAAAATGCAAAATGGAACCCCTCCACCATGTGTCATTGTGGGCAAACCAAACAATAACATTATATCATAAAAATAATCGCACATTGCAATAAATTAAAAACAGTAACTAGCAAATGAGTACTGAGATGATAAATGAAATGGTTAACAAAATAAAAATGTCAGATTAGGTAGCTATAGTCATCTGTGGCCAACAAGCATAACTTGAGGATTATGCACACAAACAATCAGGGGATGGACAAAAGAGACACCGATATTTGTGTTATACCTGAGCAAAAAGGTTATGATGTGGGTCATGATGTAATGGTGTTACTGTCCCGTGAGGGCCGAACCAAGCATTTAACGACTGGAGTTCCCCACCACCAGCACAACAATACTCAGGAATGGTTATGTCTTCGCGAAGCTCCTTTATCTGCCAAATGTTGTAAAACATGGTAATATGGTTAGATGTGTAAATTCCTGTCAAAACAAAAGGTTACATAAGTAACAACCAACACAGTATATGAACAAATCAAGCTGCTAGACAATTTCATCACCTGGTCAAAGAGTGGATGCTGAGCTAGATATGTCATGTTTGCAGAATCATTCGACCACATTCTCTCTAGAAATTGCGAGAATGTGATAAGTTCCTGTTTCCACTCAGTGCAAACATAATTTTTCCCAACCTGTGACATCATTTTCATTTTTTAGTAGTGAACAAAAATAAACCAAAAGTAGACCTAGCTTATCCAATCAAGCTACATTCCAGAGTCGAGACACCATGATACTGACAGGCCTATACACAAGTCGCATAAAACAAGACTTCATGAAGGTTATTGACGAAGGAAAAATGTCTAATATGATATTTCAAGCAAATTTTAATGATGATTCATTCATGAACTAAATTCTACAGACATTTTTATTTCATAGCAGGTAATAGGGAAAATGCTAAGAAAAACATGGCAAATTTTCTCTGAGTTAAAGATGAACATAAGAAAGTATTTAATAGATTAACGTCTTTTAAAGTTTCCTCAAACAACTACGAACAAATTATGCTGATATCCAGCTGTGATGCATGGCAATGGAGTGCAACCTCCATGGTGCTATAGCTGCAAAGTACAGGTTACCTTTCCAACAGTCTAAGCTGCACTTCGGATTCATCTATGTTGCATGTCTCTACTTACTACTCCCTCTGTTTTTATTTTCTTGTCGTTAGGACAAGAATTTGAACTAGCTTTCTTGTCCTAACAACAAGAAAACAAAAACGGAGGGAGTACTTAGCATCTTAGTAGCAACTTAAGTTGCGTAATGGAAAAGATAAATGGTAAGATACAGTTGATTTGAACTCCTGAAGATCAAGTTTAGTATTTACTGGTAACTGACCGTATTATGCACTTCACTAAAGTGTTATTATGTTATCTAATTTATTCATTTCCAAGTAACAGCATCACAAATTTTGTGGTAAGGAAGAGGGTTTATCCACCCAATAAAGCATCATTAGCTTGCAATTATAAACTGAAATTCTATGTCTTGAAGTAGTCACCTCAACAGGAACAGTACGGTCCCCAGCTATCATCTCTAAGTATTTTAGGTCCTTCCACTTTGTCCTTGCAGGCCAATGATCAATGCAGCCACTGAGTATAACCGGGGTCTCACATAAAAAGTAATCACGTATAAATGCCTCCAAAGAAATGCATGATCGCCTCTCTATTTGCTTACAAGATAGGGACTTTACTGGCAGAAGTTTGAGCGCCTGAAACAAATTACCAAAAAGAGCGACACAATGAAACATTAATAATAAGATGTATCATTGCAACTTAAATTCAATGATTTGTCCCCACTTCATGGTCAAAACAATGGGATTTTTTTTTAAGAGAAGGGAACATATTTCAATATTCCAACCTCTGTATCTATGAATTATTACAAGCAAGATACTCCAAAAGAAGTACAACCGGCAAAAAAATAGTTTGTGTGCTCTATGTTTACCATGTTACGCAATAATTCTCATACACAAATCAGTAAGCAAAGTGAGCCATAAAGCGGAGCAGTAATGAGTTTAAAAGGGTAACTTGTATCTTGTGATGGAATAATAGTTCAGAGAAACAAGGGAACGAAGCACTTAAGTCAAGATGATCATATGAGCATAAGTTTATTGTCCCGTGACAAGAAACAGTTCATGCTACTACACTACTTGGGCTTCTAAACCTGGAAAATTCCAGGTGGTCCGTAAACCTTTTTCCCTTAGTCGTTTAAATTGTTATAAGTGGCTGCCAAATGCTGGAAACTAACCCGACAACCCAATTGGCATTTCCCCAATTTGTATCAAAATGATTTCAACATGTTTAGGAGACAAATTCAATCACTTTCACTTGTAAGGCCATTTCATGATTCCACTTTAGTATATGGAACTTAAAGGGCACAATGCAGAACACTATAGGAGTCTAGGACCCGTGACGCAAATTTCACTCGCTAGGCTTCTCGTGTTGGTAAGGCAAAGGAGTGGGGGTGAACCATTCTGCAGAACTATTCCAGCCAATGAGCCAACACTAGTGGTGAAGCTGGCTGCGCAAAATTAGCAATACCATTCACTCTCCCTAGCACTACATTTCCATAACCCAACCTACACAATCAGATGTGATACCGTGGGAATGCGACAAGCGGTCGAGATACTCACATCGGCAAGGTCTCCATTCCCAGCAAGCCCTTCCTTCCACCTCTCCACATCCCCACCTGCCTCCCCCTCGCCGCCGCCGCGGCCTCGGTCAGCGACCACTCGCGCGATGGCAGCCTCGAGCTCCGCGCGGAGGAGGCCCCCGCCCATGATGAGGCCCATGTCGAGCGCCCGGAGCGCGGCGCGGCGGTCGTCGGCGGCGCGGAGGCCGGCCACGTGGAGGCAGGCGAGCGCGTAGGCGTCCCGCCACGCGGGGCCCACCTCGCTCCAGGGCGCCGAGTGCAGCTGCTCCCACGCCATCTCCCGCGCCGCCTCCGCCGCGCGGAGGTCCCCCGCGGCCGCCTTCTCCGCGGACGCCACGAACGCGAACCCGCCCTCCTCAGTTATGTCCCGCAGCAGCGCCGCCCGCTTCTCCCCGCCGGTGGCCATTGATCGGAGGGGCACCGGGCGGTCGGCGCCGAGCGAGCACCGGGGAAAAGCGCAAAAGCGGCGGGCAAGGAAGATATTTTCCTGGGGTACCCCGACCCGAGCGAGTGAGGTGCCCGTGCTCGTTCTGCTCTGATCGCTCGGTCGCGGGGGCGCGGCGGAGGCCTGGGATTTACGGCCGTGGCAGATATTTTCGAGCGAGATATTTTGGTGTCAACGGCTACGATGCGAAGGTCGGTGTGTTGGAAGGTGGGCCCGTGTGAAAAAAAGATCATTCTGGTAGGTTCTGGAAAGTTCAGTGCTGAGTGATCGCCGTGGAAGATGGCGAAAGAAGATATTTTTGAGTGCGTACGTGGCAAGTTCCATGACGAAGGAAAGCACTCAGCGCCATTGGAGAGGGCCCGCAAGATTTTTTTTCCCTGGCCCAGAATGAACCAAAACTTTCAAACTTCAGATTATAAATTTCAAAATTCAGTTAAATTTTCTTGCTTCTGATCAAAATTTGAGTTCCCACACGTGACTGCATAATAAGATGATGATTGATGGGTCAATGACCATATGGTGATGACTATAGTGGAGTAGTTGCCATCGTGTATTCACAACTGGTATTCTTTCATATTGTCGTTTTTAGTTTTCTGTCCTAATGGCCACAAAACGAAAACGTAGGACGGACTAAATAAATCTCGCATTGTTTTATTTTGGAAATGAATAATGAATGTTTCATCGCGATTACCGATTGTTCGGGTGGAACTGTATCTTACATTGCAGTCATCGCTTTTGCAGCACTCGCCTTTCATGCGATAAGCATACGATTATAGTGTGTGTACGTAACGATAGATATTTTCTTGACGTAAGCATACGATTATAGTGTGTGTACGTGGACAGCCAGGAATGGTGGATGTAGACCTTCCACGTGACACAACACTTCACCAGTCAGTCTAATATGGGAAAGGTGGAAACAGAGACACGAAACTGGTACCACAAAGGATCACAAAATTTCTGACAATGAAAAATAGCAATTTGAATTCTCGTTCAGTTCGAAGGAGCACTTTTATGGTGATCATGATACCTCTGATAAAAGATATCGTAGACAAAATCCAACCATCCATTTAGGCTCTGTTCGTTTCTTTTAGCGCTAAATTTTAGAGGCCTCTAAATAAAGAGAATTTAGTACTAAATAAAGTTTAATAACAAAACCTTTTTACATATGGGTACATTTTTACGAGACGAATCTAATGAGCCTAATTAATCTATGTTTTGTTACAATCATGCTACAGTAATACTACAGTAACCATCATCTAACCATTGCTTAATTACCCTCATTAAATTCGTTTCGCGAATTAGACCAGGGTTCTGTAGTTAGTTTTGTAATTAAACTTTATTTAATATAGCTTATTTAGAATTTAGACCCCTCTAAAATTTAGACCCCTATGCGCCGAACACCCCCTTAGTAAGTCATACTGTATATGTCTCTAGTTTAGGTTCAGTACCGTTACCTATAATACCATGACACTTATAGATCAAACAAGTAGCGTATAAAGGTCTGGATCATTAAATGGAAAAAATAGAAGATGTTTATTCATTTTGGTCTATTGTAAAAAGGCTCATTTGAAAACAACTTTCCTGGCATGAAGTACAAAACTTTTCTTATGAACACACGGATAGAACTTTTTTTGCGAAAACACATGCCATGTTATGCTCCATTCAACAAGATTAGCCAACACTACCAGAAAACGTTTTTTTTTCTGGCAGTTTTTGGAGAGTAGCCTACAGTCATAGTCTTTCTATTCTTTTTCCTCCTAGTGGCTGACAGTTTTCTAATACAAGGTGATGTCTTTCTTTATAGTTTTTGCACTTTATCCAACAACTTAATTCCCTACAGACACATTACCCATAATTACTGTGCATGCGTAGCCAAATACACTAAAAAATATCAGCCACTTGCGATAAACTGTTGAAAAAATATCTTAATCTTGTAGTGTAAAGAGGATTTTGTTGCTGCTGGGCAGAAAAAAAATCACCGAAACAGCTGACATTCTTGCAAAAAGAAGAGAACAAATACTGATTCTACAAAGGGCCAGTTTAGGGGACAAAGGGCCAGTTTAGGGGATGTATGGCATGACTCCGGATTCAAGATCGTGGAGTTCTTGGAGCTGTTCATAGCTCACTCTAAAATTTTTAGAGCTGGAGTTGTAAATAAATTAAGGATAATTTTTTGAGTCATTTTCTTTTTGTTTGAGATTAAAACTAATTAATTAAATATTTTAATCTATTTAAAAAAACTTTCAGAGTTTAAGTCATGCCAAACAGGTCCTTACTGGACCAATAATAACACTGGGCCAGGTGGCTAGGCTTACTTGCAAAGGCCCATATTATTCGAGGCTTCTTCTTGCTCCCGCATTCTTCTGATGCCGGTCTCCATAAACATAGTGAGCCGGCCTTACTTGAAATAACTAGGCCCATATGGCTCAGGGCGTCGTCGTCTTTTCCATGCTGGATCCAACGGGAGAGGGTTCAGATCCTCTGAATTACTTCAGTTAATTCAGAGGAGCCTTTCTCTGCATTAGGCGATATCTTAGCCGTTCGAGTTTAGATCAAGGGCCACGCTTCCTCACCTCATCACCCAGCCTCTTCGACTACGGGGAAGCCGTCGCCGCCACGGAGCTACGACGGCAAACTTCGTCCGCAGGCCTTTCGTCAGCCGTCGGAGCTCCTTGTTGCTGTTCTGCTGCGTCTCCTTCGGCGGCGTCTAGATCAAGGCGATGCCCTGGCCGTCGCCCGCATCGCGTTGTGCGAGCACGCATTGAGCCATGGCCTCGGCCGGGCATGGCCGCGGACTCTGGTGAGCGAACCAGCGCGCGGGCGCAGCGTCCGGCAGTAGCACGAGCAGACTCCGGCGATGCTTCGGCTCCTCGAGAGACAAATCGAGCATGGGTCCATTCCTCCGTGCTATAATACATGTCAATTTGGTGAATCATTACGAAGACAATTGCCGGATTTGTCATTGGAGAGAAACGAAGGTCATGGCACTATTTTGCGTCGCAAGCCTTGTGATGTTGACGGGAAGCAGCTCTGGTTGTACGCCGACGCCACGACGACAATCACTGCTTCGCTCCTCTTATGGTGCGGACTGTGCAAGACGCGACGCGGGCGACGACTGCCGGGACGTCACCTCGTCCAGCCGCCGCAGAAAGAAACGCAGCGCGACATCGAGCGGCCAGTGGGTGCTGTCTCCGGCGACGCGTGACCGGACAGGGGACGGATTTGGCCGTCGTGGGTGCACGGCGGCGACCGTATGGCCGAATTCACATCGAAGAGGATGGGGCAAGGAAGCTGAGAGAGAGGCGGGGACGGTGTACTGTGAGCCAGATCGCGTGACCGTTGAACTGGAATCCAACGCTCCAGAGCGCAGCTAATGCAGAGAAGTCTTCTCTGAATTAACTGAAGAAATTCAGAGGATCTCAACCCAACGGGAGATACATCGAACCTGGACGCTTTTAACTTCATTCGTTGTCCAGGTTCAACGAACCTCAGTGCCTCCTATACATGGAAATATAGATATGAAGAGGAGGCTGATCGCACAACTAATCTGTATCCTTTCCACAGTAAATAAAAAGGCTGGATTAATCCATGATATGATATGGAAACAAGAAAATTACAGGCGTCATCATGCATGTCACAGGTTGTTTTGCCTTGTTCAAGCTGTCCTTGTTCCGTGGGATTCACAAGACCCAGACTTTGGTTTACCAGGAATCCAAGACTTAATTTGATTTTTTTTTACTACAAAGAATATCGCCTTGTCTTGTTCCAATCATGTCTAGTTTTCTTGCCTCGTCGCTAAATCGAAAAAAAAAAACTAGACGGCAGGTAGCGAGGATGGTCCATTTCTTACTTTTTAAGGACAATGATGCATGTGGCAAGAATTTTTTTTAAAAAAATTAGCACAAAATTTTGCAAAGAAACTCTGCATTTTCCGGAGGAGCATGGTGAGGGTGAGCACATCATGGCTGACTCAACGCAGATGGATGGGATCTTCCGTGGGGATACGGTGCGGCCAGGCTCACACGGGCGTGCATACGCATGACGCCACAGGCTACCCTAAAGTAAACGCAACACATATAATCCCGGCAACAACCGCATTTAGCTGCTCCTACGTCATTTTTCATAATTTGTAAGGAAACAGGGGAATTTACTCTGGCATCGTCGTCGCCCCACAGTTGGCTATCGCTCTTTCCCCGTGCCCGCTCTCGCTGTTCCCACCGCGGCTGCTTTCCGCTTCTCTTCCTCCTCTTTTGGCTCTTTCGATTTCTGCCCAAATATAGCCGGCGACGGCGGAGCAAACCCCCTCCGAACCCGACCGCGGATTCTCCAGCCGATTCCGCCGCCGTCGCCGCCCCTTCGACGAGGTACGCGTCAATGCCGCAATTCATCAGTTATTTTATTTTTTCGCAATAGGGGGCGGGGGACGACCGGGCAAGCAGGTTGCGTGGGGTTTCGTTCCTTCTGATCCGACATGGGTAGCTTTAGCCTCTTGAAATCGATTCTTCGCACGGATACGATTTGTTAGGATTCAGGTTAGTCTATCCACGAGCCACGGCGACGGTGCAGAATCCTGGGATGGTTTCGCATTACATTTTTTTATAGCCAAATCGATTTTGTTTTAAATCCTCATGGTTGTGATGCTGAGTTCTGGTGATGCGCAAGGGCTGCTTAGTGGGTAGAGTAGGTCCACCTGGAAGCCTGTTATTGCTGAATTCTATGTTGTGCTAACATGTTCTTAGTACCTATCAGATTACATGGTTATTTTGCAACTTCAAAGTTGTACTTGATTCCTCGCACGGATACAATTCGTTTCGATTCAGATTAGTCTAGCTGCCGCAGAACCCTCAATCCTGGGATGGTTTCGCAATGCCGATTTGCTTGTCAGATTGATGACCATTTGGATTTTGCACTGCAAGGGCCGCTAAATGGGTAGAGTAGGACAACCTGGAAACCTACTATTGTTGAATTCCCTGTTGTGCTAACTGCTAAGATGTTTTAGTATCTATCAGATTACATAGTCCTAGTTGTTTTCCAGTTTCAAAGTTTTATCTGATTATTTGGTTTATATATTCTGACCACACATAAATCGGACAGGTTTCAGTGCTTCAGCTTTTTGATGAATGATGAAGATATGAAGCATCCGTACGTTCTCAGAAGTCTGATTCAGTGACTGATTTGATTTTAAAGACAGGAAGTTCAATGGACCAGCTTACTATGCTTGCGAGTGAGTTGGGAGATGCATCCGACTTTGAGGTTGATGGCGTCAATAACCTCAGTGAGAATGATGTCAGTGACGAGGAGATTGATGCCGAGGAGCTGGCACGGCGTATGTGGAAAGACAAGATCAAGCTCAAGAGGATCAAGGAGAGACAACAGAAGCTTGCTATGCAGCGGTTGGAACTAGAGAACTCGAAGACAAAGAAGTTGTCTGATCAGGCACTCCGAAAGAAGATGGCAAGGGCTCATGATGGGATTTTGAAGTACATGCTCAAGCTAATGGAGGTGTGCAACGCGCGAGGCTTTGTTTATGGGATCATTCCTGATAAAGGGAAGCCTGTCAGTGGTGCATCAGATAACATTAGAGAATGGTGGAAGGAGAAGGTGAAGTTTGATAAGAATGGGCCGGCGGCGATCGCTAAATATGAAGTTGAGAACTCGGTGCTGGGTAATGCTAAGACCAGTGGAACCAAGAGCCAGTGTAGCTTGATGGATCTCCAAGATGCCACTCTGGGTTCATTGCTTTCGGCATTAATGCAACATTGCAACCCGCAGCAGCGCAGGTATCCATTGGACAAGGGTGTCCCGCCGCCATGGTGGCCGTCGGGTAATGAGGCATGGTGGACTGCTTTGGGCCTTCCTAAGGGAGAAGCGCCGCCGTACAAGAAACCACATGATCTAAAGAAGGTTTGGAAAGTTGGAGTTCTAATAGGCGTGATCAGGCACATGGCCCCAAATTTTGATAAGATCAGAAATCATGTCAGAAAATCAAAGTGTTTGCAGGACAAAATGACAGCAAAAGAGAGTCTGATTTGGTTGGGAGTCTTACAACGTGAGGAGAAGTCTGTTCACAATACCATCAGCGGTGTATCAGATACTACCCTCCTTATCACTTCAGGGGACAGAAAGGAGGATATATAGCAGCGGTGATGAGTACGATGTTGATTGCTCTGAGGAGCCTCCTCGTTCGACGTCATCCAATGATGAAGAGGGGGATCCTCAGCTTGTTTTGCCAATACAAGTAGAGCAAACCTCAACTAGAGGGAATAGAAGAAGGCGTCACAGTAAACACTCGGACCAAGTTCTTAGTAATGAAGTGACTAATAAACCGCGAAAGCGGAAGAGTCCCTCAGGGATTTCTCAAGTTGCTGAGCATGATGTTAAAGTTATACAAAGAAATGATAATAATCCACCAGAAGTTTTGAGCGATACAATTCGTGATATGAATGGATTTGACCTGGTAGAGATGGTGAGCGCTCCCAACCTGCTGACAGGCCTCAACCATATCAGTACAATTGGAGCCTTGCAACAGCAGGGAAGTTCTCAAATGAATTTCCTATCCACTGGCGCTGCGAACAACGACTATAACTGTAGCCAGGCTGCAAATGCTACTCAATCAAGCATTTATCTGGAAGACCAGCCTCTAGCTTGTGAAAGCAGCAATATTGCCAACTCATGGTCTGCAAACTCTTTTCAACAAGACCAGCCTCTAGCCGTTATTGGACCTACTGGTTTTAACTCTCCGCCAATCGTTCACCAAACTTCGTCAATGCAGCAATCACTACCAGTATCCATGAACCATCAGGTTCCAACCATGGAAACAGGAGTTTTAGGCGAGAGCACTTCTTACAGTCATGATATGGCAGGCAGTGTAAGTTCCAGTGCTGTTGCTGGTCAGGCACATCAATTCATGGATGATGCTCTCTACAGTGAGCCTGCTGTTGGCCGACCTTTTGAAGGACTTCCTTTGGACTTCTTTCCTACCACTAATCAACTGCTTGACATTGATAATTTGCTGGACGATGATGATTTGATGCAATACCTGGGAACATAACAGGTAAGTTTCTTTGTTTATTGTGAATTCTTTGGTCAATTGACTACAATTGAGAATAATTGCAAGTAATATTTGTTTTGCATAACCAATTGCCACGCTAAATGTACATGTGCTGTTTACTAAAGCATATACAGTGTTCTTTTTTGCACCTCATTCCTTTTCTTTTCCTTTCTTTTTGTTAAGAGGTTAGTTAGAAAATATAGCTGAAACTTTGCCCACTTCTTTTTGTGATGATATTCATTGGTGGTTCTCTTGCTTGTAGCATTCAGTGCCCAAAAACAGATAGGAGGTGGTGTGTGTCCTGCCGGTAAAGAGGAGTTTCATGGCATTCTGGTGTGTTGCTTTTCTGCTGATCCTGCTTCAGCGACTGACGATCCCTGGTGACTGGTGTGTGATCTGAAGGGTGAATTTACTGGATGCCAAATGCCATACTGTCGTAGCATTAGCCCTTAGCCTGGAAAGAACTCTTTAGGAACTTGCGGCACCATGCGCTGGTGGAGTTCTGCATTCATCTGAATCTGATCATGATTCCAATGCTAGTCTCATGTATCATGTTTACCTTAGCTTTTTCCTTGTTTCTCTTGAAGATAGTCGCACCTTGATACCATATAAGTGGATGGTTAAATGGTTATGGTATTCCTTTAATGAATAATAACATTT
The DNA here is from genome assembly GCA_007726485.1 of Eragrostis curvula. NCBI lineage: Eukaryota > Viridiplantae > Streptophyta > Magnoliopsida > Poales > Poaceae > Eragrostis > Eragrostis curvula. The sequence goes on along the minus strand of RWGY01000051.1, from coordinate 6,497,042 downwards.
TGTAGCATGTCAATTTATCAATACAGGATGCCTTCGTGCTAATTGCTGAAGGCCGTGCTTGGTGTTGTTTTTTGACGGAAAACAGAAGGGGAATGCTTGGTGTTGTTAGTTGTCAGAAAATTGTTTTCGAGCCTGTTTTGCACCGCAGCCTCCTGTACAGCTGACAGGCTATCCTTTGGTAACGCGCGCACGGCTGCAACCTGCTATGAAACTGGAACGTCGATTCATCGAACACTAGAAATTAGTGCAGCGTTGCCTCGCTTCTCTTATTTTCCTTTTGGATCCCCCTGATATTTGTTATACCCATTTTTTTAGTTTTTCCAGTTTGATATTAGTGGGATAAGGGATAAGAGAAAATAGAAAATATTCAACATTATCATACAGTGCCAAGCTCTGGTACATTATTGCAGTAAACGAAGGTCAATGGATGATGAAATCTCAGAAATGTAAAAGGCGAAGTATGAAACATTACCTATAATATATGCTTCATCCGTAAATGACAAAGAAAATACTGGACCAAGATGCATAGGGGCATCACATAAAAATTTAGTAGAAGCAGAGCATACAACTGAAGCATTGTTATTGATTTAGGGTGCCATGATGTACGCACCGAGATGCACCCCTCCATGGTCTTCCTTCTTGAGAACCTGAGTAGTCACCTATAATCTCGCAATGCAGGGAAACATTTCATATCTCTATTTGAAATTGATGCCCCAATGTATGGGCAAATTTGCTTGAAAGTTAGTTTCATAATAGTTAGTCTAATATATACAGCCCAGTGCGTGTGAATCTGATCAAAATTGAAGGAGAACAAATTTGCATGAAGAGGAATACATGCAGCACAAAAAAGAATGGATACCTGAATAATTTAGCAAGCCAATTTGCATCAAGCTTCAGTACTATTCATCTGTTGGCTTTATACATTTGCAATTCAGGAAGCACTATTCATGCATTTATCCTATAGAGTTTACATGGCAATCACAATATCCTTGGTTTTATGTTGGACTTAGCGGAAAAATAACAAAAGGATGTCATCATGTCGTCATTTCATAAGTTATGATCTTCTTAGGCTACATAGAAATGTCTGAACATAAAAAAATATGAATGTATAGAACTTAAAGCTACATCGATGATCAGAAGATTTTAGTAATGTGATGCCAATTTTATTTAGTTACTGCTAGAGTTATGTGTAGAGCCTCTCTTGGATGCTCTTGGGTTCATTTAATCATCACCATGGTCATCACCTTCAGTAAACACTTAAATCTGATCTCACAATTCCTTGATCCATGAGAACTGATTGTATGAATAAGCTGAACATAAGTCAAAATATATTGAAGTATGAGAAAAGTTTTTATTACAAAAATTGAAGATAAGTATTTAAATAATTTATCTACAGAGAGTTAAAAGTCATCTTTAGTTGTGATAAATACTAATTGGTTTGTAACTTAATACTGCAATAATTCATATAAAAACTCTTATATTAGGACTGAAAGCATAATCTGATATTTGTCAAAATATATTGTAGTATATACAAAGATATCTCCATTAAGTTTGGGAAACATGATCTTTTCTGTATTAGGACTGAAGCCACATTATCATATTTGTTTTCTTATTAGAACCCAACTTCTCATGCAAGAACTCATATGAAAACTGAAGTTTTGCTTCTCGAGCTTTAATTTGATGGCTCTAGGCTCTAGCAATTTGGATCGAGAGGGTGCTGGGGGTGAGGTGACATCCAACAGGCCGAGGTAGAGTTCAGGTGCAGTTTTGGTGACCAATGGAGCACAATCTGGTGACGAGGTGTGCATTACAAGAATGGAAAGCCTGAAGTGCAAGCTAGAGAAGGACGGGGAAATATTAGATTAAACTGAAGAGAATAGATCAAATCAAGAAATTAAGGTAACCATATGTAGTGAATAGTTTACTTACAGAGAAAAGAAAAACATGTACCATTTGCAAGCAGATACCTATATTATTTGCTAAGACATTCGGTTGAACACGTTGTGTGCGTGCATGAGATTGATCTAAGGATTCAAGGCAGGTGACAGGGGTTCAGTCAAAAAAGGCAGGTGATAGGGATATGCAAGGTGACAGGGGTTTGTGCAAACGACTGAACCTTCTTTCACGGCTTAAGTTCATATTCATCTAGTACATCCATTCTGTCTGACAGAGGGCTTATCTGCTGTCGCTGCAATGACAGGTTATTTGCATCTCCTTTCCCAGCTACGGTGGCCTCGCACTCCACCCGACTGCTTCGGAGAGCCGGAGCGGAGCGGAGCTGCGCGGCCGGTGGCGCCTTTTTTCTGGGTGGGGCGTGGCCGCACGAGGCAGCATGGAGCGTGGAGGAAAAGTCTAGAGAGACCTGATGATTTTTACCCTGACAACTTCATCCTCACCATACCTTTTCAATCTTCGAGTAAAATGGTTTCTGCTGACGTGAAGTTATAATATTTGAGAGAATGCACAGCATTTACTATGTAAAAGATCTGCAAAAAGATTGAATTCAAGGCGGACAAGGTGAAGGATCAAGAACAAAGGAGCAGAGCAGGTCATCCGAGAGTAGACCGAGAGCTTCTCAACTTGTACGGTGGATGGGCAGCGACGCATTTGGCCGAGCACGGCGCGTTAACAGGCTGAACAAGTCCACACCACACGGCTCCGGCGTCTGCGTTCGCCGGACGACGGCGAGCGGTGTCGCCTCCGCCTCACGCAACCACCGGCGGTCGCCGTCTTTCCACAGAATCGGGCGTGCTATCACGTACTCCTTTTTTAGCTTTCAAACAAGAAAATAGTCAAAGTGTTAAAAGACTACCATACCCTTCATTTTTAACTCAACCCACCCATCCACCAACCCTCCCACTAACCCCAGATTTTGTCTTATATGCAAAAGGCTTTATATTTAGAGAAAAATTTCGAACTCTAAAAGCCCTACATTAAGGGATAGAGGTAGTATACGACTTCTACGTTTTGGCGGGGGCCGGGCCTGGTACGTCAACGACAGGGATGACATTTCGACGAGGCTGAACCCATTTGAAGATGAGAACATTCCAAATTAACCGGACCGGTTTGGCCCGTTTCCGAGTAACTGTAACGCGTCCTACAACTGGGCCTGGACTACCGCTCAAGGAAAAAAAAGATTTAAACTGGGCCTTGACCCAAGTTTTGATTCAAATTTAAAGTGGATCCGGCACTCGTTCGACGAATCCTAATGGAAATACGGATCCAGAGCTAACTTTTGCCAGGTTTTTCTGTAGTGTCACCGCATGCCATTGCTCAAAATATCTAACAAGAAAAAACCATCATGAACTTATAAACGCAATAGCACAGCCAAATGTATTGGTTCTTTAGCGTCTAGAAAGCAAGTAAATAAACCCAAGCCATTGGACAAATTGGATTGTAGTTTTTCATTCTCTGATCTAACTATAAACCTCTTTTGGATTATTGATCTGAACATAGTATCACTTTTGATTTTATTTTTTTGACCAGTAACACTTTTGATTGACAACCATGCAATCAAAGTAGTCCCGCAAAATTTAGTGCATCAACAAGAGAGATCGATATCTTTATCAGTTTGTCACCACCATTGAATTCATTAATAAATGAAATTTGGGAGGAATCAATTGAGAATAGGGACAAAATAAGAACAAGCAAACACAAATTGGTTTCGTGCAATTTTCATACTAAATAGATAAATGGATGGATTTAGATAAATTGATGGATTTAAAAAGTGTTTATGTTATAGCTAAATCTTCAAAATCCGTCGGAATTCTATATTTTAATAATGAACTAGAGCAAGTAAATTCAATAATTTCTGATATAGCTTGAACCATATCATCACGTACTATGTAAGAAGTGAAGAACTAGTGAGTAAAAGAGGATCCAATGGGTCACCTTGAAGATAACATTTTGAAAATCAGTGGCTCACGCAAGTTCTAGAATATTACGTTAGAACCCCTATTTTAGATTAAAGGCTTGCGCCCTGCTTTATTTAAAGCAAAATGTGTTCGCTAGGGATACCGGCTTTACAAGAGTAAGCGCAAGATCGAACCAGTTTCTTAGCCTGGTTATACCGGTTGGACCCACCTAACTCTATGCAAACTCGCTTAACAACAACCACGGTAAAACACACCAAAGCAAGGTTCCATCCACCGACATAGTATATTAGGGTTACAAGGCACCAGATAACGAAAAGAAACAATCTCCACTCGTGATGCATCAAAAAGACAACTATTGTTATGTTTTCACTTCCTTTTTGCTTTTGTTACCTGTTGTAAACCTCTATATGGACGTGGGATCTTGAAGATCAACTTGTGAAAAAAGTATTTATTAGTTTAGAATAATGGTAGAACTATCTTCTAAATCCAAATTCTATGTAATTTCAATTAGTTGATGATTATCCATATCAAGACTATATTATGATATCAAGCTAATTTCCATGTGTGTTGTTTCTCTTCTCTGTTCTTGGCTTCAATTTGTGTTGATCCATCTTGGGTCCTCACACATATCTCGCATGATGATTCAGTAAAATTCATAAATATTAAAATGTATTGAGCAAATAGGTCAAGAAACTTAAATTTCTTAAATAGATCATACAATTTATTTAGTGGTGTGTAGCATATCAAAATTTAAAATGCGTGTGACATATGCTAGAACATGTGGTACCATATGGTGAAATGTCACATTTTCCGTATAATCTCTTTGTACCTGGGTATGAATTTTCTCTTGAATGTCAATGTGTGTAACAACATTCATATCATATCAAAGCAATCACTAAAGTAAATATAGGTAACGAACAAGTACAATATAAAGGGAAGACTGCATTATTCTTATGACCTAGCAACCACACATCCATGCCTTGGTGCATTTGAGCGTCCCAATTTAGGTTTAGAAGAGGAAGATGAGTTTTGAGAATTGTTGGAGGCGACAACATTAGCACATCAGATCGAAAACGGATACATGAGACGAAAAACTTGCACTTGTCGCTTGATGTTGAAGGGCCCGATGGCACTAGGGGACGGCAGGCAGAAACGTCACTCCGGACTGGTACAAAAATTTCTACAAAATAGACGTGTTCTCGACATGTTTAACTTGAGGTCCTGTATAGATCACAACCTGCAAACGTGGTTCAGTTATATTTTGGTCCATCGGGCAGGCTGTGCTGGGTAATGTTTCTGCAACAAAAACCAACAAGCAAACTAATGGAGAGCGCATCCATGCATGTGAATGAATAAGCTTTGCATTTTTCTCACGGCTCACCGTCACCGGCCAGCTCGCGCGTTTTTCCCAGGAGCATGGACAACACGACGCGGCTTACGTGCTTCCAGCGGATCAATCCACCGACCGAGTTCGTCCGTACCACTATGCAGGAGTAGCACGTACACCACGTGCATGACGCACCGCGGCTGCAACCTAGCCACACACGTACGAAGGCGCGACGTTTTAGTCTGCTTATCCTTGTTCAGAAAGGCGTTGCCTAGGCCTCGCCTAGGCACGTCTAGGCGTTAGGCAGTGGCCTTCCGCCTCGCCTAGGGGGGTAGGCGCTCCCTAGACGGTCAGCGGCGTCTAGACAGTCAGGAGCAAAATCCGGGAGCACAGTAAGAGTGGAAGACCGCCGGGAGAGTAGAAAAATAGAGTCGTGAGACGAAGACCTAACTGTCGGGCGTCGTCGCCCTTTCTCTGTCGGTCATTGCCACCTCTTCTCCGCCGCCGCCGCCGCTCCAGGCATGGTCAGGAGAGGATGCGGTCGAGAAAAAAAAATCACACGAGAGGATAAGGTCGGGAGAACCTTCATATGAGGGTTGATGGGTCAGAAAAAAGTTGAATTAGACATTACATGGCAGTCCATCTCATGATTCATTCTTTATTTTTCAATTTTAGTCTTATTTTTAGTGTAAAATTAATAAATTTATAACGCCTAGAAGAACGCCTAGACGCGCTTAGGCTCGCTTAGGCGCTAGGCGGTGGTTCACCGCACGCCGAGCGCCTAACGGCTCACTGAACAAGGCTGCTTATACTGGCGGGGCTAGCTAACCATGCGCCCACGACGACGACGAGACGAGACGTACCACCAGATCCATCGATCGATCACGCGATCCGCGGGCACCCACCTAACCGAGCAGCCCCACGACGTACGACAGTTCATGCTCTAACTCGCATGCGGCTCGCAAGAGGACACGTACGACGTCGCCAGTACGTAGAAGGCTTCCAGCACGCCATAAAAATAAATTACAATAATTAGCCACCGGAAATGCTAGCTATCTAGAGAACTAGCTGGAGAAGCTATCATGAACATCGGGATCGTTCCACCAAGAAGAAGAAGAAGAAGCTGGTTGCTGGAAACTAATCGAAAAGTTGGCAGTTGCACGTGCTATCGTAGTTTCACGGTAAATTCCAGCATTACAAACACGTTCCCAGTTTCTTGTTGCATGCATCCACAGCGTACTTTGCCTGGCCCTGGCGCCTTAATTGACCGCTGAATTGGCCGCGGGTTGTACACTTGTACCGGCCTGGGCCTCGCGCGTCCGTGGCCGATGGCAACGTTACGCGCCTACGGCGACCGGTCGACTGTGCCAAATTTTACCTCGTCCACGACCCGCAGGTACTACAAGTGGTAGAGAACAACGTTGTACTGGTCCGGCTACAGGGTACACAAGCTGCCATCGATCGGACCTTCTTAGTTTCTCACCGAAAGCCAGTCGCAGGTGCGTGTGTCGCTGTAGATACATATTTACATGCAAAATCGCATACGACTTAGTACTGAAGCTACGCGCTGCTGACTAGTACTCGTGGTGAACGAAAGATCAATTCTAGACCCGCGACGACGACCGTGACTGCCTAAACTACAAGTACGTAGCGAACAACGTTGTACTTGTCCGCGCACAAGGAACGCAAGTTTGGGACCAATCAAGGAACGGCCAACACGGGGATCGAGCAATCGAACCTTATTTAGTTTCTCATCACCGAAATTTATCCAGTCGCAGGTACGTGTGTCGCTGTACACATATTTACACCTCCGTGTGTATGCATGCCAAAAATCGAATACGAGACTTAGTACTGAAGCTACGCGCTGCTGACTAGCTACTCGTGGTGAAAGATCAATTCTTAGATTCACAGCGACGACCGTGGCTGACTGAGCTCTTATACAAAAGTATGGATATATCAAACTCCTGTTTATGCTAACCTAATAACTCCTTTGTTCCGCAACTTTTCCAACAGCAACGTTCCGAAAAAATGCGTGCTCACCGACGTTTCAAAGGTGGACTATTTGGCCCCTGCTGGCCGGGTTTCATCCACGTCCATTATTTTCCCAACAAGAAATAAGTTAACGTGCACTAGACCAAGACGGCGAATTGAATGAGAGCCTTTTATTTTAAACAAAGCAATCATCTCGAGACTGCCGTATACCCACGTCCCCAGCTCATCGCATGGCGCCCATGCTAAAAACAACATGCTTGCACACGCAAAAGATAGCTGCGTTGAATTTCGGTGCGCCCTGGCGGTTAATATATACTCTACCTCCGACATATCTGGACTTGGAAATGTTCGATTCGCTGATGCAACAGGCAGAGCTGTGTATGGGTCTTTTAGTGCGCTGTTACTTTTTACACCACGTATTTGATAAACAAATATGATACGCCACAATAGAAGGAGGCCACGTTGGGCTGTAATTTGTACGGATCCGAGTTATTTCGTATATGATTAAGTAGCTCTTAGTAATACTAATACGGAAAATTAATCTACAGCATGTGTGCAGTGTACCTTTATTAGTGGCGGCACCTCTAATGCCTCGCCACGTAGAAAAGAAATACGATATGCCATTTTTTTTTTCGAAAGATCAAATACGATATGCCATATTTGAATGAAGTAGTGGACCCAGGCCACGTCGGCCTGTAATACGGACGGATCAGAGTCAGCGCGTACGAGTTACGTAGCTCAACTCAAGCATTACGGATATGGAAAATTATTCTACAGCACGTGTGCCATGTAAACTTAATTAGTGATAGCGCCTCTAATACCTCGCCACGTAGAACGAAGGAATTCCTTATACTAGTTATATATACCGACGTCGTCCCAGCTCTTGTGGCGCCCATACCGCTAAACATAGCAAGCTCACGCACGCAAAAGCAAGCTCCGTTGAATTCCGTTGCACCCCTGGCCCTCGCCGCTGCTAATATATACCCCCGGCACCATGCCGATCAGCTACCCTCATCATCTCAAACCATCATCAAGCCACCACACCGTTTCCGTTAGCGCGAGCTGCACGGCAAAAAGCATTCCTGCTCTCTGTTTCCCCCGTGCTGCCGCTTCTTCCTCTTCCCCGTTCAGCTCCCCGTCGTCGCTGCTCAAGCTCGGCCGTTCGCGGCGAGGGAAGAACACCATAGGGTGCGTGCCGTCGTCGGTGAGGTCGGAGGCGGAGGCCAGTAGCAGCGGCAGCAGTGGTGGTGCTGCGGCTGATTTGGCCATGGCGTCGGTGCGCGTGACGGCGGTGGCGACGATCAAGGTCACCGTGGGCGGGTTCCTCAACAACCTGAGGCCGTCGAGGGCCATCGACGACATCAAGGACCTCATCGGCAGGTCGCTCTACCTCGAGCTCGTCAGCTCCGAGCTCGACGCAAGTAAGCACGTACTCTCTCTAGCTAGCAACTAGTTTATATGCTTATTAACATGCATGCCAGCTAGTTCATGGTTTTACATGCCACTAGTAGAATTGCCGTAATATTGTGCGAAAAAGTGTTTTGAACTTAGTTTGAACACGGGGGAAAATTACGAAGGCACAGTCACGGTCTCTTTGGCTCACGCTGGGATATTTCACCATGTCGCGTCCCGTGACATGACGCTGGTGCTTGACTCCGTGAACTCAGCGATGAAGTCGCAAACAACAGTTGGACTAATTAACAAGGTAGAAAATTAATTGAACCAGAGGGGAACCCCACTAGCTAATACTAGTACCATAGTGATCTGGATGGAAGTTGGAACAAGTCCAGATCGATCTGACGAAGTGCATTGAAAAATATACATCTCTGCGGCGAAAAATCCCTCGGTTCTATCACGTACCGGGAACGGATGCGACAAGACTATTCACTTCTCACACGCGGGACAACTACTGGTTTAATTTCCTTCACATGCATCGCCCGTACTACGATGGATGAGACACTAAACCGATAAGCCACGGACTGCAAGGACCATGTCTAAAACAGGTATACGCAGCCGCCCAATGAATGAATCTTATATACAGACAGAGACAGGGCTAGGATCAGTGCCTTAATGCTCTTCTTTTAGATAATAATGGTTGCCTTAATCCTCTTTATGTTCTTTAACTATTCTAACAATTTGCTCATCAGTTTATACTCCTATGCTCTTATAATTAAATTGTCAATGTCATGATATAATTATTATGAGAAATTAGTGGTCAAATACATTCATTTTTAGTGACAACACCAAGTTAAACTATGCACTATATTTTGAAAAGAAAGGAGTGGTGTAAGAGGGTTCAAGAACACCTTTGCAACCGACTTTTTCAGGTCACAGAGAGAAGAAACGTTTCTGCTCTCCTGTACTTGTCATAAAATGCTCTTGTACCCAAAAGGATATGATAGTGAAATGACAAAAACATGTTAAATCTTTCGTGCACGAAACTTATCAATCCTAATGCAGAGCCATCAAACTAGGCCGAGCTGGAATTTCCAAACCAGCAAACCTCTCTAGCCACTTTCAATTATGTTTTCTCTTCGCTGGGGTGTGCCATATCAAAATACATGCTAGTATATTTATCTCTGTCAATATTATTACACATAAGTAGTGGAGTCTTACAAATAGGTTGTACTTGTACAAGAAAGATTCTACTTCAGGCTAAAGGTTTTGTCATTTTCAACATATTTTGGTTCAGTTTATCATAAACATTCATAACGATAAGGTGTGCATGCTTGTATTTAAGCATATGCGCATTTGTAACGATAAGGGAAAATGTAACTCACGGTTCTCACATCTCAATCGTGTTTGGATCTACCTTGGGAAAACCTGCCACGTTAGCACGACCCCAGTACACGCATTCCCTTGGCGGCAGCGCCCCGTCCTTGTTCAGTTGGTTCGTCGTTGTTGACGGGTTTGGCGGTGTGAGTACCGGGTCACCGCATCACAACATCGACTGCGATTCTTTGGGCAACCAAACAAAGTTTTCACATCATTCTATTATTTTTTTACTCGTCATTCTGGACGCACGTGAAAGTACAAACTTTGTGTGCCTTCAAAAGTCGAATGCTGGCCACCGATCAGAGGAAAAACAAGCCTTGATCCATAAATGGTGGTAATTCGAGTGGAAGACGGTAATTCTTACAGGGATAAAATCTCTTTTCGCATTTTCGACGGGCCTGGGTGATGTGACCAGAAAGGTGAAGGATGTATGTTGACCCATGGACCGTGCTTATGTATGAAGGGTAAACAAGTTAGCCCCACGGCTCACTTTGGGAAGTCATTACATAGCCTTTTACATTGGCTACAGTAGAATGGTAAGCACATGCCTCATGCAGTTCACGTCACGCAAGTAATAGTTGGTCTAGTTAGCTGAGTTTTACATTGGCTACTTAACCAGAAAACCTTTTTTGACCTGCACTATTCTAAAAGTTTAGCACGTGCTTTATTATACGATGCAAACGAAAGCTAGGTGGGCGAACTAGTCCTTTGTATTTTGGGCAACAAGAAGAGGAGTGACGCGTCCTGCGTATGCATATGATGTTGTCTCGCTGTCAACAGCAGCGTTAAAAGTTTCTACATTCAATTCGTCGGTTGCAAAATGGGCGAAACAATAAGCTCTTCCGTGTCGTGCACAATTCACCAAAGCAGGACGTTCACAATTTCCACGCTCCTATTGTGTGTCCACAACAGAAAATAAAATCAAATTAATAAACAACATACGCTTTTGGTCTCTATTATGAAATCATCTGACAATAGAATCTTTTTTTTTGTTCTCATGAAGAGACGGGGCAGGAGAAGCCAACGATCCGGAGCTACGCGCACAAGGTGGACGACAACGACGACGAGGTTGTGACATACGAGGCCGACTTCGACGTGCCGGCGGGCTTCGGCGCCGTGGGCGCCGTGCTGGTCACCAACAAGCACCTCGATGAGATGTTCCTCGTCGACGTCAAGCTGTCGTCGTCCGTTGCTGCTGACGGAGACGACGAGGACGACGACGGCGCGGCCATCACCACAATCCGGTGCAACTCGTGGGTGCAACCCAAGTCCAGCGACGACGGGAAGCGCGTCTTCTTCGCCAACAAGGTACAGTGATTGACCGGTACCCTTCGTACTTTAACACGTGAGCGATACGTGGAATTAATTCATCGCGCTACTGTACTTTACCAATACTCCAAGACTAAATGAACATATGAGGTTGACAGGTAGCTTAAGGTTATTCATACATGCCCATTCATCTCATTGAAACTATATTTATATGCATCTGCATTAGAAAAAATCAGGAGTCGTATGCATCATAAATGGTCTATATCGTAGTATTAGGTGGGCGATACGCTACTCAACAATTATTTTTTAACGTCAAGTCATATTCTTTAATTAGTAAGGCGATATATGAGATAACCAGCTACTCTCTCTCTCTCTCTCTCTCTCTCTCTCTCTCTCTCTCTCTCTCTCTCTCTCTGTCCCTAAACATAAAGGATTATGGTTTGGTCGCAATCAAATTTGGCCAACTTCAACCAACAATATCTATAAAAATAAATAATTCTGAATAAAAATAGTTCACATTATAATAGTTGGTTTCTCATTGAATCTACTAGTTAATCTATCACTATTACTATTGCTAGTAAAATAAAAAATACGTGATTTTAACCAACCAAGAATCCTTTATATTTAGAGATGGGGTTGGTAGTAGGATTTCATAGTTTTTATTTACGAGAGAAAAAAAAACTAATAGGCAAACCGAATTTACGCTTGCCCAGCTAGTTGAAATCTGTGATGTATTTAGCCCATGGGCCATTATTGTCAGGCTTCGGAAAAGAAGAAAGTTATGAGCTGGTCCATGAGGCAGCCCAACCAGACAGGTGATTTGACTGATTTCGTCGTAGCGCTGACTTGGTCTCGAACTGTGCGTGCATGCAGCCTTACCTGCCGAGCCAGACGCCGGCGGGGCTCCTGAGCTACCGGAAGAAAGACCTGGAGCAGAAGCGCGGCACCGGGCAGGGCCAGAGAAAATCCACCGACCGCATCTACGACTACGACACGTACAACGACCTGGGCGACCCGGACAGCGACGCCGCCAAGGCCCGCCCGGTCCTCGGCGGCAACAAGCAGTTCCCTTACCCGCGCCGCTGCCGCACGGGCCGGCCCGCCACGGCCAAGGACCCGAGGACGGAGAAGAAGGGCGGCGAGAACTACGTGCCGCGGGACGAGGCGTTCTCCGACGAGAAGACGCTGCAGTTCTCCGTGACGACCGTGCGGTCCGTGCTCCACGCCGCCGTGCCGGCCGTGCAGTCCACGCTCATCGACCGCGACCAGGAGTTCCAGTCCTTCTTCGTTATAGATAAGTTGTTCGAGGACGGGCTCAAGCTGCCGGAGGCCGATAAGCTTGATTTCCTGCGTAGCATTGTGCCGCGCTTGCTTCAGGCGCTCCGTGACGGCCCTGGTGACCAAGTGCTTCTCTTCGACAGGCCCGCCAATGTTCAGAGTACGTATGGCTCATTTCATCAGAGCGTGCACTGACCCATGCGAATTGTTGGTTCAGTATTCACCAATTATACGTACTAATGGAACTTGATGGATCACAAACTGCAGAGGACAAGTTCGCATGGTTGAGGGACGAGGAGTTTGCGAGGGAGACGCTCGCTGGTGTCAACCCGTACGCGATCGAGCTCGTCAGGGTAAGTCATCATAGAACATTCATCGTCGTGCAACAACGCAGGATTGAAACGATCAACTGAGATTTTCTGACTTACGCCTGCACAAAATTTAAATTTTGCAGGAGTTTCCTCTGAAGAGCAAGCTCGACCCAGCGGTGTACGGGCCGGCAGAGTCCGCGATCACCGCCGACGTGCTGGAGAGGCAGATGGGGCATGTCATGACGGTGGCCGAGGCGGTGAAGCAGAAGCGGCTCTTCATGCTGAACTACCACGACCTGTTCCTCCCCTACGTGCACAAGATCCGTGCGCTGGAGCACACCACCATGTACGGCTCCCGCACGCTCTTCTTCCTCTGCGCCGACGGCACGCTTCGCCTCCTGGCCATCGAGCTCACCCGGCCGGCGTCGCCGTCGCAGCCGCAGTGGCGGCGCGTGTTCACCCCGTCCACGGACACCACGGAGTCGTGGCTGTGGCGGATGGCGAAGTCCCACGTGCGCGCGCACGACTCGGGCCACCACGAGCTCGTCAGCCACTGGCTCCGCACCCACTGCGCCGTGGAGCCCTACATCCTCGCGGCGAACCGGCAGCTGAGCGAGATGCACCCGGTGTTCCAGCTGCTGCGCCCGCACTTCCGCTACACCATGAAGATCAACGCTCTGGCAAGGTCGGCGCTGATCAACGCCGGCGGCATCATCGAGACATCCTTCTCCCCGGGCAAGTACGCCATGGAGCTCAGCTCCGCCGCGTACGACAAGCTCTGGCGCTTCGACATGGAGGCGCTCCCGGCCGACCTCGTCCGCCGCGGGATGGCCGAGGAGGACCCCGAAGCCGAGCACGGCCTGAAGCTGGCCATCGAGGACTACCCGTTCGCCAACGACGGGCTGCTCGTCTGGGACGCGATCAAGGGGTGGGTGAAGGCGTACGTGGCGCGGTTCTACCCGGACGGCGCCGGCAGCAGCATCGCCGGCGACACGGAGCTGCAGGCGTTCTGGAATGAGGTGCGCGCCGTGGGGCACGGCGACAAGAAGGACGCGCCGTGGTGGCCGGCGCTCGACACGGCGGAGAACCTGGCGCACGCGCTGACCACCATCATCTGGGTCGCCTCGGCGCACCACGCCGCGGTCAACTTCGGGCAGTACGACTTCGGCGGGTACTTCCCGAACCGCCCCTCCATCGCGCGGACCAAGATGCCGGTCGAGGAGCCCGTGGACGCGGACGCCATGGCGGCGTTCCTCGACAACCCGGACCAGGCGCTCCGGGAGTGCTTCCCGTCGCAGGTGCAGGCGACGCTGGTGATGGCCGTGCTGGACCTGCTGTCCACGCACTCCCCCGACGAGGAGTACCTCGGCGGGATGGAGACCGCGCCGTGGAGCGACGACGAGGCGGTGCGGGCGGCGTACGGGAGGTTCCACGCGAGGCTCAAGGAGATCGAAGGGATCATTGATGCGAGGAACAAGGACAGGAAGCTCAAGAACCGGTGCGGCGCCGGCATCGTGCCGTACCAGCTCATGAAGCCCTTCTCGCAGCCCGGTGCGACAGGCATGGGCATCCCCAACAGCACGTCCATCTGATTTAAGTTAGTCAAAATGTTGTACAAAGTTTTATAACCATTTTCTTTTCGTAAATCATCATTTATGATGAAGTATATATATTCTCTTTCAAATCACGATTGTATCTCATGTGGAATTGACGAATAGATTTATGTTTATTACTTTCCAGAATACCAGTTGTATGGCCGTTATCATTTCTGTTATATATACTGTTCTTCTTCTGCGACGGTTTATGTACAATTTAATGCTCCTTTTACGATGGTAGTTTCATATGTGTACTTCATCATCGAGTCGTTTCGGTACAGACCGACCAATGGGCATATAACACCTATCCTGTTTGGGGGACCTAAACAAAATTAACAGGTATGGAAGACATGATCCTAGCGAAACAAATTTCATATCAAATCAAAAGTATTTCTTAAATTTTCTCTCTTTTTTTTTGGGGGGGGGGGGGGGGGGGGGGCACATGGCCCTTGTCAGCCCTCTTGCTCCGTCCCTATGTGTGTCGTCTGGTTCATGTTCATTATGGTTGCTTTATGGATGTTTGACGATATTTGTCACTATTTAAACTAAATGCATGGGTTTTCGGCCTTCATGTCCTCAGATTATCATATCTCTATTCAAGGAGAAAATAATGCAAAAATAGCCGATGTTGAAGACGCCGTCGAGATCACCGTCAAGGCACAAGCACCGCCGAAGCCGACGTTGAGATCGCTGTCAAGCACAAGACGCCACCGCCGCCGAAGCCATGTCGAGGCGTCATGAAGACGAAGAGCCGGAGTCGCCGGAGCTGTCGGCGTCGAGTCACGCGAGACTTTGCCGAAGCCGTCCAAGACTCCAAGCCACGTTACTCCTCCATTGAAGCCCATATCAGCATGACGTTGATATACATGATGCATGCATCAGTGCATTACGTGCGCGCATGCATGTAACATACGCATACATGTTGCACACATAGGTGCATACCCGTACCTGTACACAACCAAGACGATGAAGCCTCCCGATGGAGTTCCACGACCCTTATCTACACCAAGTCTCTACTCTGCTACTCACTTCGACGACGCTGCCAAGTCATCGTATCGGACGAGCCAAGCGGACGCCGTGCATGTTTACTACGACCACCACTACATCGAGTCGTACGTGACCGATAAGGGCGGGCGCAGCCGACGCTAAGGTTGCCCTATCAACGGTCATGGACCGACGAGGCTATGGATGACACCAACGCCAACACCTACATCACCATCAACACACATGCACGGAGGACGCGAAGCGAGGACCGAAGATGACGATCACGCAGCTTAATCGGAGGTGTTCTAGCTAGCTACGAGTACGACTCGTGGATGTAATTAACTAGGAGCTTTCCAGGGCACCTAGGAACTAAGAAGACCAACATCGCCCAAGTCAGGATCGCTGCCAGCAGGCTACGGAGCG